>JAQPPZ010017225.1:20602500-21162500 GCA_028583015.1 Wollemia nobilis | reverse complement strand
CCCGGCCCGCCCCCCCCCCCCCCCCCCCCCCCCCCCCCCCCCCCCCCCCCCCCCCCCCCCCCCCCCCCCCCCCCCCCCCCCCCCCCCCCCCCCCCCCCCCCCCCCCCCCCCCCCCCCCCCCCCCTCCCCCCCCCAACCCCACCCCCCCCCCCCCCCCCCCCCCCCCCCCCCCCCCCCCCCCCCCCCCCCCCCCCGGGGGATCTCATCATTTTTATAAAAAAAAAAAAAAAAAAAATAATAAAAAACAACAAAAAAAAAAAAAAAAAAAAAAAAAAAAAACTTTTTTAAAAAACACTTTTTTAAACAAAAAAAAAAAAACATATTTATAATGGATAATGTATTTCATTTGACTAGATGAGTTGAAAAATGTTAGTGGATAATATATTTCATGAGGTAGAAATATGCATTAGTGGATAATGTATTTCATTTGATTAAATTATATGAGATATGTTAGTGGATAACATATTTCATGAGATAGAATTGTACATTAGTGGATAATGTATTTTATTTGTTTAAATGAGCTGAAAAATATTAGTGGAGATTATGTTTCATGATATAGAAATATGCATTAGTGCATAATTTATTTCGTTTGTTAAGATGTATTATGTTAGTTGATAACTTATTTTGTGAGATAGAATTATACATTAGTAGATAATGTATTTTATTTGTTTAAATGAGCTGAAAAATGTTAGTGGAGATTATGTTTTATGAATTAGAATTATACATTAGTGGATAATGTATTTCAATTGATAAGATTAAATATGTTAGTGGATAATATGCATTAGTGGATAATATATTTTATGAGAAGAGGACAAACATAAAAAAAAAATTCTTACAAGTCTACCACCATGTAGAGTGAAATAGAGGGTGATAAATACAATGGAACATTATCTATCGAAGCTATTTATTATAATGCAAATACTGATGGAGAGTCCCCCAACCTTGAGGCTATAAGGAGAATGCAATATTTTAGAAAGGAAGGAAGTTTTAGAGGTTTTCTAGAACAATGTTATGAAGAAGAAATGGTGGACTACTTGATTGATCCTTTTGAGGATGTCTCCATATTTGATTGTGGAAGGAATTTTGAAAAAATGAAGTCTCCTTTAGAAGAATTCACCAATGGTCCTAGGCTAAGGATAATTTTATAGAAATACACACAACTATTGTACAAGAGTGATGATTGGGTTATGTCCTCTTTAGAGCAAGTTCAAAACAAGCCACAACTCCCTGATTAGAGCTTTGAGGGATAAAATAAGAATTTTAAAGGAGGAAATCTAAAGAAGGATCCCTTGGAAGCATGTAAAAAAGCAACCAAGTGCATTTAAAGGAAAATTAATAAAGAAAAATTTGTTCTAGGAGAAGATGTAAAAATGGGGGACGTCATTGAACTCTCGAAGAAAATGCTTATTGGGAGGTTCTATGGGCATGTAATTTCTAAAAAAATCTTAGCAAATTGGATGGCCAAGGAATGGATGGAAGTTCTAGGGTATGTGCCCATATTTTTATTTCTAGTAAGAGGATGGTTGTCATTTCAGTTCAGGACTAAGGAAGATGTGGCAAAGACTATGTCAAATAAATGATTATTAGAATTGACTCTATTAATTCTCAAAATGTGGGACCCTTGTTTTAACCCTAGGTCCACTCAAATACTTTCTCACCCTATATGGGTAAAGTTATCAGGGTTGGATTTAGAATGTTATTCTAGAGATGTTTTCCAAGTCATAGACAACTACATTGGTTCTTTCTTGGAGGTGGATGAGAGGTATCAGTCCTCATTCATGAGGGTAGTGGCCAAGATTCTTGTTGATGTGGACTGGAGAGATGGATTGGTGGGGGAAATTGTGTTGAATTATAACAAAGGGATGCATGTTCAAACCCTAAACTATATTGGTGTGCCTTTTAGGTGTGCACATTGTCATAATTATGGGCATATTGCAAGGGATTGATCTCTTAGTTTTTCAAGGAAGGTTGGCATCGTAAGGAATACAGAGGGATATTTAAGGGTGATAATGAAATATAATTTTCTCTTCAAGCACATAATTTTAGTTTGACTATACTATTGAATCGTTGCATAAGGAACAAAAGCTAGATATTTTAGTATAAAAATAAAAAATGCAGAGAAAGTGAAGATAAATATTTTTGTTCCAGATCAAGTGATGTCTTCAAAATCATCTCTTATTAAAGTAAGGTTAATATTTTTGAAGAAAAAGTTGGATGCCATGTTATTGGACCTAGATACAAGCTTTTAAATCAAATATACTACCAAATATCATACAAGGTCTCCACTAGAAGAAGGTAAGGGTGCAATTGAGGGGCAAGGAGGGCCCTTAAATTCCTCTTCCTTAAAGGAAGTAGATCCAAAACTTGGATTAGACTCTGGTAATTTCTTTAACAATGCTTCACAAGTAAATCTCTATGAAATTTCTTCCCCTCAATTTTCTTTTGTTCAAGGAGGTTTTGTGTCCCCAGAAACTCATAGGTATCCCCTACGATCCCTAAAATGAATAATATGACTAAGAGAAGAAGGATTTGGAGGAGGCCCTAGTAAATATGTGGGGGATAGAAGTATTACTAGTAGGAGGGACAAAATATTTTGTACTTTATTGGCTAAGAATAAAAATCTATGTGAAGTTCAACAAGGCAAGTAACCATCCTTAAAAGGAATCCTTAGAGCGGGGATGATCCCAGACATAGTTAATCAATTAAATTACTTTTATTTCATATTTTAGGGATGGGAAACTTTGCAAAAAATGTTTCTCTATGCTAGTTGGTAGAAATTCATAATCCAAAGATTTTTCTAATTCAAGAGACAAAAGGGTTAGTTATGAAAGTGATGGAAGATCTTAGTAAATTGCTTAAAGGATGGGATTTTTTGGTCATTGATGTTGTAGAAGACTCAGGAGGAGTGGTTACAGGATGGAATGTAGATCATTTTAGGCTAACAAAATTTTTATTTATTGACTTAGAAGTAGGAACTGAATTATTTTTAGTGGAGCTTGGGAAAATAGTGACAATGGTGAACATTTATGGCCCATATAAAGATAGGATGCAGTATTGGGATAAGCTTATGGATAAAATGTTTTTAGAAGTTAATAATTTAATTTTAGGAGGTGATTTAAACTTAACTATCTCGAGGAGTGAAGTATGGGGTTTTACAGCTAGAACTGGTCCACTAGCTAATTACTTTATCTAAAAGTTTAAATCCAAGGGGTTGGTAGAATTGGTGCCTATAAAATCTATCCCAACTTGGAGAAACATGAGGATAGGAGTTGATAAAATTTCTAAGAGACTAGATAGATTCCTAGTAGTAGAGAGTTTGGTAAATGGCACTTACAGACTAAAGTCTTAGATTGAAGTTGGAGGTGAATCTGATCACTCCCCTATCATGCTTTTTTAACAAAAAAGAAGAAAAAACCACATTGTCCTTATAAATTTAATTTTGAGTGGCTAAAAGAGGATAATTTTTTATCTCTAGTCAAATAAATGTGGGTTAAGTTTGATTCTAGTCTAATAGAATCTTCCAGTATACAATTTGTAGCAAATTTGAAAAGGGTTAAGGGAGCAGTGGCTTAGTGGGCCTATAAAAAAATTGATGGATGAGAAAAAACTATGGGAGACTATATAGGATATTTTAATGTTTCTAGCAGATGACTTTGAAAAATAAATGGATGAGAAAATAAGGTTTAAGTATAAAATTTTAGAACAAGAGAAGAGTAGATTATTGTTAGAGAGAGAAGCATGATGGAGGCTCAACAGTAGAGCACAATGGATTGTAAATAGGGATGACAATACTAAATTCTTTCATAGCTTTGCAAATCATAAAAAATATCAAAATACAATTTGGGTATTATAGGGACAAGATGGAAGTAAAATCTCCTCCTTCAAAATAATAGCAAACATGGGTGTAAGGTATTTTGGTCAACTATACAAGGATCCTAGTCAAGTTAATATAGCTGAAATAGTTAAAATAGCTTCTCTCTTTCCTAGATTCATAGATGAGGAATACAATGATGAGTTGATTAAGGAAGTATCAAAGGAGGAGCTCAAAGTTGTTTTAACCTCCTTCCAAAAAGATAAGAGTCCAAGACATGATGGGTGGACTATGGAATTCTTTCTTGGGCTCTATGATATTTTGGAGTCTGAACTACTCAATGATGTGGAGGAATTTACGATAAAATGAAGGGTAAATGCATTTTTCAACTCTACCTTCATTGCTCTTATTCAAAAAAAGGATAATATTTCTTCCTTTGATTATTTTTGATCCAATTCTTTGTATAATTGTATGTATAAAATCATAGCAAACATAATTGCTTCAAGAAATAAAAGGTTATTCTCTCTTCTATATCTATTGAGAAATTTGGTTTTGTACATGGTAGACAAATTCATGAAGCAATTGGTGTTACTCAAGAAAGTCTTCATACCATAAAATCAAAGAAACTACCAACAATGGTGATGGAGTTGGATCTCTCTAAGGCTTTTGAAAAAGTAAATTGGCTATATTTAAGAATGATACTTATTCATATTGGGTTATGTGTGTAGATGATAGACTAGATTATGGGATGTCTTTGTTCTCTTTATTTTACAATTTTGGTTAATGGGTTAGCCTCTCAATTCTTCAAAGCTTCTCAGGGTATTAGACAAGGTTTCCCCTTGTCACCACCATTATTTATTTTGGTAGTTGAGGGATTAAGTAGGTGTATTATAGAATAAAAGAGGGAATAAGTAATAAAGGGAATTAAAATAGGTAGAACAATGGAAGTCACCCATCTACTTTTTGTAGATGATATTATCCTTTTCACAAATGGAACAATAAGAGCTATAGAGAAGTTAAAACAATATTTAGATCTTTTTTGTTTGGTAAAAAGTATGCATATTAATGCACATAAGTCAAGCATTTATTTTAATTTCATGAATCAAAATAAAATCATAATAATAGATCAAATATTCCCCTTTAACATATTTGATATTCAAGAGGTGTTTAATTATCTAGGGTTCTTTTTGAAACCTAATGCGTACACTAAACAATACTAGAATTGGTTGATAAATAAGGTGGAATGAAGAATTAATATTTGGTGCAACAAATGGATATCTTTGGGGAGGATATTGAATTTGGTCAAGTTTGTGTTGGAGGCAATACCACTATATTGGTAATATTTGGCTCATATACCAAAAGGAATCTTGGAAAAAATAGATAGTTAAGCTATAGATTCTTATGGATAGGGAAAAGGGAAAGGGAAGGTATTCCCTTGGTTAAATGGCAATCCTTAGCCAAGCCCAAGGAAAATGGAGGTTGAGAACTTAAGAACATATTCCTATTTAGCAAGGCTCTAGCAGCAAAATATGTTTGGAATATAATATCAAAGGAAGGCTTATGGAATAATATTATACATAAAAAGTATTTAGAGCCACTCATAGTTGAGGAGTGGATAAGGGCCCCAATTAAGCAAACATGTAATTTTTAAATCTACTGGAAGGTAATGATTTAGGCATTTTATATTTTTGGTGATTGGCTTACCTGGAAAATAGGGGATGGTTCAAAGATAAGGATTAGACCCTTGGATAGGTTATGGTGATATGCACAAACTTCAAAATAATATAATTTATATCCTAAGAGCACAAAGGATTGGAAATATTACCCAAGTAGCTAATCTAAAATCTTCTATAAACTAAAGTCATGGATGGAAGTAAGCAACAATGTTAGATCTTTAGGATCAAGAGGGTCACCAGTGGGAAGAATATGTGGGGAGACTTAAAGCTGGACATATCAAGTTATAAGAGGAAAATAATCAATTGGTCTGGAGAAAGGGGAGTACACTCCAAAGCTGGGGTATAAGACTCTATTGTAAGATAGCAATGACAATACAACATGGTGGTGGAAGACACTTTGGAAGCAAAAATTCCCATTGAATACAAGATTGTTCCTATGGCTTTCCATGAAAAATAAGGTTCTAACATGGGAGGTTTTATAGAAGAATAATTGGAATGGTCCAAGAAGGTGTCATTTATGTAAGTCAAAAAATGAAACAATTGATCACTTACTGGTCGCTTGCTCCTTTACTAGATAGGTGTGGAGGGATATTATAGCACAGTTAAAGCTTCCTATAGGATGGCAAGAAGACTCCTTAGGAGAGTGCTTAAAATATTGGTTTGGAAATAGTTCTTACAAATATTTTATAGCTCTCCCATTGTTTATGTCTTGGGGAGTATGATTAGCTAGGAATGCTTTAATTTTTTAGGATCAAGATAAGTCTACTTGGTAGGTCTCCACACAAATCATTGTCAGTTTCAAAAATTGTAAGGTTTTGGCAACAACAAAGGTAAACACATAGATGATCCCTCCAAATATTGATAAATTAGGGGCTTGGAATTTTTTTATGGGGCTAGACAAGGGGTCCCTAGTGTTTGTGGAGAAGTAGGATTACTATATTTTTCTAACTCTCATTATTTTAAATTCATGGATGGATTGGGAGAAGGTTCTAATAATTATGCTGAAATTATGGCCCTAAAATTGTTGGTTTAGTTGGCATAATCAAAATAAATCCAAAAAATTCAAATTTATGGAGACTCATAGGTGGTAATAAATTGGATGCTTAGTGTTTTTAGGATGGAAAATATGATTTTACAACCCATATTCTCTCAAATAAAAGAAGCTATGAATCAAAGTGAAGCTTTTATTTTTTGGTATATTTATAGAGAACTAGATAGAGAAGCAAATGAAATATCAAAGGAGGCACTTCATATTGATCCAGGTATGTGCTTAGTACAAGAATTCAATGAGGGTAACACACTACAATTGGTCAAAATATCTTTCTGAGGGGATTAATACACTATAGTTAAAGTAAGATCAGATAAAGCAACTTTTTCAAAAAAACTCAAAAGTTAGTAATTTAAAGGATATTGTTTGATAAATTGGGAAGGTGCCTAAGGTTAGAACTTAGCATGATAGAGACAACTAATTATGATGTATAAATGACCTGATTTTTAGGTTATTATTGAAATTTTGAAGAAATGCCAAAGAGGCACATGAAGAATGTAATTTCATATTTACTTAATATAAAATTACAACTTTTTAAAGGGAAAAAAAAGAAATATACATTAGTGGATAATGTATCTTAATTGTTTAAATAAGTTGAAAAATGTTAGTGGAGATTATGTTTCATGAATTAGAAATATACATTAGTGGATAATGTATTTCAATTGATAAGATGAAATATGTTAGTGGATAATATAATTCATGAGATAGAAATACATTAGTGTATAATGCATTTTATTTGATTAGATGAGTTAATATATGTTAGTTGATAATATTTTTTATGATTTGGAAGTATACATTAGTGGATAATGTATTGTATTTGATTAAATGATTTTATAATGTTATTAATGGATCACATATTTCGTTATGGATAAGTGTTGTTCAGTAACACAATCCATGGTTACTATGAACAAGTTGGAGAAGGATCTTCACCCTCCTGGTAAGCTTGTATAATACTTCATTCAAGAAGATTATGGGATTCTCTATAATAATTTCATGTGTGTAATGCTATAGTTTATGTGTGGTTACATCAAACTTTTAGAAAGGATATGTTCCTTTGAGCTTGGGTCAAAGGGAGGAGATATTCTTTGGAGAATGAACGTGGAGTTTATTCAAGGGAATTATGGGGTTCCCTCATTGATTGTGGATAGTGAATTAAAGGATCAATTCAAATTGTAGGGACATAAGAGTTACGAGTTTCTTATGTGCCCATAGTTGCATGAAAAAGGGAATTATGAGATTCGTAGAATAATTGTATTGGAGACTTTTTTCAAGTAATGAAAAATGATATACTTTAAGGTTGGGTTTTTTCCATAAGGGTTTCCCAGAATATATGATGTGTCAAGTGTGTTGTGATTATTATTATCTTATGATATTGTTTCTTATCACTTTCTAAATATACGTTGTTAAGTACTTGTTTCAACTAAAGAGAGAAGATCATGGTTAAGAATTGATGAAGAAATACATGTGATTGGCATATATATATATATATATATATATAGTCCTTGATAATTATAATGGTTATTCTTATGGATTAGAAGATTAGAAAAAGAGAGAGAGATATGGATAGCCTATGTGCATTATGCTTAGTGCACCTACATAGATGGACTTATGTATGGTGTAGGGATGGGTGTACCATTTTGATAGACGTAAAGGGATAAGTTAGCTCATTGTGGAAGATGAGATAGATAGCTTATTTGCATAACATTTAGTGCATCTACATAGATAAATTTATGTATGGTGTAAGCATGAGCATACCCTTTTAACATACCTAAAGGTATAAGTTGGCTCATTGCAAAGATGAGATGAACAACTTAATCATAAGGCATTATGCCAACATACACCTTCATAAAATGACTTATAAAAGGTGAGGTTATATAGATCCCTAATGAAATTGTATAAAAAAAATATTTCTCTCTCAAGTGGGTTAGATTTTTTGGGTATGTTACACTTTGGATGCATATAGTATGGTTTTTCTTGCTGAGTGTTGCCTATGTTGCTCATGTGGTTTATGAGTGTTTGCTCTAAGGTTTGCAAAGTATATTTTATATTTTATGATTAGGGATTGCTAATATAATTCTAAGGTTGCATGAATGTTTGGTTGATTAGTGCATTAGAATTTAGATAGGTTCTATTATTGAATAGTCTAAGGTCTATTTATTGCATTGTTACCATAACTATGCTTTGCAATGGATAATTAAATTAATTCCACCGATAGAATAGTTGGAAACAAATATAATGTTAGATTAATTATTTTAATCTTAGATTCAAACTAATTCCAATGATAGATTAGTTGGAAATGAATCTAATGTTAGATTAATTGGATTAATATTAGATTCAAATTAATTCCGATGATAAACGAGTTGGAAATAAATCTAATTTTAGATTAATTATATTAATCTTAGATTCAAACTAATTCCAATGATAGATTAGTTGGAAACGAATATAATGTTCGATTAATTGTATTAATCTTATATTCAAACTAATTCCAATGATAGAATAGTTGGATATGAATCTAATGTTAGATTAGTTGTATTAATCTTAGATTTAAACTAATCCCAATGATATATTAATTGGTAATGAATCTAATGTTAGATTAACTCTTTAATATTTAGATTCAAATTAATCCAATGATAGATTAATTGGTAATGAATCTAATGTTAGATTAACTCTTTAATATTTAGATTCAAATTAATCCAATGATAGATTAATTGGTAATGAATCTAATGGTAGATTAATCCTTTTAATCTTAGATTTGTAACTAATCCAATGATAGATTAGTTTGGTAATTAATCTAATGATGGATTAATTATTTGACCTTTGGTTTTTCAAATTAATAAATCGATGGATTAACTTTCTATTAAGCTAAAGGTAGATTAGATTGGATAATGATCAAAATATATATTAATCTTTGGATTTGCAAATTATTGTCAATACTTACTTTTAGGGGAGGGTCTAAACTATAAATAATGATGGAATGATTTAGTTATGGTTTTTAGTTGGACTTAAATATTTGTGGAAAATATTTAGGAAAGAAGTATGGGCTTCTTTATTAGAATGGTTGTGTTTTGAAATAAATGAACTTAAATATTTGTGGAAAATATTTAGGAAAGAAGTATGGGCTTCTTTTTCTTGGAATAGATATGTGAAAATAATATTTGTGGAAAATATTTTGAATAGAAGTTTGGGCTTCTTGGATGTTGCTTTATGGTAATTATTTTTGCATAGAATTACAAGGCTTGAGATTTGAAATATTTGTGGAAAATATTTTAGAAAGGAAGTATGGGCTTCTCTTCTTTGTGTTTGCATGATTTCAAATAGATTGCATTCATACTTGCATATGAGTTGTTTTGATCCCATCCTTCCTATAAACTTCCATGGAGGCCAAGTAAAAAAGGTGATAAATCATTATAAACAAGTTTTTCAATTACTCAAAACTAATCTTGGAAAGCTCTCTTGTTGAAAGAGAATTTATTGTAGTTAAAAACAAAGACTATTATTTTATAATCTAAACATTTTAATTGGATAATATTTATGTTGCCATGATGTTGAATGGAATTATGTTCCTTACCCATGCTTTTGCTTAGATCTAAAGGTTTTATGTATTTATTTGTGCAAACTCTTGATGGTTAGTTTTGTTTTCTTCATAGATGGTTCTTTATTTTAATTATTTCAAATGGAGAGAGAGAGAGAGAGAGAAGAAGAGAGAGAGAGAGAGAGAGAGAGAGAGAGAGATAGATATATATATATATATATATATATAAGAGAGAGAGAGAGAGAGAGTTATATTAGGGTTTTAGGAATTTCTTTGGGATAGGTTCTAAAGATATTCTTGGCTAAAATCTTCATTTTAAAGGATTGGGTTTTTGTGGGGTAGCAACACCTACTTTTTGAGTCCATGAGAAGATAATCATGTCAAGTTATTTTTGGTTAAAGACCCATCACAAATATGGGTAGACAAGCATCAATTTTAAGATATTATCGAAGAGGTGTAGTTAAACTAGACTAAGACACTATGCCTGAGGGATCTACTATAGCTTTAAGTACAACTAGAAGAATAAATTGAAATACCATTCTCTAAATAATGAGAAGGGATAATCCTAACACTAAGGTCAAAAGATCTACATTCGTGGAGAATTTCAAAAAAGTGGGGAGACCTTTTACGACATCCTCTATACTAAAGAGGTATATAAGGTAAATCTGAGTTACTTACAAGAGCTTGGTCTCTCCTATCCACTCGAGTGATGTCTACATCTTAGATTCCAAATGTGCTTATTTCTAGTCAGCCTATGTATTTCATAGATATTCTTGAGAACCATATTAAGTTCTAATTTAAAAAAACTCTCACTCTCAAGCTTGTTAACATTTGGGATTGTTACACCCCCTACCATGGTCACTTTCTCACACACCTAAAACCCTTGTGATTATTTTTTTTAGGGGTCAATAACACATATACTCAACTCCCCCATACCCACTTTAATTTTATAACCACAATATTAAGTCCACCTTAGGAAACTATTGCTATTTATAATGTATAAGGAATACCCCTATGAAAACTATTATATTTTCCTAAGGTCTAAAGTTTTTATATGTCTATATGCCCTTCTTATTAAATATCAAGCACTTTGTTCAAATCCTAGGGTCTAGAATCAAGCAAATTCTATTGAACTATCCTGGCTATAAACACCTAAGGTCTTACAAATTATGCCACATGGCACCACAAGATTTGATTGTTGGAATCTGAGCACCTCAACACTATTGGTCCAAAAATGGATGACCTAGGTAATATTTCTAGAAAAGGAGTGGAAAACCTAGATTCACTCGCTAAATCCTAAGAATTAGAACCTTATTGGCTAGTAAAATCAATGGTCTAAAATGAATGGCCCTGAGTGCATCGTTACAAGAGAAGTGGACACCAAAATTTGCTTGTTAAAGCCTAAGAACTAGGATCTGATTGGATGAAGAGATGAATGACTCACAGTGTGTTGCAAAAATATAATTGCATATCCTAGATTCACTCACAAAATCCCAAGCATTGGAATATGATTAGAAAAGAAAATTGATAAAATACTTGTACCTCTACAAAATAATTGTAAGTTTACTATTTGAATTCATTTATAGTTCAACTAATGTCATCTAGATTTTTCAAATACAGACAAATAAGTTGCACCATGTGGCCAAAGAGGCTTTTGTGAGAGACACCTAATAACTTTGATGAAAAATTTATGGCTCTAGAAATTTTTAACCTAACAATCATAGTTAGTTATGGATTTAAGGGGCCTCCAAATTAAGTGATAAAATTAAATTGATCAGATGACTAGCACATGCTTTAAAATAAGTATTGATGATTCATGCAATATCAAAAATAGAAATTAAGGGTACACATTCTAAAGTATGATAATTAGTACATATCTTTCTCAAATTTTATTGGGAACACACCTTAAAATAGCTAAGATTTTGCATAAGGATATGATTTGAATATTTTCCTAGATCAATGACCAATTAACAAAATCCAATCATAAAAAGATATTTTTAGTATAGGTTATGCCATTATGGAAAGTAATGTGGCACTTTTTGGGTGTCATAAAGGTAAATATAATAGTTGGAGATTTAATTATAGACACACAGAGAAACCCCTAGAAAGCACTCTAAATTTTTACCTAGCTTACTATTTACAATCACACCAAGAGTATATAGAGCTATTAGAGTCACTATTTATTGTAGATACCATTCTAATTCTAAAGAACCAATGAATGCAATGGTTTCATCAAGTGTGGATCCTAGAATTCCCACCATAATGGAAAATTTTGAAATTTTAATTAACGCATCACCATTTCAAAAGCTACTAGGTAAAGCTTCTAATAATAAAACAAAGGATTTTTCTAGTCTATCAATACCAAACTGATAGATCATAGTGGACCAACAATGGAAAATAGTCTATTTTTAATTTTTATCCAACTGAAGAAGATTATCATCACCACCCTATTTTGCTAAAATATCTCCTTCAAAGAGCATACAAGGTTCAACATTGCTCCAACCCATACTATAATAGATGGATATGCAACCTAGGGAGGTTAATATACCCCAAGGTCTATTACTCTTCTAACCTTTTATCCTTGTTGGCAGTGGCATATAACCCAAAGGTGAGAGTGGTGAAGGATTATGCAAATCAAGATCTATTTAGGAATACTATAGAGGAGATAAGTAAATGTTCCTCACTCAAATAAGCCATGATGATTATAGATAAACAAGTAATAGCTTTTAAAGCTCAATATATGATTGGAACTACTTTTTACACTAATATGTTTGATTACAAGGAACCTGTATCATCACATTTCCCTATACATAAATTTGTAATCCATCCCTAGGTAGAGGACTATGCTAATATAATTAATATACTAATGGAAGACAAATATTTGAATTGAGTATAAAAATAAGTCATGTTCTTAATAGTCTAATGCAATAGAAAGAGGTAGCCAACCATGTATAGGTGGGATAACATGATTAGTGACACATTAGATAAAGAATTCTTGTAATTGCAAAAGGCCATTGTAGAATAGAAGGAAATGATGCCACATTTATCATACTATTCCTTTCTTGTACATCTAATAGTAGGACACATGGATAAAAAACCAATTGTAGAATGAGGAGTATATGAAAAAATTATTCAATAAAGGCTACCATGGTTACAAGAGGGTGGGCAAGTTATACTCATTTTTTTGATAAATTCCTTAGTTGTATATCTCAAACTTTGTAATAAGAATCCCCACAAAATTAGCTCAGGGGTAGCTAGATTCTTATATATATATAATATATATATATATATATATATATATATATATATAAGTGAGTGAAAACCCCGGCCCCGGGCCGCCCGGGTCCCCGCCACTCACCTCCCCGTCACCCTCCCCCCCCCCCCTCCCGTACCAACATTTTCAATTGGATTTTGGGTACCCAATTCAGCTTTTTGGTAGGGTGGAGATTCGAACCTGGTACCTCCCTTGGAGGATTGCCCTCTCCTCTCCAAATCACCTACAAAACTTGGGTTAGCTAGATTCTTATATGAAAATGATGCAGGAGACTCCTTTTCATTAAGTACATCACTTACATAAGAATATACAGGTTTAAAATCTCTTCAAAAGCCTTACCTAGATTCTTCCTCTTGTCAATTGTAGCATTGAAAATTATCAAGCAAATTGTAGAAGAAACCAAAATGAGAGCAATAAGGACCTAGACTAAAATCCCAAGGATAAAAATCCCTTGTTAGCATAGGGTATATCACAAATTTTTAGCATCTCTACAAAATATGGATTCATACGGCTTTGCTAAAATTACCTTGTGACCATATGATCGTCATAATAATTATAACAATATTATTATAGAGAAAATGAAAAATTGTATGATAACTCACTAAGGGGACCTATTTGAAAATACAATGCAAGTCACCATAAGGAAAGGTGAGTCTCTAGGACCCATATGGAAAAATTATTCAAATATTAGACCACACACTTAAAAAGAGATGGTGAGTAATTATCTTGATGACTTGAAAGTATTGAGAAATGCCTCAATTAAATCAGTCATCCCCTTGATTCCTATAGTGTGCCTTGAAGAATACCAAAATCCTATCTTGGATATTATCAACCAAGAGCTCCAATAGGTAGAAGTGTTGATGGAAGTAACTAATATGGTAGAAGAAAAAATAGAAGATTGTTTAGTTGCTTAGAGTACTCATTGCACTACCATAGACAAACAAAGGACAAGGACATAGTTATTTTTTCCTCTGCACAAGTTCAAGTAACTCCTCTTGAGCTTTCTAAATCATTAATTTCTCTAAGGAAAAATCTTGAGCTTATAGTAAATCTACCTCAAGTGCTCCCCACAAGCATAGTAATAGATTGGGAAGAACACAAAATATCCTCAATAGTGCTCAAAAAGATCTAAGAGGTAGGAGGATTGTCTAATTTTCTTAGAGGGCATCAAATCAAAATTGCTTCTCCTCCAAGTTCCCCAAGAAGCAAAAAAACTAGAATTAAAATGTTTCCTTCTTTAGAAGCTCATAAGAGCCTCACTCTAACACAGGTAGAAGAAGAAGCTATACTTAATTATCCAAATGAAGAAAGACAAATACAATATATAGAAGAATGGAAGGATCTAAATAAGATATAGTGCAAGGTAGAAGAACTAGATAACCAGATATTTGAAATTATAATAGTTTCTCTTATGATAGTATAAGAAACAATATCAATGTCCCAGGTACCATCCCTTCAAATGGATGAAGCAACAAGAGAGACAATAGTTCAATACCAAGATAATACTCTAGTCTTAGCAAGGTCACAAGCTAAAACTAATGTGGCCATAGTAGAAAGCATCTATAAAAGCAATCAAGATTTGATGGCCAAAGTAGATCAACTATAGAGTGAAAATATGAAATTACAAGTAGAAGTGAGCAGGCTTGAATAAAATGCATCATAGATATATTCAGCCAAACAATCTTATGATTATATCTTCATAAAGAGATACAAACAAATAATAATTTCTAAATTAATAAATAAAAAACCTATAATAACCAGAGATATTAAAAAAATTTCTAATATAATAACTAGAATTCAAAATATTAAAACACTTGTAGAAGATGCAAATAAGAGAATAGCAGCCATAAGTCACATCTTTTATAGATGTAAAGAAAAATATGATCAGATAAGTGGAAAACAAGTAGCTAATTTATATGACATAATTTTTTAATGTCAATATGAATTTTTCAAAGCAACCACTTACCTTAATGAATGAACCCAATGGAAGATTTCAATTAAGGAATTGGAAAATTGGGTATAGTAAATAAATGAGAAGAAAAGACAAATTAAATTCATTTTCAAAGAATCCCTTAATTTAAAGAATTTTGACAAATTAATTTCTAAAGAGATGCAATATTTTTATTGTGATAGCACAAATGAAGATAACTTGGCTCAATAGCTTACTAGTTTATCAAAAACTATCCAAACTACAGTTTAATTTTTCAAAGATATTGAATCTAAAATAAAAGACAACAAGAATAAATGTCTAAAAATGATTGATAGAATTAAATTTGTAAGATCCTTTTGCATTGAGGCTTGGGTACAAATAGCTAAATTTATTGGGATGAGTCAAGCTAAAAAGGACAAAATTAAATAAGTTAGTATAGTTCAATTAGAGGCATCAACAAGTAGCATGAGGCTCATGACATAAAAGGTCAAAGAAGTCAGAGAAAACATTAGGAGCAAGGCTAATAATGGGACGTAGAGACTAGAACAATTGTATTCCACATAAATGGAAAATTAGAAAGTCTTGAAGAAACAAAGTGTTAATAAAATAGCTTAATATAACTATATTTTTGCTCTACTGCACTCAAGAGATCAAGGGTAGGAATGGTGCCACATGGATAAATCTGTTGAGTGCAATTGAAATAGAAATAGAGCACCTAGAAACTATAAGAGGGATTGTTGGATCCAAGAAAAGGATCAAGTTTTGCATCAGTATTTTTACCTAGAGGTATTTTGAGTGTCCTTGTTTTTCCATTGTATTTACATTTTGTGTCTTTTCTCTTTTATCGTTTCTTATTCCTCTCCCTTTGTTATCAAGGGTATTGTTAAGAAATTATCTAGGTAATTGAGATTATTTTTAATGACTAGATTAGAAGCTTGGAGACCTTATATTACCACATTGGAATGGAATGTTGAGGTTTCTTATGACAACATTTGAATGAGAATCTAGATTGTATTCATTTAGAGAGTTCTAGGCTAATTTTAGCTAGACTCTACCTTGTAAATATTATTTAAATATTAATACAATTCTAGCTTCTTCCTTTGGGTAATTCTCTATTTTTAACTTTGTGTATGTATCATGTTTACATATTACATAATTTGAATGTGTGAATGGCATATTATTTCAATTATAATCAATTATATTTATTACAATATTTGAATGAATGTGATTGACCCAAAATTTTCCTACAATTGGTAAATTGGACAAGGTACTAGTCTACTAATAGAAGCACAATTTGAGGTTTATATAAATTTTGGTTAAAACTTTACAAAATTGCATTTCATATAATCTAGATGAGCATGGGCATATAAAGAAACATTATAATCTCACCTCAGGGGTATCCTTACCTACTCAGTCTACCTAGAGTTATTTTTTATAATATTTTCCCAAGATAAAGTGGTAGATCGACCAGAGTCCGTAATACTATTGGTGATCAAAAAAATCTTGTGGCATGATGATCAATTAAGGGACACATGAATTTTCCACAACATATTTTGGTCCCATTATCAAGGAATAACAATGTGATTTTATTTTTTATTTTTTTTTGTTTTTCCTATATTTTAAAATATTAAAAATTCAAAATAAATGGTCATGGGTATTGTCAATTTTTTATTTTTTTATCTTTTTGTTGCAATATCCACATCTCTTGAGTGTATTACTATTTTTTGAGGCTCAAAGTATTAAGGTGAGCAATCTTGGATAGAATGCCCTTGTTATTTCTACACATACCATGTTGGTGACTTTGATTAGTTTATACCCATAATTTAAGAATTAAATAAAGGATAATCTTGTCCTAACATCTACAAGGGGTTCTAAATACCTCTATCTAGAGCTATAAAATCTAGAGGTACTTTTTCAGACTCATAACAAAACATGTGTATCTAAAAGTTTTATTTCTAAAATTAATTCTAATTCTACTATTGTTAATACTAGCTCTAATAGTATTCCCTCTATAAGTGTTACATTGAATCCTATTAGTACCACCCCTATAGTTAACATGGATAATCCACAACATAATCGTCATTAGTAGAGAACCAATAGGTATCTCCCTTTTGTTTTACCTCCAAATTTGAATCCCTTACTTGGAAAATCCCATAAGTATTTACCCATGTTTAAAAGGAAAAATTTTATCTCTAGTGAAGATCATATTAGAGATTTTTTATATGCTATGGATAGTCTTGAAGTGAATGAGGAATATATAGTCCTTAGACTATTCTTACAAATATTGGAAAATATATGCCAAAGAATGGTTTAATATTATTCTAGTTAGTACTATCCATAATTTCCATGAAATGGAGGAAAGTTTTCTCAAGAAATATGGTGAAAGAAAAAATGAACAATCTCTTTTAACATAATTGGAAACAATGAAGAAGAGAGATAACGAGTCATTAGGGGAATTTAATAGAATATTTATCAATATTAAAAATAAAATCCCTATTGGGTTAACACCTAATGACATACAGTCAATATATTTCTACAAGAATGCATTCTTGGAGAATTCAATTACGAGTTGATATAGAAACAAATGACTATTGTTGATACATGCATGGATAAAGAAATTAAATTTGAAAAAAATATGATCAATAGTGTTAAAATGAAATCTTACTCTTTAGAGTTAAATCATCCTAATAAGAAACCAAGGAAAGTAGGTTTCACCATATTGAAGAAAATGAAACAAGATTCTATGGAAAGGCTAGCTAATCAGATGATAGAAATATGTAATACTATGAATAGTAGATTAGCAAGGGTTGAAAGTGAAAAATATAATAATGCTAAAGCTTCTCACTCTCAAGGTGATAAACAACAGGGGGATAACAAACATTATTTTAGAAGAAACTTTAACAGAAACTGTGAAGAACATGAACTTATACTGAGAGGGGGGGTGAACAGTATAAGATAAAACCATTTAATAATTTTAATTTCAGATAGCAGTGGCATCAACATAACATTAAACAAGACAGAAAGCATCACACATAAAAGACCCATTTTAACGTGGTTCACCCAAGGTGGGCTACTCCACGGATAAAACTTTTCCTCTAAAAGTTATATCAAAACCTCTGGGAATCCTTCCCGATTACAATGTTTATGAGCCTCAGCCCAAAGGAGACACCTTCCCCTAAATCTGCTTTGCTAGTGATCCTCTAGAAAACCTCTATCTCTTTTGCCCTTAGCAAGTTGGAACTCTTTCCACAGAAGACACCTGTCTTCCCTGCTCTGGTTGGAGATCTCTGTCCTCAACTCTGTCACAGCAAGCTGGTCCTCTTTTCTGCACCAAAACACAGTCCTTCGATCTGGCACAATTCTGTCCTCTTTCTTTGTTCTTTTCGGCACTTGGTTTGGAAAACAATTCTTCATTGTCTGCACAACTACAGCAGCATAGTCTTCTTAAATTACCGTAGCACTCTCTTCTCAACTTACAGTAGCACTTGATCACTATTTGTTCTTCACAACCGTTCGCAATTATAGCAGCATCTACTACGCGCACTTTTCTTTCTATTACACAACCTATGCGAACACTGTCACAATCACAACAGAATCTTCTTCGCACAGTCTTCTCATAAACAACAGCACATTCTTCGTGTATACAACAACACAGACTTCTATACTTAGAAGATTCAGTGAAATGCACTTTGATGCTGCAATCGGACTTCGCTCTCTGCTTTTTCGATTGTCGAACCTTGCTTGTCGCACTAACTCTACGAACGCCACACACTTCGAAAGCACACATCCATCGATCCACAAAAATGCTCAAACAGTCCTCCTTTAATACTCACAATCTCAAGATGAAATCTTGTTCTTTAGTCGGTTGATCAATCTTCTAACACGTCGGCTGTAAAACCTTATACTTCGTCGGCCAAGGTTAACTTCGTCGGCTTCAACCGCCTCTGTTGTTCTATAGCTTTTCTCGTGCGAAACTCAAACATGTCACGATATCGCTACGCCTTGGTCTGCCGTACACCTTCTTTGGTTTGTTGTCGTAAAATCGCTACACTACAGCCTTTGCTGACGTCATTGTAAATCTTGTCATGAAATCATGATGCTCTAGACTTCACTGCCTTCTTCTCCATTGTTGTCATGAAATCGTGACACTATAGCCTTTGCTGATGTCATCATGAAACTTGTCACGAAATCATGATGCTCTAGACTTCACTGCCTTCTTCTCCGCAACTGTCATGAAATCGTGACACCTTTGCCTCTTGCTGACGTCATCATGATTTTTGTCATGAAATCGTGATGCTCTGGACTTCACTGCCTTCTTCTCTGCAACTATCATGAAATCGTGACACCTTTGCCTTTTGCTGATGTCATCAGCAACTCTGTCATGAAATCGTGACACCTCTTGCTTCTTCATCCTTTTCTTGGTTTGCACTAGCGAAAATGAAACATGTCATGAAATCATGACGCTTTCACTGCCTTAGGATCTTTCTTGCCAACTACTCGTGAAACTGGAACATGTCATGAAATCGTGACACTTTCTGCATCCGTACAACTTCTTCGAAACTTGTCACGAAATCGTGACACTTTTTGCCCGTTGTGCTTCTGCCTTCCTGCATGTCACGAAATCATGACAGTTTTGGCCAAACTTTCTCTCTCCTCAAACATGTCACGAAATCGTGACACTTTTGCCCGCTTTGCCTCTGCCTTCCTGCATGTCGCGAAATCATGACTTTCTCTCTCCTCAAACATGTCGCGAAATCGTGACGAGTTTTCCAGCAGCCTACAAACTTATTCTACTTTATCTTTTTCTGGATTTTTGGCAAGCTGGGCTACTCCGATTTTCTTGGAGACTTACTGACCAACTGAAACCTTCAACAAAAACACATCCTTGGACATAAAAACAAATTGCTCCAATAGTTTCTCGACATCAAAAACAACATCTACCAATAGCTCCTTGACATCAATGACAACAACTAAACTTAGGCAAAGGCAATGTACTCAAGGTACCCAAAATTGCCAACAATCTCCCCCTTTGTCATTGATGGCAACCCTTAACTAAAACACTTTTGTCAAGAGCCAAAACTGAAATCAATCTCTCCAAGTTTTGCTCCCCCTGATTTGAAGCTTTCCTCTTCTCTTGAAAACTCTCCCCCTTACTTAACTCTCTCCCCCTTTGTCATCAATGGCAAAGGATCACCTTTGGGGCTTGGGACTAAGAAAGAGCCTCTTGGCTTGGTCCCTCCCCCACCTCTTGATGAGGTGATTAATCTCGAGGTGAGAGTACAACTCCCAATTTCTCCCTTAGATACTCAAACGTATCTTTTGGAAGGGGTTTGGTGAAGATATCTGCAATTTGCTCTTTAGTGGGTACATATTCTAGCTTGACCTGCTTCTCTTGCACTTTTTCCCTTAGAAAATGATACTTGATAGAAATGTGCTTCGTCCTTGAGTGCATTACCGGATTTTTAGAAATACTTATGGCACTTGAATTATCACAAAGAATAGGAATAGGTTGTTCATGCATGACTTTGAAATCCTCCAAGGTTGTTTTCATCCATAAAACCTGAGTACACCCAGCCACTGCTGCTATGTATTCAGCTTCTGCTGTAGATAAGGAAACTGAAGGTTGTTTCTTACTTAGCCAAGAAACCAGACTCTTTCCCAGAAAGAATGCTCCACCACTAGTGCTCTTCCTATCATCAATACTGCCTGCCCAATCTGCATCTGTATAGGCTGTGAGGGTGAAATCACCACCTTTGGGATACCAAAGCCCAAAATCCACAGTGCCCTTCAAATATCTGAATATCCTCTTGACTGCCATAACATGAGATTCTTTTGGAGCTGCCTAAAATCTTGCTACTAATCCAACGGCCTGCATGATATCCGGTCTGGTAGTTGTACTATATAGTAAACTGCCAATCATAGATCTGTACAATTTTTGATCTGCTGTCAGGGATTCATCATCCTTACTCGGATTGCACCTCGTAATCATTGGAGTACATACAGGTTTGTTGTCCATCATCCCAAATTTTTTTAACATCTCTTTGATATACTTTTCTTGAGAAAGAAATATACCATTTTTTGATTGCGCAATCTGCAGTCCTAAAAAGAATGACGACTCTCCAATCATAGACATCTCGAATTCCTTTTGCATGGTGTTAGCAAAAACTTTGCACATCCGAGTATTATTTCCCCCAAAAATAATATCATCGACATAAACAACTATGATAATCATATCATCACCTTTATTCTTAATGTACAAGTTGCAATCTGCCACGCCTTTCCTGAACCCTTGTTCATGAAGATACCCGTCAAGTCTTGAGTACCAAGCCCTGGGTGCTTGCTTTAACCCGTACAATGCCTTTTTCAGTTTACACACATAGTCTGGCTGTTTTGAAAGAGACACACCTTCTGGCTGTTCTATATAGACTTCTTCATCCAACACTCCATTTAGAAAAGCAGACTTTACATCCATTTGAAACACTTTGAAAGAATTGAAACTAGACAGGGCCAAAAACATTCTGATCGCTTCAAGACGAGCAACAGGCGCAAACGTCTCTTCGAAATCAACACCTTCGACTTGAGCATACCCTTTACAGACTAACCTCGCTTTGTTCCTGACAATCTTTCCATCCTCATTAAGTTTATTTTTGAAGACCCATTTTGTGCCAATGACATTCTTATTCTTAGGTCTTGGAACCAAGTCCCAGGTTTCACTTTTCTCTATTTGATTTAGCTCTTCATCCATTGCTTGTACCCAAAAATCATCTGTACATGCTTCACTGAAATTCTTTGGCTCAATCTGAGATAACAATGAAACATTTGCAGATTCATGTGAAGAAATGACTCTTCTTCTCGTTTGCCTGCTATTTGGATCACCGATGATCAAGTCTTTGGGATGATGTTTCTGAACATACCGTGAAGGGGTTTTGGGAAGCAGCTGTTGTTTTTCCTCTTCTTCATCTGACACTTCTCTGAATTCTTCTTGACAGATTCCATCACTGAGTTCCTTGATTGGTTCTCTTATTCCTGTCTTTTCATCTACTGTCACATTTATGCTCTCTACAACTATATGAGTTCTTTTGTTGAAGCATCTGTAGGCCTTACTTTTGTTGGAATATCCAAGAAAAATTCCCTCATCACACCTAGGATCAAACTTACCTGGATTTTGATCTTCCCTTCTGATGAAGCACTTACTCCCGAACACTTTGAAGTGTTTAACTGTAGCTGGTCTTCCTTTCCACAGCTCATAGGGAGTTTTATGATGATTGACTCTGAGTTGAGCCCTGGTAATGATGTGGACTATTGTATTTACTGCTTCTCTCCAAAAACCATCTGAAAGTTTTGACTCATCTAACATTGCTCTAGCCATATTTTCAACGAGTTCTATTTTTTCTTTCAACTACTCCATTTTGTTGAGGAGTTCTTGCTTGCTGAATATTCTCTTTTGATTCCATGTTGTTCACAGTATTCCATGAATTCATTTGAAGTGAACTCTCCTCCTCTATCTGATCTTAAGCATTTGATTCTCTTGTCAGTCTCATTTTCAATCATTTCTTTAAAAATTTTAAATTTTTCAAAAGCTTCAGATTTTTCTTTGAGAAAAGTAACCCAAGTCATTCTCGAGTAATCATCTATAAACAACATGAAATAGCTATCTCCATGAATGCTCCGAGTTCCGGTAGGACCACACAAATCGGTATGAATAAGATCCAAGGGTTTGGACGAGGAATACCCTTTCGATTTGAAGCTGGTTCTGGTCATGTTTACCATGTTGACAAGGACCGCAAATGATGTTTTGAGGCCTTTTTATTTTGGGCAAGTCTCTAACTGCTTCCTTGTTACTAATACTGACCAGATTATCAAAACTCAAATGTCCCAATCTTCTATGCCACAACCAACTCTCATCTTCTTGAGTTAGAAGGCATTTTTCTCTTTTTATCTCACTCAGCATGTAAAGATTGTTTGGAGTCCTTGTAGCTTTAGCAATAAGCTTTCCATTTAATTCTTTACTTATCTCACATCTATCAGAAAAGAAAGATACTATGTGCCCTTGATCACAAAGTTGACTCACACTAAGCAGATTATGTCTTAGCCCTTCTACATAAAGCACGTTTTCTGTTTTGGATTTCCCATCCAAACTAAGAGTTCCTTTACCACAGATCTTTGCGGACCTGTTATCTCCAAAACTGACTGTTCCTCTGTTTGCTTCTTTTAAAGACAAAAATTTTCCTTTTTCGCCAGTCATATGTTTTGAACAGCCACTATCAAGATACCATTTTTCTACTTTGTCTTGAGCATGAAAAGCAGTTTGAACTATCATTGACTTAGATTTTATCACATTCCTCCTTTTTGAGACCTCAAAGCTAAATTTATCCAAGCTGCACATCCTTGCTATATGCCCAAAATTCTTGCACTTGTAACACATGATATTTTTATTCATAAGAGGTGCAAATGAGTTAACATTTTCCTTACTATGACTCTTGAGAGATTTATTGCAATGCATAGCTATGTGACCAAATTTTTTACAAGAAAAACAATATCCATGGAAGGTATTATGTAACTTGTTTTGATGCCTTGGAAGTTTGTTCTTCTTGCGATCAACTGGAATCCATTGCTCTTCAGAATGAAGATTGTTCTTGCTTGAAGACCCTGTTTCATACATGGTGATGCCATCCTTCTTTTCACACGAAAAATTTTGTCTGAGAGTTGACTGTTCTAACTTTACTCTAAGAGACATAATCTCTCCTTCTAGTTTCTCACAATCAGCTACCTTTTCTTTTAGAACTTCTATTAAAACTTGTTCAATCTTCTTCCCTTCTTCAGCTAGAATTTTGAAATCTATAATATGTTGAGCCAATTCTGATCTTGCTATCTCTTTTTCTTGACAATGTTGCTTAAGAACAGAATTCTCTTCCCTGAGTTTCTCAAGCTTTCTCAAGGCCAAGAAGAATTCACTCTTGAGATCGAATTCAAACTTTTCTGAATTTATATGTTCCTCTGTTAGATCCTTCTCCAAGTTGTTAGGCTTTTTCTGGAGAGACCTGCTTTGATACCAATTGAAGAACATGAACTTATACTGAGAGGGGGGTGAACAGTATAAGATAAAACCATTTAATAATTTTAATTTCGGATAGCGGTGGCATCAACATAACATTAAACAAGACAAAAAGCATCACACATAAAAGACCCATTTTAACGTGGTTCACCCAAGGTGGGCTACTCCATGGATAAAACTTTTCCTCTAAAAGTTATATCAAAACCTCCGGGAATCCTTCCCGATTACAATGTTTATGAGCCTCAGCCCAAAGGAGACACCTTCCCCTAAATCTGCTTTGCTAGTGATCCTCTAGAAAACCTCTATCTCTTTTGCCCTTAGCAAGTTGGAACTCTTTCCATAGAAGACACCTGTCTTCCCTGCTCTGGCTGGAGATCTCTGTCCTCAACTCTGTCATAGCAAGCTGGTCCTCTTTTCTGCACCAAAACATAGTCCTTCGGTCTGGCACAATTCTGTCCTCTTTCTTTGTTCTTTTCGGCACTTGGTTTGGAAAACAATTCTTCACTGTCTGCACAACTACAGCAGCACAATCTTCTTAAATTACCGCAGCACTCTCTTCTCAACTTACAGCAACACTTGATCACTATTTGTTCTTCACAACCATTCGCAATTATAGCAGCATCTACTGCGTGCACTTTTCTTTCTATTACACAACCTGTGCGAACACTGTCACAATCACAACAAAATCTTCTTCGCACAGTCTTCTCATAAACAATAGCACATTCTTCGTGTATACAACAGCACAGACTTCTATACTTAGAAGATTCAGTGAAATGCACTTTGATGCTGCAGTCGGACTTCGCTCTCTACTTTTTCGATTGTCGAACCTTGCTTGTCGCACTAACTCTGCGAATGCCACACACTTCGAAAGCACACATCCATCGATCCACAAAAATGCTCAAACAGTCCTCCTTTAATACTCACAATCTCAAGATGAAATCTTGTTCTTTAGTCGGCTGATCAATCTTCTAACACGTCGGCTGTAAAACCTTATACTTCGTCGGCCAAGGTTAACTTCGTCGGCTTCAACCGCCTCTATTGTTCTGTAGCTTTTCTCACGCGAAACTCAAACATGTCATGATATCGCTACGCCTTGGTCTGTCGTACACCTTCTTTGGTTTGTTGTCACGAAATCGCTACACTATAGCCTTTGCTGACGTCATCGTAAATCTTGTCACGAAATCATGACGCTCTAGACTTCACTGCCTTCTTCTCCGTTGCTATCATGAAATCATGACACTACAGCCTTTGCTGATGTCATCATGAAACTTGTCATGAAATCATGATGCTCTAGACTTCACTGCCTTCTTCTCAACTGTCATGAAATCGTGACACCTTTGCCTCTTGCTGACGTCATCATGATTTTGGTCATGAAATCACGATGCTCTAGACTTCACTGCCTTCTTCTCCACAACTGTCATGAAATCATGACACCTTTGCCTTTTTCTTATGTCATCAGCAACTTTATCATGAAATCGTGACACCTCTTGCTTCTTCATCCTTTTCTTGGTTTGCACTAGTGAAAATGAAACATGTCATGAAATCGTGACGCTTTCACTGCCTTAGGCTCTTTCTTGCCAACTACTCGTGAAACTGGAACATGTCGCGAAATCGTGACACTTTCTGCATCCGTACAACTTCTTCGAAACTTGTCATGAAATCGTGACACTTTTTGCCCGTTGTGCTTCTGCCTTCCTGCATGTCACGAAATCGTGACAGTTTTGGCAAACTTTCTCTCTCCTCAAACATGTCATGAAATCATGACACTTTTGCCCACTTTGCCTCTGCCTTCCTGCATGTCGCGAAATCATGACTTTCTCTCTCCTCAAACATGTCGTGAAATCGTGACAGTTTTTCCAGCAGCTTGCAAACTTATTCTACTTTATCTTTTTCTGGATTTTTGGCAATTGGGCTACTCCGATTTTCTTGGAGACTTACTGACCAACTGAAACCTTCAACAAAAACACATCCTTGGACATAAAAACAAATTGCTCCAATAGTTTCTCGACATCAAAAACAACATCTACCAATAGCTCCTTGACATCAATGACAACAACTAAACTTAGGCAAAGGCAATGTACTCAAGGTACCCAAAATTGCCAACAAACTGGAATAATAATAACTTTGAGGAAGGGAGAAAAAATAGAAATTATGGAAATAATTGGAAAAGGAAAGAAATAGAAAAAGATCTAGATGTTTTTCCAAACCCTATTCCTTTTGTTAATGTAATTGTAGATTTTCCTTTTTATTATTTTTCTTGTGATGCTCCTCATAAGTAGCTAACTGTGGAATTTATCTAAGTATTCATAACAACATATATTTTGAAAATAAATCTGACGAAGATATAAGGATTAATATCTATTGGACTCAATATGATGAGTCTAGAGAAAAACTATTCAAATAAAATATGGATTTATATGCTTCTAACCATCATCCCAAGATTCTAGTCATTGATAATGTAGAAATCATGTAGAGATCACAAGATTCTAGATATGAGAGAATGAAACAAGAAAAATTGACATCAGTAGTAGAAGAGATAGAGGCATTGGAAATAATACATGCAATAAATCTAAGAAATAGAACAGTACTAGATAAGGCATAAAAGCATCTACTAGTGAAAACAAAGGATTAACAAGTCTGAGTAAATTTACCTACATAAAAAAAATGATAAAAAACAAAAAGATAAAAAGTCATCCCTAAAGTAGTTGAAGTAGATGAAGATTTACAAAAACAACAAAAAGAGGAATATTCAAGAAACTTGGATGTTAAGAAAATCAAATTTGATGTTGGTTCAAAGATAACCAAGCAAAAATTTAATATTACTTTTAGTGAGTTAATGATAGTCCCAAAATATAGGAACCAGTTCTGCAAAGCCTTTGGGTTAGTAAAATAAATATGAGTTCAAACAGGTAATGCTCTAAGACCAAAAATTCATGAGATCAAAAAGTCATGAGACCAGAATACCCTCTTTAGTCTGACCATTCTATTTGTCTCTCAGGTATACATTAGAATTAGGATACCAATATGTCATTCATAATTGCATGTTTAATAGTGGTGCCTCACACAATATTATACCTAAAAAAAATAGCAAATTAATTAGGACTTATTTGCATAAGAGATTATCTTCCTATTTTAATGAAGGAAAATAGACAAATGCCATGTGTGGGAGTAATAATTGGCCTGCTAGTACTCCTAGATCAATATCTAGACAAAGGTATTGTAATGGATGTAGTAGTAGTGGATGTAGATCCTTTCTTCTCCTTTCTTCTGAGTAGACACTAGGCTAAACAACTAGGTGGTTCTATTCAATTAGATTGGTCTTATGCTACCATTCCATTGTTAGGAAAATAAAATTCCATTCTCAATAGAGAACCTTTTAATAAATATTTAGTATAACTAAGAAAACCTAATGATACTATGATAAATCTAGTTAATTACATTGAGAAGAAAGGAATGAGAGTATACTTAGTTTAGCATACACCATTTCTAAAAGAGATACCTGATGCTAAAGGTATGGATCCAAACACTAGAGCAAAGTTTTATGCAAAATCTAACATAATTGTAACTTTAGAAATGTGGACTATGATATTTGATGGAGCTAAGTCACAAACTCGGGTTGGTTCAAGGATAAATTTAATTGATATTAAGGGTAAATATTTAGGTATCCCATATGTAATTAAATTTACTTATACTAATAATGTGGTTGAATATGAAGCATTGTTATTGGGACCTAGAAAAGCCAAAAAATTAGGCATCAATTACTTAACTTTTAGTGGAGATGCAAAACTAATTATTTAGCAAGTAAAAGGAAAATATCAGGCTAATAATCCAATATTAATATAGTATAAACAAGTAGTGTTGGATGAGATAGATAAGTTCTTAGCATTTAATTTTTTGTATATTCCAAGAGAAAAAATATGTTATATACTTATTGGCTATAAATACATCTAGTATAGATTGTCAAAAAATTGATACAAAATACATGCAAATTTTCCTATTATTTATGTTTATAAGCCATCTATACCAGATAATGTTGTTTATATTCAATTATTTCAATATGATATTGACATTAAATACTTCATTACTCTTCAAAATTAATTTTTTGATATAATATGTGAAGAAGAAGATGAGAAATTAAAGGATGTCATTGGAGATCTAGTTGATGTTATCCAACTAAAAACAAATAGAATTCTTAGTGTGTTTGTTTCTTTAGAAAGTTTATTTTATGATTTTTGCAAAGCTTATAAGTCACTCTTTCAATAATTGGCATTAATGCCAATGATGTTAATATTGAAATAGAAAAAGAGCCAAGTCTCATTAAGATAAATAAGGCTTTGTTGGGGAAAGAAAAACAATAGTACATTAGTTTTTTTTAAATAAATATGTTTTTACCTAGAGCTATGAAGATTTGAGGACCCTTAAATTTGAATTTTATGACTCATATAATATCTCTATAATAATATGCAAAGCATTTTAGTAAAAAGCATAGAAAGTTCAACCCCACATTACATCCAATTATGTAGAAGGAAGTACAAAAAATACTTGATGCTAAAATAATCATAAAGGTAAGATTTTCTTTCTGGATAGCAAATTTAGTCCTATTTAGAAATAAGAATGAAGATATTAGGGTATTTTTTAACTTCAATAATTTGAATAATCCCACTCAAAAATAATTACCCACTCTCCAACATGGAGCAATTATTACAGGAAGTAGTTGGGTCATCCATAATATCTCTACTAGATATTTTTTTACGGTATAATCAAATATCGGTTAATCTAGAGGATAGATATAAGACTATATTTACCACACCTTAGGAAAATTTTGAATATATTAGAATGCCATTTGGACTAATGGATGCAGGTGTCACATTTTAATGCCTATGCAGGAAGGAAGCGCCCATGATAAAGTAACACCCATATTGAGCATTGAAAGCATCATTTGAAGGTTAGAAGGCATAATAATTATTGCACATTATTCAAATAAATATAAGAGCATTGAAGGCACATAAAATAATTCTCATCAATATTTTAACCTCCACTTACCACTTGAGCAATGTATGCACCATGTGGCCAGAGTTTCAAGAAGAGACAAAGCCTATTAAAGCACCCAAGTTGAATAAAAGCATAGATTTTGGAAGCACGATATTGAGCATTGGAGAGTCAAAATTTGAGTGAAGTAAAAGTGCATTTAAGAAGGAAGACTCATAAGGCACCCATGAGCAATAAATACTCTCTCTCATACATAGAATACTAGAATTACAACCCCAAAGCGTGGATTGAAGAGTCAAACCAGAAGCCAATCAGCATGCACATTTTACATTGCAAGGAAGGTAAAGGTTTACTTTATTTAAAATTGTATTTCCTTAAGTATAAGGAGTTATAAGGTGCTTAATATAAGGTTGAATTTTATTTATTACTGCATTTAATAACTAAGCAAATACCAACCTTAGTGAATTAGAAGGTAATTAAAGCAAAGGGAGTATATCTTAAAATATAGTGTAAATTGTATGAGATTCAAACATTAAAATATTTACAAATAAATTAATTAGGAGATATAAGGTTTTCAATATTGGAAAATTAAAGAATGGATAGTTTGGGGGCGGGAAAACGAGCTCTGGCGATTTTCTCCTCTGAACCTGAGATTCTGAACCTTCGATTTTTCTCTGGTTTTTACGATCTTGCTGAAGTGCATTTACGTTTTGAGGGATCTGAAGATCCGCTCGGTGCCCCTGGAGGGTCCAATGGGGACTTCTCCGGCCCCTGACTCTGGAAACACTAGCTCTTACGCTGATCTTTTCAAAGGCGACTCTTCCCCGAAGTCTGCTGAAGCGCAAAAAATGGCATACAAGAAGATCTTCACGGCAGTTGGGAATCGACCGTCAGCTCATCGGGTGAATGGTTGTCTGCCGCAGGCTGACTCCAAGCCAAAAATAGTCATCGAACCTAGCATGGTTGAAGAATCAGTACTCTACAGAGCGAACCATGACCTAATCTGCAAGTTTATGGGCATCCGCCCCTCCCTGAACTTCCTGCATTCATGGATCCGTCAAAACTGGGAACCCCACGGTGAGTACTCATTGTGGTTTATCAGTAATGGTTATTTTATTGTCAGTTTCTCGGCTCTGGCCGACAAAAATAAGGCTTTTGAGTCGAAAAAGAAGAACCATGGCCCGGCGGGCCTTTTTGTTCAACCGTGGCGGGTGGGCTTCGACCCTCGTGTTGAACCCACTGCTATACCAGTGTGGATTAGATTATATGCCCTTCCTATGGAGTTCTAGGGGGAGCAGGTTTTGGCCATGATTGGCAATTCGATCGGTAGACATATTGGGGTTGCCAGAGATACTATTGAAGGGAGCATGGCGGTCTATGCACGAATCTGTGTTGAGATGGATCTCGGCCGGCCTCTTTCGGTTGAGTTGGATATTGAGCGGCAGGTCATACCTGGATCCAACAGCTTGACTACGAGGCCCTTCCCTTCAGATGTCGGGTTTGCCATAAGCATGGGCATCTTGCCCGTTTCTGTCCTATTAATATGAACTCCAAAATGGAGGCCCCTTCGGATATGCCACACCTGCCTAAGGAGGACAAGGTCGCTCCTAATACGAGATCCTAAGAGCTCTAGTCCGAGCCAGAACATTTCGAGAGAGGGTTTTGAACAACCCGAGAAGAAGAAGACGATCCAAGAAAAAGGAGGGAAAGGAGCAATCTAATCTCAGGCCTGCTAATAGGTATGAGATTTTTAAATCCTTGGTTGATGAAGAGGATCACTCTATGGAGGGTTTGGAGGGTGTCAAAGAAACTTCAAATATTCCTGGACAGCCCCCCCTCTCACCTCCCCCTGTCATCCAGCAGATAGTTGATCTATGTGAAGTATCACAGCCAGTGTCTTCTGGTGCCTTAGTAGTCCATAACCCTGAGCAATCAGTATCTCAGGATGTCCACATGGGGATAGCGAGAGAAAAGCGAGAGAAAGGCCATCCTTGGGGATATCTCAGTTGGAAAAAAAACCAAAAAAGTGCAATTCTCGGGGAGCAGGTCGGAGATCTAATAAGGAGGCTGCTAGCGGCTCAAGGAGACAAATTGATCATGGGAGGATCAATGAGGACAATTGATTCTTATTGCTCTCAGGGTAACCCATGATTATACAATCTTGGAATGTGAGGGGTTTAAACAGTAGAACCCATCAATCTGTTGTTCAAAGGTTATTAGAAAATAGCAATACTGATTTCTTGCTTTTACAAGAGACTAAGATGTCTTTGGACCTTATGTCTAAAACGGTTAACAGAATACGAAGGGTGCTTGGCCATATGGATGTGGCAGCCCAAGGTGCCTCAGGGGGGATAGTGACTCTGTGGAACTCTCAGGTTTGGTCTGCTTTAGATCACCTTGCCTGGAGGGGTGTTCTCACTTCTCTCTTTCGGAATAATGTCTCGGCGGAAGTCGTTTTAATAACTAACTTTTATGGATCTCAAACCCTGGATGGTCAGAGGCGACAGTGGAAGGCTGTGCATGACATGAGAGTGTCTAGGGAAGATCTAGATTGGATTGTTGCGGGGGACTTTAATGATAAATTATCTTCTAGAGAACGAGGAAGGGGGAACACCCTTTACGGATACAGGGGACCGTCTCATGATTGCCCAAGTCCAGGCTTTACACCTTGTGGACATTAAATGTCCTGGCAATAACTTCACTTGGACTAATAAAAGGAGGGAGCCACACAGTAGGAAGGTGAAACTAGATCGTTTTCTGCTTTCAGAAGAGACGTTTGTAAAATGGAACATTAACTTTCAGATTTTAGCAGGCCCTGTTTCTGATCATTGCCCTATTCTGTTGGAAGGTGGGACTGGAAGAGGACATATTCACAAACCTTTTAGATTTGAGAATTTTTGGCTGCAGAAAGAAGAACTTCGGGAGAAAATTCCATAGTGGTGGAAAGAAGGCCGTCCAGCTTATGGGAGAGCAATGTTCAGAATCCACAAACAACTTCAATATGTCAAAGCTCAGTTGAAATTGTGGAGGCGGTCTAATAAATCTGACTTCCAGGCCCAAAGAGCTCCGTTGGTGGCTCGCTGGGAGGAGGTCCAGAAACAGTTCAGAGAAGGAGTTATCACCGATCAGCTCAAGGATGAGGATGATGCCTTGCGTAGAGCGGTGGAGGACATTGACAATCAGGAGGAGACTTATTGGAGGCAGAGAGCAAGAACTACCTGGTTAGTGGAAGGGGATCGAAATACTAAATTCTTTCACCGGGCTGCGTGTGCCCGAAGACAGATGAACAAGATGGAGGTCCTGCATGATGGGAATGGTCATTCCTTTGACACTCTTCCAGATATTCACTCTCATGCTATGGATTATTTCTCTAAACTTTTTAAGGAGAGTCCGGTTCAAGATGCTTCGGCCCAAAATGAAGTTCTTTCTGTCATTCCTGCTCTCATTTCTGAGGGTGAAAATCAGACTCTCCTCAAACCTATTGATAGGGATGAACTGACAGCTGTTGTCTTCGGAATGAGTTCTGGTAAATCTCCTGGGCCTGATGGTTTCCCCATTGAGTTTTTCAGGCCTTTTGGGATTGCTTAGAGGAAGATGTTAGAGCTGTGGTTGAGGAATCCAGAGAAAACAAGAGAATGCTTAAAGCTCTAAATCACACTTTCATCACCTTGATCCCAAAAGGGGAGGAGGGGAGTCAGATTTCAGATTATAGGCCTATTGCCTTATGTAATGTCTTGTATAAAATAATCACCAAGGTAATGGCTGAGCGTCTAAAACCCCTTCTTCACAGAATTATCTCCTCCGAGCAAGGAGGTTTTGTGGAGGGTCGGCAGATTTTGGATGGGGTGGTTCTGGCTCAGGAAGCTATTCATTCAATGCACACTTCTGGAAATAAAGGGATGTTCATAAAATTGGACATGTCCAAGGCTTATGACAGGGTTGAATGGAGTTTTCTGGCCAAAATGATGGCTGCTTTTGGTTTCTCTCGGGGAATGGATTGAGTGGGTCATGAGCTGTGTCTCTTCCCCGACCTACTCTGTTCTTATCAAGGGTCTTCCCTCGCAGCCTTTTGGAGCCTCTCGGGGCCTCCGACAGGGGGATCCTTGCTCTCCTTATCTGTTTCTGATTATGGCTGAAGGTCTTGGCAGACTTTTCTTGAAGAGAAGACAGCAAGGCAGATTATTGGGTGTTAGGGTGGGGGATGAAGTTTTATCGCACCTACAGTTTGTGGATGACACTGGTTTGATGGGAGTTGCCAGCCTCAGGGAAGCAAGATCGATTAGAGATACCCTTAATGTTTATCTTCGGGCTACTCAACAGGTTATAAATGACAGCAAATCCAAGGTGGTCTTCTTCAATCTGGAGCACAGGCTTCAGAATAAAATTTTAGAAATTCTGGGATTTACTAGGACTGCTCTTCCAGTGGTTTACTTGGGGATTCCCTTGCACTTCAAAAAACTGAAACTTGACACTTGGAGGCACTTGCTTGAGGGCATCCGGGGAAAGAATTAATCACTTGGTCTCACAAGTGGTTAAGCTATGGTGGCAGAGTAACTTTCTTACGGTCAGTCATTCAAGCCATGCCTATCTACAAATTCTCTATCTTGGCTGCCCCGCTTTCAATTTGGAAAGATTTGGATAGAATGGCTAGAAAGTTTTTGTGGGAAGGACCAAAGGGAGAGAGAAAGTGGGCCTTAGTGAGCTGGGACAAGGTTACCCAGCCCAAAGTAAAAGGGGGGCTGGGGCTGAGAGGATCCGAGGTTAAATAATAAAGCCTTGGGCTGGAAAGTTGTCTTGGAGATGGATCTCCCGACCAACTTCCTTATTTAGTAGAATTCTTACTAGCAAGTACTTGGGTCATGTCGGTCCCGGTGAGGTGGGCCGCTTCTCTTTGGAGGGTGTTGGATCCTTAGTTTGGCAGGCTCTCAAGCTTGGATCTCAAGTTATTAAAGACCAGCTATTTTGGAAAGTGGGGAGGGGGGATAAGGCCCATTTTTGGTCTGATTCTTGGGATCAGTTTCCTCCCATCACGGTTGAATTCCCTGAGTTACTCCCAATCAAAGCTGCCATAGAATCCAAGGGTTGGGTCCGAATTGAGAGTTATTTCAATACTACTCAACTGGGAGGGTATAAGTTTAAGAAGTTTAAGAAGTTGGAGGAGTGGCCAATTTCAATCCCTCCAGAGCTAGCACCCACCTTATCCAGAATCTTGAATGAAAGATTTCTCACTGGGAGCGATGATGAGGATGAATTAGCTTGGGGCTTCGGGAGCCTTGGTGTTTACACTGTCAAAGATGGCTATGATAACATCCTCCCTGAGCCTCCCCCCCCTGCTTTCCCGGTTGCGGACTGGAGACAGATTTGGCAATCCAAGGGTTGGCCGAAAGTGAATTTTTTTGCTTGGCAGGTTATGCATAATGGAATTCTCACTTTCGACAACCTTGGGTGCGAGAGGAATCATAGGTCCTTCTCAATGTATTCTATGCCTTAGGAACGAGGAAACAGTTGACCATATAATGTTTGATTGCCCCTTCACGCGCCGATTTGGATGCGCTTGGTTCTCTCACTTTAAAATCCGGCTTAATGGTGATTTGAATCGGATTAACATTACGAACAGATGGAAGAGAGTTAGATTTAAATCTAAAGCTCTTCGCACCGGTTGGGAGCTCGGATTAAATTTCATTTGGTGGCAGATATGGCTGGAGAGAAATGCTCGAATATTTTGGGAAATGTTCTCCACGCTTGATGGTGTTTGGCAGGTCATTTGGAGCAAAGTCTCTGAAACAGTTGTCGTCCATGCAAAAGAGGATTCTCTGGTTGATTCGGAGCCTGTGGATGAGGGGGTGGAAGTGCACGAGGAGCAGGTTAGAGCCCACTGGATACCTCCTCCCGATGGGTGGATCAAAATCAATACTGACGGAGCTGCTAAGGGCAACCCGGGCAATGCTGGCATTGGTGTGGTCTGCCGGAATCACGAGGGCACGGTGCTCTACTGGGAGCTGCAGGGTTTGGGCAGAACTACAAACAACGAAGCTGAAGCCATTGCTATTAGAGCTGCTTCTATTTGGGCTGTTAACCAGGGCCATCGGAAGGTGATTGTTGAATCTGACTCTCAGATTTTGGTTGGAGCTCTTGGTTGCATGAGGAACTTTACTTTGACGGCATGGAGGTTGAGGTCTTTGGTCTCTCAAATCAAGGAGCTTTGGAGAGAACTGGATGACGTGATCCCTGTTTATGCGAGTAGAAAACTCAATAAAGCGGCCGATTTCCTTGCAAAGATGGGTGCGGAGAAGGAGGTTGGGATTCAGCTTCACAGTGATATGCCCTTGGAGAATGAGGTGATTCGGCAGGGCCTGGAACGTTTCTTATGATAATGAGCAAAGAAAATACTAAGGGAGGTTTTTGTCGCGATATCGCGACTATTTTCGCCGCTGCGGCCCTTGGAGGGAAACTGTCGCGATTTCGCGACCTTTTGCGCCGTCGGAGCCTGTGGCTGGAAGCCGTAGCGATTTCGCGACGCTTTTGCAAAATTGGCGTTAAGGGGAAAAATTGTCGCGATATCGCGACCTTTTTGGAGTATAGGCCCCAAGGGGAAAATCCGTCGCGATATCGCGACATTTTTGCTGAATGGTTGCTCAAAGGAAAAATCGTCGCGATATCGCGACAGTTTTGGCGAGCTGGGTTCAAGGGGAGAAACTGTCGCGATATCGCGACACTTTTGAAGGAGGCCCGCCTTGGAGGAAATCGGTCGCGATATCGCGACACTTTTGTTGAAAAGGCGCACAGGAGGAAAACAGTCGCGATTTCGCGACATTTTTGGCAAGCTGGCACCAAGGGGAAAAACCGTCGCGATTTCGCGACACTTTTGAAGGCTGCCCGCTTTGGAGGAAAACCGTCGCGATATCGCGACACTTTTGTTGAAAGGACGTCCAGGAGAAAAATCGACGCGAAATCGTGACATTTTTGGCGAGCTGGCACCAAGGGGAAAAACCGTCGCGATATCGCGACACTTCTGAAGGATGGGCGCCGAGGCGAAAAACCGTCGCGATTTCGTGACACTTTTGTCGATTCGGCTTTAAGAGGAAAAATCGTCGTGATTTCGCGGCATTTTTGGCAAGATGGCACCACGGGGAAAAACCGTCGCGATATCGCGACACTTTTGAAGGTCGGGTGCCACGGTGATAACTCGTCGCGATTTCGTGACACTTTTGCAGTTTGGATGCCAAGGGAAAAACTCGTCGCGATTTCGCGACATTTTTGGAGAACTGGCGCCATGGAGAAAACTCGTCGCGCTTTCGCGACCCTTTTGTAGCTATGGTGTCAAGGGAAGAACTCGTCGCGATTTCGCGACATTTCTGGTGAACAAGCGCCCTTTGGAAATTTCGTCGCGATTTCGCGACACCTTTGGTGACTGGGCGTCTTCCGGTTGTGTCGTCGCGATTTCGCGACGTTTGGGATGCTTAGGTGCGTTGGGGCTTGGATGGCGCGATTTCGCGACATGTCACGATTTCGCGACATGTCGCGTTTTCGCGGCTTGTTTCTCTGACGCGGCCTCGGCTGGTTTTCGGTCGCGATATCGCGACATGTCACGTTTTCGCGCCTTGCTGTAGTCTTGCTTCTTGCTCCTGGTTGGGATGAGTTTTCTCCCCCTTTGTAATTGTTCTCTGTTTTAATATAAGTTTTTTTCAATTTTTTCAAAAAACATTGGAAAATTAAAATATTAGTTTACAAATATTATTAGTTTCTAAATTTCCAAATTAGGGAGATATAAAGGATTAAGGAAGCAAAATCCTTAATTTCTTGAAATTTGGAAATTATATTTTACGTTATTCTCTTACACTAATTTATGAGACATTAATCCAACTAAAATACCTTGAAGCAATATAACCTTATTAAAACTTGAAGTTGCATCATCATTTATTTTTAGCTTTCTACTTACTAATTATTAGGGAGATATAAGGCAAGAAGTGAAGTTGAACATTAGGGAGACAAAAGGAATTTAACTCAAACTAGGAAATTTAAGCATACTATCAAGACTCATAATACATTCAAACACTTGCAATATAGAAGGCATTTTATAAAACTTGTAAAATTGAAAAGTTCTTAGTAAGGTTGAGCATATACTTGAAACTAGGGAGTCATAAGGTAGACTACTACAAAGAGTTCTATTGATTGATCATATAATACAAAGGTTGAAGGTCAGAATCCAAAATTTAAAAGGATTGAAAGACAAGAAATACTACAATTTCTTAAATGGATAAATTAGCAAGAGGTGCATATCATCATAAAGCACACTACAAAAGGATATTATATCAAGATACATACAAGAGACTACATTGAAGATGAAAAATTAGTTCTAGCACAAATAATTCTACAAGCCAAATTGAAAATAATATTTGATATATTGATTCTAGTGCCAGTCATCACATGATAGGAAATTTATAGTGGTTTGATTGTCTTGAAATCACTAATAATTATAGGTTGAAAATTGCAGATGGAAAAACCTATCTTATACATGGATATGGGTGTGTAACACCTAGTAAATAATTTCCAAATATTTTGCTACATAATGTGATGTATATTCCTAGATTAACATCTAATCTCATTTTTGACCCCAAAAAGGTTAGCCACATTTTTGGAGCTAAGTCCAGATTTGCCCTTGGGGCACACAAGTTGTGCACCCCAAATTTACCCTGTGCGCTCCATTCCAATGGAGTGCACTCCAAGTCACCTAAGTGCACAACTCGTGTGCCCCGAGCCAAGCCGATGCGCTCCACTCCAATGGAGCGCGGACTCCCCCGAGTGGGCACACAAGGTTGTGTGCCCACCTCTAGCCCGTGCGCCCCATTGAAGGAGGGGGCGCACAATGTCCCTTAGGGGCGCACAAGGTAGTGCACCCCATCGCCAGTCTATGTGCTCCATGGGGAGGTGGAGCACATAATAGTCCTTTGGGGCGCACAAGGTCATGCACCCCACATGCTTCTATGAAGTAGAACGCACTCAGTCCCTGAAGGATGCATGACTTGTGCGCCCCTAATTCCAGTGTGCACTCCACCATAGAGCACACTCAACCCCTTCAAGCACACAAATATGTGTTCTCCCCCCAACCGAGTGTGCTACACTCTCAAGTGGATTACACAACCTCATTTGGGGTGCACAAGGCTATGCACTCCCCCCAACTGAGTGTGCTCCACTCTCAAGTGGAGTGCACAACCCTATTCAGGGCACACAAGGCTATGTACCCCATCTCGAGTTGGCGCGCCCCTCCCTTCGGGGCACACAAATGTCCAATACGGGTCATAAAGTTGTGCACCTACCTATGGGTTATGCACTCCACTATGATAGAGCACACAAGATCAAAAGAGGGTGCACAGCGTGTGCTCCCCATGGAGGTGAGTGTACTCCAATTCCTTGAGGGTTGTGTGGGTGCACAACCCTGTACACCCACCTTGAAATTCATGTGCCCCACTCCCCAAGAGGGTGCATGCACTAAAATTAAACTCAATGCATCTCAATCGAGTGCATACCTACCTGTGCCCCACCTTAGCCAATACTAAAATTTTGTGTCCTAATCATTATTGGCAGTCGTAATTCATCCATCAGTGTAAAGAGATGATGGATGACGTAGCGCACCCGACAAATACCAGCATCTCATGAAAATGAAAATAAAGGTGCATCTGCCATCTACCACATTTAATGCATCTATTATAAAAAATAAGGTGGTGATCATTTTTTGCATCATTCGCACATGCAGAAATGCCTATCGATGAGGTCAAGCAAAGTAAAGAGAACGTAGAAAAAGAAAAAAAATTACAGTCGGGGGTGAAAAATTTATGATAGTTTGAGCAAGATGGCATCTACCAGCTCTTCGGCCCCTGATGCATCGCTCGTCCAGAAGAGAATCAGTAGAATTACCGAAGCATGGCCGATTGACAAGAGGCTAGGGAGGGCACAGAACCCCAAGGCATTCAAAAATTTGCCTGACTCCAGTAGGGATATCATCGAAGAACAACAAAAAGAGGTGGAAGGAGTCACCATCTACTCATTCGATCCCATAGAGGAGGATAACCAGTGCCACCCAACACTTTTGAGGGATCTCTACACGTGGGCCTATCGGGACAGTAATAGACCTGCTCCTGTTTATAACAAATGGAACATGAACCTCGGCCGGTTAACTTGTCCAAAGGTGTACCACTCCTCCGATATGTTGGCATGGCTCATCATTTCCTATGACTCTAGAGCATGCACCATCCATGACTTCAATGGTCAGGCAGTGGCCCGAGTATCGACCGATAGGATTCGACAAGTTTTTGGCTTGGCCGTCACTTCCAGGGTGGTGGATTTCAAAATATTGGCCCTTCAGGCCAATTATATGATGAATACGACATTCCCCTAGAGCCTATTGAAGAGGGGGAAAATAAGACCAGTAGATTTCCCCATCGAGAAATTCATGCTCCGTCCCTAGGCACAAGATTATGCTGACATGATCAATCTAGCCCTAGGAGTGAAATATTTGGAGCCTATCACTAAGGAGGTGATGTTTTTAATCCTCCAATGTAATTCGAATAGATAAGACCCCTCTCTATCGATGGGAGGATGTCATCAGTGATAAAATGGATGAAGAATTATGACTGTTGTAGGAGGTCATGATGGCCAATAAGAGGGAGATGCCTCCCTTCTCATACTACTCTTTTTCATTCATCTATTTATTGCATAGTTGGATAAGACCTTGGTGGCCCAAATGGGGGGGGTAAATGCACCCATTGTACAGGATAGGCTGTTATGCATCCAGGAGGGGTGTTCCAGCTATGCAACCTTCTTTGAGAAGGTCCTCCCTGTAGTACACTTTCGGTTGTGTGGGAATTTCCTCGATAGAATCGGGATGGGGGTTAGAGAATTTCTATGCCAGGAGAAAGTAGGAGACTACTTTTACGTAGAAGAATTCTCCTATATCAGAATTTATGGGTCAAAATTACCCCCAAAGGCACTACCTTTTCACTGCCCGACTTCCATCGCCATCCTTGAGATTACTCGACAGATGGCCGAGGAGGTGAAGATTAGACACTTGAGGAAGAAAGGACCAGTAAAGTGGTTGCCCATTCCCTGTACAATGGGGCATTACACCTATCTCGGCCACTTTGCTCCATTGCGGGCCATCTGGAATATGGATACTTACTGCTTCCTCGAGGTAACTTGGAGAGCTTACGACCCGGATGGCCACCATAGGAGAGAGGTTACCGGTAAGTTGGCCCTCCTGGTAGTCACACACAATGGTGATGATTTTGAAGATGCGATGCAAGAGGCCTTCAAAAATAATTGGATGCTAGATTTGATATGGAGGATGCCCAAGGACCAGCGTCCTTATAGTAGATTGGAGGTTGTTGGTGATTACAACACCCAACTTAAGTTGCATCGAGGGTTGCTGGTGGACAAGATGGCCCCATTAGTTCCAGTAGCTCCTCCTAAAGAATTTGAGGATCCCACCCTCCAAATAGCTCAACAAGATTCTGACCTCTTTGAGGTCATGATGAAAATAGTTGACGAGCAGGCCAAGCTTCCCTCCTCTTCTGGTTCCCCCATTGCCACTTCAAAAGGGAAGGAGTTGGCCATTGGCTCTTCTAAGCAGACTACTACCTCATCAGCATTAGCTTTAATAAGTCCATGTGAGCAAGGACAATTGGTAGAAATTCAACCCTCATTGTATTCCGCCACCCTAGTGATAAATCAAGAGGAGCATCAAATTAAGCCAAGGGTGATGAAGAAGATAGCGCAAGCTGGAGGGTTATCAAATATTTTGAGGGGTTACAAAGTGCAAAGCCCCACGTGGTCCCCTACCCATAAAAAGGCTAGGACTGAATCCTCAGATCAAGGAGTGGAAAATTTTATGATGGCTAGGGTCACTGACACTTGCCAATTCACAGCTGATGAAGAAGATCAGATCCAGGATATAGAAGAACAAAGATCTCCAAGTAAGGGGATAGTCAAGCATAGGGAGGCAAGCTGGACAAGAAACCACCAATACACTTGTTGCCTCTTTTGAGATCCCCTTGCCACCTAGCATGAGGGAGGCCACCATAGATACTAGAAAAGGTGTCATCCGAGCATCTGTTGCACCCATCCAAATGATGAAATCATAGGTGGCCACTCAAGCATAGGTGGCCAAAGTAGTAGAAAAGGAAATGGAAGGATGGAAAGCCAAGGCTATCGAAGTTGAGCCTCTACAACTCAAAGTCAAGCAACTTCAGGCCGAAGTTGATAAACTGAAGATGCCAGCTCCTTGCACTACACAGGCTAGCATCCAACTCGGGTCGGCGGATGAGTTCAAATAGGAGATGAAGGAAAAAATCCAAGTTAAAATGGGGGATCTGGAGTCCATCCTAATAGATATCTATGTTGTAAGATGAGCAGTAGGCCTCATCCAGGACAACTTACAATGTGGGAGGCAAAGGATAGATGCAATCATGCCAATCTATAGGAGATTTTAGGAGGACTACGTACCTATTTTTGGGCTATCGGTTGTTCTAGCAGATGAGTCCCTATGCTTCTTTGTAGAAGAATATATCAAGGTCTCCCTATTTTTGTAGAATGAGCAAAATTGGTGCCAGTGGGGCCAAGAAGTGGCAGAATCTGAATATGAGGCCAATGATGAGCTGGTCGATTGCAGCCTCTCCATCGAGGATTTTGGGCGAGCACTAGTCATCAAGGATTTTGTTTTTTAGAAGATCCAAAATTTTGATTTAGAGTCTGGTGATAAGTCGTCTAAATGCTTTACGACTTTGGTGGAAATGGTAGACCGCTTATGTGAGTTTACCAATAACAATGTACTATGGGCTAAAGATCGGGTAGTGGAGGCCACCCAAGATTTGAACCTGCTCCTCTTCTCTCTGACCTTTCATGATGAGGCTTGGGAATTTATTGACCAAGCCATTCAAAACCATAGGGTAGGAGTAGGGCCCACCACTACCACTACACACGCACCAGGAGGGCCACAACCGCTAGCACAAGGTAGTACCGGTGGGAGTGCATAACCTCCACCTGCATGAAGGGAACGTGGGATACGTGGCCTTTTTTGAGTGCATCCTAGGCTTGGGTACAACATGATCATTCTAGTAGGGTGGGCGGTCACAACAATCAAGCAGCCCATGCTATAAGAAGGAGAAGACTGCTACAACACTTTTTTATCGAACCTCTGAGAGAGAAAAGCTAGGTATAGCCTTGTCTATTTGAGTCATATTTTCCTTTGTGTTTCCTATGTCTGTTTCTTACCACCCTTCTTTCTGCCATGTCCAGGGATTACCAAGGAGCATTGTTCACTATGATCATTTCCTGTTGAATGCATCGAGTTGGAGACTCTTACGTCACTACAATCAGGATGGAGAGGAGTAGCCCCTTTGTTACGTTATTCAAATGGGGGTTTTATTGTAAATCATTGGCATACAGGACCCTAGCACTCTGTTGGGCCTATTTTATGTAATATCTTTATATTAATAAAAAATCCAACTCATTCCTGGTTCATCTTCTATATTTATTGTTTGTGTGATGCTCATTCATGTGTTCTTGCAATCAAAACCTATGAATGACGCTTTCTATTTCGTCAATTTAATCGTTTTATTTACTTTACATTATTTGACTAGGATAAAATGAACTGGTTCCTCTTACTTTAATCTATCTAAAGCCATTTATAAATTTTCTATGACTCTATAATGGATAAGGCACCGGTCTGGGTTTTATGAGTTCTAATATTGATAGGTTCGGTCACTAAAAATATCAAAATAACAAAGTAACAACATTTTTGTCTGGCATAGTGGGCATGTGCATTATACATTAGTGAAAGGACCCACTTCTTGGGGTTTCCTTACCCAACCTAGTCTGTCTTGAGCTATCCAAAGTAATCTTTTCCTAGGTTAATGAGGTGGATCTGCCAGAATCCACAGTGTTGGTTGTGATCTCTAGAGTTTCCCGTGACGTGACAAATCTTTTGAGGGTAAGCGGAAAAACTCCACAATAGTTTTTGGCACCATTGTTGGGGAGGGCCTTTTTAATTTCTTTTTGTCATATTACTCCCCTTGCGACATATATTTTTTTCCCTGTGAGGTTGTATGTTTTTGGGCTGAGCAATCTTAGCCAGAGAGAGTGTTCCATTTTGCACCTAGTGCTGGCGACTCTAAAAACAAGGAAGCTGATCTGGCGGCTACACAAAAAAGCAATGAAGAGCTCTACCCCAAACTACCGGACCCACAGGTACTTTTCCGAATAAACAAAAAGCAAAAGCACTCTTTAATTTTTGTTCCTTCAAGTTGTCAAAGCGGTAACAGTCCCCCACACATTCCTCAAAATCCTTGAAATAGTACTTCCCTTGTTATATCTACTATCCCGAGGGGCCCAGTTCCACCAATGGCCAACCCACCTTTGAATAATTGGCATTTAAATAGGTATAGGCCTTTTGTCTTACCTCAGGCTCTAAACCCGTTGCCCCCTAAGGCTCATAAATATCTGCCTAAATTCCTAGGCGACAACACTGTGACGGGGGAGGATCACTTGAAGGATTTTCTATATGCCATGGACAGCCTAGAGGTAGAACATGAGGACGTCGTCCTCCGATTATTTTTATAGACCCTAGAGAAATATGCTAGGGAATGGTTTAATAGCCTCCAAGCTGATACCATTGGAACCTTCCATGAACTTGAAGAGGCCTTCCTAAGAAAATATGGGGAGAAAAAAATGAGCAGTCCCTGTTAACTGAGCTGGCCACTATGAAGAAAAAGGAGAACGAGACTGTTGATGATTTTAACAGGCGCTTCACTAAGCTCAGAAACCGAATCCCCACTACCCTTAGACCCAATGACCATCAATCTATTTGCTTTTACAAGAATGCTTTCTCGGGAGATTTCAACTATGAGCTGAGACAACATCCCACACTTACTATCGATGTCTGTATGGAACGGGCCAACGTAATAGAAAGAGATATGATCGACAGTGGAAAAATGAAGTCTACCTCCATGGATCCCAGCCCTGGCCAGCCAGATAAGAGAAGCAAGAAGGTGGGGTTTGGTATATTAAAGAAAACAGAAGTCGATCCTGTTGAGAAACTGTCTTCCCAGGTTACTAAAATATTTTTGTCAATAAATAACAGACTGTCCAAAATGGAGAGAGATAAAAATGACAATGGGGAACCCTCTCGGCCCCAGGACAATGATAGACCTCCCTTCAGAAGAAACTTCAATAGAAACTGGGGTAATGAAGGGGCTAGAAATTCAGGTAACAACTGGAAAAGGAAAGAAAATCAGAAAGATCCTGATGTTGTTCCCAACCCCATGGCCTCTATCAATGTAGCTTCTGATTTCCCATTCTTCTACCCTACTTGTGATGCTCCTCATAACCCAACCGATTGTGGCATCTTCCATAGCCTGCATTCAAAAGTTAACTTGGAAGAGGACTCCGATGAAGAAATCAGAATAAATGCCTATTGGAAGTGGGAAGAAACTATAGACAGTCCCCCAATCCTGGAGGCTACAAATCAGTCATCGCATCCTAATAGTCGCCCCACTACCTTTGCCAATGATTATGTAAAAATCATGAGAATACCCCCAAATGACCGATTTGAATAAATCAGAAGAGGTAAACTGACACCCACAACTGAGGAAGTTGAAACTTTGGAAAGAGTCCATGCCACCCGGTTACGCAATAGGACTATCCCTGATAAAGCTGATAAGAAAAATGAGGGAGAACCTGAGAATATAAAGGGATATCAAGAGGCTAAATCTCCTTCTCCCCATGAAAAAATAGAACCTGTTAATACTACTGTCGGGCCTAGAGGGACAAAATTTGATATAGGGATGGAACTGGCAAAACAAAAAATCAATATCACCTTTGGAGAATTGATGACCATCCCAAAATATCGAGAGCAAATATGTAAGGCCTTTGGGCTGGCTGATCAGGGAGACAGTCATGTTTTGGCCACCTCAGGTTCAAACCCATCAAATAGGACTCCTGCTTCCGTTAGGCCATTTTATATCTCTCTCAGGTATACATCTAGTTTTGGAGACAGATATGTAATACACAACTGCATGTTGGACAGTGGGGCATCTCACAATGTAATGTCGAAGCAAGTGGCTGACCAATTGGGGTTGATGTGCACCAAGGATTCCCCCCTATTTCTATCATGGACAATAGGCAAGTTCCTTGTGTAGGGATAATTACAGGCCTCCTAGTTTTCTTAGATCAATATCCAAAGAAGGGGATTGTCATGGATGTGGCAGTTGTAGACGTGGACCCATTTTTCTCCCTGTTATTATCTAGACATTGGGCAGAGCAGTTGGGAGGATCAATTCAGTTAGATTGGTCATTTTCTACTATTCCCCTCTCTTCCAAAGAACAAGCCACATTAAGAAGAGAACCCTTCAACAAAATATCAGTAGAGCTGATGAAGCCTGATAACACCATGGTCAATTTGGTAAGCTCTGTAGAAGAAAAAGAATTAGGGGTTTATTCCATTTGGCACACCCCTTTTCTTAAAAAGGTACCTGATGCTGAAGGGTTAGACCCCATACTTAAGGCAGTGGTAGATGCCGAATCAGACAGGGTTCTCACCACTGAAATGTGGACTTTAACATTTGATGGGGCAAAGTCACAAACCGGTGTTGGGGCTGGAATCAATTTAACTGACATAAAGGGTAACTACCTAGGAATACCTTACAGATTAGAGTTCCCCTGCACCAATAATGTAGCAGAATATGAGGCCCTACTTCTCGGGTTGAGGAAAGCAAAAGAACTTGGAATCAACTATCTGACTATGTATGGAGATGCAGAATTAATTATCCAGCAGATAAGGGGGAAATATCAAACTAAACATCCCAGATTAAAATAGTATAAACAAGTTGTTCTAGATGAGATAAAAAAATTTATGGCATTCAATATCTCACATATTCCTAGGGAAAAAAATCACGTGGCTAACCTACTAGCAGTGAACGCCTCTAGAGCAGATGATCCTAAAATTGACACTGAATTCATGGATAGATTCCCCACCATTTCAGTTTATCACCCCTCTGTCCTAGACAATGTAGTGTACCTACAAGTTTTTCAGGATGATGCAGACATAAGAGATTTCATGATAGTACATAATCAGTTTGTAGGGGTAATATGTGATGAACAGGATGAGGAAAGGTTACAACATATTATAGGCACTCCCACCGAGGTTATCCAGTTAAAAACTAATAAAATACCTAGGGGGTTAGTAGCTTTGGAATCCTTGTTCGATGATTTTGACAAAGCCCATAGAGCAGCACCTAGTGAGTCAGAAGGTGAGGAAGTTAATGTAGGGATAGTTAGTGACCCTAAGAGGGTAAGAATTGATAGGTCACTACCAACAAAAGAAAAGAAGCAGTACATAGAATATCTAAGAAAAAATAGGGATAGTTTTGCTTGGGGGTATGATGATTTAAGGACATTCAACACTGAAATTATGACCCACATTATTCCCTTAAAAGAAGGGTCCAAGCCCTTTAGGTAGAAGCAGAGAAATTTCAACCCCACACTACACCCTGTGATGCAAAAAGAAGTGCAAAAGTTATTGGATGCCAAGATCATCAAAAAGGTGAGGTTCTCCTCATGGATAGCAAACTTAGTCCCAGTCCGAAAGAAGAATGGGGAGATAAGGTTGTGTGTAGATTTCTAAAATTTGAATAAAAGTTCCCTCAAGGATAATTATCCTCTCCCCAATATGGAACAACTATTGCAAGCAGTGGTGGGATCTTCATGGATATCTCTGCTAGATGGTTTCTCAGGGTATAACCAGATCCTAGTAAATCCTGAGGATCATTTTAAAACTGCCTTCACCACACCTTGGGGTACCTTCGAATACCAAAGGATGCCATTCGGGTTGATGAATGTTGGGGCTACTTTCCAGAGGGCCATGGATTTCGCCTTCAAGGGGCTAATGTTTAAAATAGTGGTGGTTTATTTAGATGACATTACTGTATTTTCCAAGAATCCTGTAGACCACTTTTCTCACCTGTCCCAAGTATTTCAAAGATGCAAGGAATATGGGATCTCGTTGAATCCAAAGAAATGCCTATTTGGAGCCTCTCACGGTAAGTTACTGGGGCACGTAGTTTCAAAAGAAGGAGTCAGCATCGATCCTGAAAGAACCAAAGCAATTGCACAAATACCACCCCCAAAAGCCTCAAGGGAGTCAGATCCTTCTTTGAAAAAATTAATTTTGTCAGGAGATTCATGCCTAATTTTTTCGAGATTGCTAAACCCATTAATGACATGATCAAGAAGGATGTTAAAATCAAATGGGAGGAGGGTAACCTTAAAGCCTTCCAATAGATTAAGGATGCTATTACTACTGCCCCTGTCTTGACCAATCCAAATCATTCCAAGAATTTCAATTTGTACTCTTTTGCCTCAGATCACACTATAGCAGTAGTATTATCTCAAAAGGATGAACAAGCAAATGAACATCCCATAGCATTCATGAGTTTAGGAATGAAAGGGGCTCAACTAAGATACAAACCGATTGAGAAGTAGGCATATGCCCTCATACAGGCCTTGGAGCATTTCAAAAGTATTTTTGGAGCTTCTAAAGTGATCGCCTGTGTCCCCTATATTGCCATCAAGGATATTCTTACCCAGCCCAAACCCACAGGTAGTTCAACAAGATGGATGATTAAATTGCTGCAATATGACGTTGAGTTCAAAGCCATAAAAATGATTAAAGGCTAAGGATTGGCGAAATATATGGCCTGCAAAGAAGAATAGTGGATAGACAATGTTGTCTTAGCCCAAGGAGAGCAACAGGAACCATAGTTAGAACATGAGAATTCTGATTGGTACAAAGATATCCTGCTCTATCTAAAATAACTGTCCTTCTTTCCTGGAAAAATTGCTAGCAGAATAAGAAGCATCAAACATCAGTTTCATATAGGTTTCTACGCGTGACTCAAGAGGAGGCTCCCAAAATTATCAAGGAGTTTCATAGAGGTTTCTGTGGTGGTCACTTTGCTCCAAAAGCAACAACCAACCAAATCATGAGAGCAGGATATTATTGGCCATCCCTATTCAAATATGTCTACCAGGTAGTCAGAAGTTGTTACAATTGTCAAGTCTTCATTGGGAAAAAGAACTTGCCTGCCATGCCCCTACAGCCCATCATTGTTGAAACTCCATTTTCTCAATGGGGGGTTGATTTAATCGAGGAGATCAACCCCAATTCATCAAGAGGACACAAATGGATTATCACTGCCACTGACTACCTGACCAAGTGGGTAGAGGCAGCCCCCTTAGAAGATCAACAACAATAGCCATCATTAACTTCTTGGAGGAAAAGATACTGACCAGATTTGGAGTCCCCAAAAAATTGGTAATAGATAATGCCAAGTATTTTACTTCCTATGAGATGGTGGATTTTTGCAATCAGTACAACATTGAGCTGGCTCACTCTGCTAATTACTACCCTCAGGGTAATGGACTGGTCGAATCTTCAAATAAGAACCTCCTAACAAGAATTAAGAGGTCCTTGGGAAAGAATAAGAGAGGATGGGATGGTGAACTCAAATATGCTCTATGGGTGGATAGATTGTCAGTTAAGAGAGCTACCGACATGTCACCATACGAGCTGGTATATGGGGAAAAGGCATTGTTGCCACCACAACTAGAGAAAGCAGCCCTCTCCTTGCTACTACAAGATCATGAACAACCCGATGAACTACAAAGGAGAATGGACCAATTGGTGAAATTGGAGGAAGATAGGAGGGAGGTTGTTACACGAATGATCGGCCAAATGAGCAAAATAGTGGAACTGTTCAATAAGAAAGCTAGAGGGCAGACTTTCATCTTGGGTGATGTGGTATTATATTGGGACCCAAGAAATGACAAGCCAGGAGAGAAAGAGAAGTTTGAGCCCAAGTGGTTAGGCCCCTACCAGATTGTAAAAATAGTGGGGTAGCATACTTACAGGTTGGAAGACATGGAAGGAATGGAGCTGCCTATACCAGTCAATGGGCAGCATCTAAAGACCTTTGGTCCTAGTATGTAAAAAAAAAAAAGTGTGCATGTGTTAGTCCTACGTCAGTCTACCCGAAGATTCTGGAGTCCTCAAGTCACCATCCTTCATCCACCCCCTTGTCCCAGTCAGAGTCGGTGTTGACCCCAAAAATGTTAGCCACCTTTTTGGAGCCAAGTCCACATTTTCCCTTGTGTGCTCCATTCCAATGGAGTGCACTCCAAGTCACCCAGGTGCACTAGTTGTGCACCCCAAGCCAAACCGATGCGCTCCACTCCAATGGAGCATGGACCTCCCTAGGTGCACAAGGTATGTGCACCCACCTTTAGCCTTGGCCCCATTGAAGGAGGGAGCACAATGTCCCTTAGGGGTACACAAGGTAGTGCACCCCATTGCTAGTCTATGCGCTCCATGGGGAGGTGGAGCACATAATAGTCCTTTGGGGTGCACAAGGTTGTGCCCCATCATGGCATCCGGCATTGCCCATGTGCCCTCTCAATAGAGCGCACTAACCTCTAAGCGCATAAGGTTGTGCAATCCACCTACGAGTGCATCCACTCTAAGTGGAGCACAAACCTCTGAGTCATAAGGTATGTGCACTCCACCCATGAGTGCACTCCACTCTCAGAGTGGAGTGCACTACCTCATCGGGTGCACAAAGGTTGTGTGCCCCATCTAATGTGATGCCCCTCCCTTTGGGGCATGCGCTAATGTCCAAGATGGGTGCACAAAGTTGTGCACCACCTTTAGGTTATGCGCTCCACTATGGTGGAGTGCACAAGGTCAAAATTGGGTGCACAACGTGTGCGCCCTATGGAGGCGAGCGCGCTCCACTTCCTCGAAGGTCAGGGTGCACAACCCTATGCACCTACCTCGAAAGTCATGCACCCCACTCCCCAAGGGGGTGCACATGCTAAAATTAAACCCAATGCATCTCAAGCGAGCGCATACCTACCTACACCCCACCTCAACCAATGGAAAACTACCATGTGTCCCACTCTTTTTGGCAGTCATAATTCATCCATCGATGCAAAGAGACGATGGTCGACGTGGCGCGCCCGACCAATACTAGTAGCTCATGATAGGGGAAAAAGTGCATGCACCATCTACCATATTTAATGCATCTATTATAAAGGAAGGTGGCGACCATTTTTTGCACCATTCATGCATGTAGAACTGCCTATCGATGAGGTCGAGCGAAGTAAAGAGAGTAGAGAAAAATTGTAGTTGAGGGGGGTGAAAAATTTATGATAGTTTGAGTAATATGGCATCTACCAGCTCTTCGACCCCTGATGCATCGCTCGTCTAGAAGAGAATCAATAGAATTACCGAAGCATGGCCGATTGACAAGAGGCTAGGGAGGGCATAGAACCCCAAGGCATTTGAAAATTTTCCTGACTCTAGTAGGGATATCATCGAAGAACAACAAAAGAGGTGGAAGGAGTCACCATCTACTCATTCGATCCCATAGAGGAGGATAACTAGTGCCACCCAACGCTTTTGAGGGATCTCTACACGTGGGCCTATCGTGATAGTAATAGACCTGCTCTTGTTTGTAATAAATGGAGCATGAACCTTGATCGGTTAACTTGTCCAAAGGTGTACCACTCTTTTGATATGTTGGTATGGCTCATCGTTTCCTATGACTCTAGAGCGTGCACCATCCATGATTTCAATGGTCAAGCAGTGGCTCGGATATCGATCGATAGGATTTGGCAAGTTTTTGGCTTGGCCGTCGCTTCTAGGGTGGTGGATTTCAAAATATTGGCCCTTCAGGCCAATTATATGATGAATACGACATTCCCTTAGAGCTTGTTGAAGAGGGGAAAATAAGACCAGTAGATTTCCCCATCAAGAAATTCATGCTCCATCCCTGGGCACAAGATTACGTTGACATGATCAATCTAGCCCTAGGAGTGAAATATTTGGAGCCTATCACTAAGGAGGTGATGTTTTTAATCCTCCAATGTAATCGGATAGACAAGACCCCTCTCTATCGATGGGAGGATGTCATCAGTGATAAAATGGATGAAGAATTATGACTGTTGTAGGAGGCCATGATGGCCAATAAGAGGGAGATGCCTCCCTTCTCATACTATTCTTTTTCATTCATCTATTTATTGCATAGTTGGATAAGACCTTGGTGGCCCAAATGGGGGGGGTAAATGCACCCACTGTACAGGATAGGCTGTTATGCATCCAGGAGGGGTGTTCCAGCTATACAACCTTCTTTGAGAAGGTCCTCCCCGTAGTACACTTTCGGTTGTGTGGGAATTTCCCCGATAGAATCGAGATGGGGGTCAGAGAATTTCTATGCCAGGAGAAAGCAGGAGACTACTTTTACGTAGAAGAATTCTCCTATATCAGAATTTATGGGTCAAAACTACCCCCTAAGGCACTACCTTTTCACTGCCCGACTTCCATTGCCATCCTTGAGATCACTCGACAGATGGCCGAAGAAGTAAAAATTAGACACCTGAGGAAGAAAGGACCAGTAAAGTGGTTGCCCATTCCCTGTACAATGGGGCATTACACCTATCTCGGCCACTTTGCTCCATTGCGGGCCATCTGGAATATGGATACCTACTGCTTCCCCGAGGTAACTTGGAGAGCCTACGACCCGGATGGCCACCATAGGAGAGAGGTTACCGGTAAGTTGGCCCTCCTGGAAGTCACACACAGTGGTGATGATTTTGAAGACATGATGCAAGAGGCCTTCAAAAATAATCGGATGCTAGACTTGATATGGAGGATGCCCAAGGATCAGCGTCCTTACAGTGGATTGGAGGCTGTCGGTGATTACAACGCCCAACTTAAGTTGCATCGAGGGTTGCTAGTGGACAAGATGGCCCCGTTGGTCCCAACAGCTCCTCCTGAAGAATTCGAGGACCCCACCCTCCAAATAGCTCAACAAGATTCTGACCTCTTTGAGGTCATGATGAAAATAGTTGATGAGCAGGCCAAGCTCCCCTCCTCTTCCGGTTCCCCCATTGCCACTTCAAAAGGGAAGGAGTTGGCCATTGGCTCTTCTAAGCAGGCTGCTACCTCATCAGCGTTAACTTTAATAAGTCCACGTGAGCAAGGACAATTGGCAGAAAGTCAACCCTCATTGTATTCCGCCACCCTAGTGATAAATCAAGAGGAGCATCAAATTAAGACCAAGGGTGATGAAGAAGATAGCGCAAGCTAGGGGGCTATCAAATATTTTGAGGGGTTACGAAGTGCAAAGCCCCACGTGGTCCCCCACTCATAAAAAGGCTAGGACTGAATCCTCGGATCAAGGAGTGGAAAATTTTATGATGGCTAGGGTCACTGACACTTGCCAGTTCATAGCTGATGAAGAAGATCAGATCCAGGATATAGAAGAACAAAGATCTCCAAGTAAGGGGATAGTCAGGCATGGGGAGGTAGCTGGACAAGAAACCACCAATACACCTATTGCCTCTTTTGAGATCCCCCTGCCACCTAGCATGAGGGAGGCCACCATAGATACTAGCAAAGGTGTCATCCGAGCATCTGTTGCACCCATCCAAATGATGAAATCACAAATGGCCACTCAAGCACAAGTGGCCAAAGCAGTAGAAAAGGAAATGGAAGGATGGAAAGCCAAGGCCATCGAGGTTGAGCCACTACAACTCAAAGTCAAGCAACTTCAGGCCGAAGTTGATAAACTAAAGATGCCAGCTCCTTGCACTACATAGGCTAGCATCCAACTCGGGTCGACGGATGAGCTCAAACAAGAGATGAAGGAAAAATTCCAAGTTAAAATGGGGGATCTGGAGTCCATCCTAATAGATATCTACATTGTAATATGAGCAGTAGGCCTCATCCAGGACAACTTACAGCGTGGGAGGCAAAGGATAGATGCAATCATGCCAATCTATAGGAGATTTTAGGAGGACTACGTACCTATTTTTGGGCTATCGACCACTCTAGCAGATGAATCCCCATGCTTCTTTGCAGAAGAATACATCAAGGTCTCCCTATTTTTGTAGAATGAGCAAAATTGGCGCCAGTGGGGCCAAGAAGTGGCAGAATCTGAATATGAGGCCAATGATGAGCTGGTCGATTGCAGCCTCTCCATCGAGGATTTTGGGCGAGCACCAGTCATCAAGGATTTTGTTTTTCAGAAGATCCAAAATTTTGATTTAGAGTCTAGTGATAAGTTGTCTAAACGCTTCATGGCTTTGGTGGAAATGGTAGACCGCCTATGTGAGTTTACCAATAACAATTTACAATGGGCTAAAGATCGGGTAGTGGAGGCCACCCAAGATTTGAACCTGCTCCTCTTCTCTCTGACCTTTCACGATGAGGCTTGGGAATTTATTGACCAAGCCATTCAAAATCATAGGGCAGGAGTAGGGCCCACCACTACCACAACACACGCACCAGGAGGGCCACAACCACCAGCACAAGGTAGTACCAGTGGGAGTGCACAGCCTCCACCTGCATGAAGGGAACATGGGATACGTGGCCCTTTTTGAGTGCATCCTAGGCTTGGGTACAACATGATCATTCCAGCAGGGTGGGCGGTCACAACAATCAAGCAACTCATGCTATAAGAAGGAGAAGACTACTACAACACTTTTTTATCGAACCTCTGAGAGAGAAAATCCAGGTATAGCTTTGTCTATTGTTTGAGTCATATTTTCCTTTGTGTTTCCTTGTGTCTGTTTCTTACCACCCTTCCTTCTGCCATGTCCAGGGATTACCAAGGAGCGTTGTTCACTGAGATCATTTCTTGTTGAACGCGCTGAGTTGGAGACTCTTACGTCACTGCAATCAGGATGGAGAGGAGTAGCCCCTTTATTACGTTATTCGAACGGGGGTTTTATTGTAAATCATTGGCATATAGGACCCTAGCACTCTGTTGGGCCTATTTTATGTAATATCTTTATATTAATACAAAATCCAACTCATTCCTGGTTTATCTTCTATGTTTTATGGTTTGTGTGATGCTCATTCATGTGTTCTTGCAATCAAAACCCATGAATGACGCTTTCTATTTTGCTAGTTTAATCATTTTGTTTACTTTACATTATTTGACTGGGATAAAATGAACTGGTTCTTCTTGCTTTAATCTGTCTAAAGCCATTTATAAATTTGCTATGACTCTGTAATGGATAAGGCACCGGTCTGGTTTTTATGAATTCCAATATTGATAGGTTCGGTCACTAAAAATATCAAAATAACAAAGTAACAACATTTTTGTCTGGCATAGTGGGCATGTGCACGATAGAGCATTAGTGAAAGGACCCACTGCTTGGGGTTTCCTTACCCAACCTAGTCGGTTTAGAGCTATCAAAGGTAGTCTATTCCTAGGTTAATGAGGTGGATCTGCCAGAATCCACAGTGTTGGTTGTGATCTCAAGAGTTTTTCGTGATGTGACAAATATTCTGAGGGTAAGCGAAAAAACTCCACAACACTCATTTCAGTAGCCAAGAAAATAGAAAGCAAAATGATGGTTAATCTCATATACATAAATGGAGTCAATATTTCTCATCATAAATTAAAATGAGATAAAAGCTACAAATTCAATTCTTAGAGATATATATGCCCTAGATTCATTTGAGACTTCATAAGCATTGTTATATTTCAAAACAATACTAATACATTTTTTGAGGAACAAATTGCAAAAAATGAAGACTCCATATATCATAAAAGCAAATGGGGAAATAGAAGATTCAAAATCAAAAATATGAGAGGACAACAAAACTATGCACTACTTGGTCATCTACAAACTAAATAAGAAGGGCCTGATCAAGATGAAGAATATTTGAAAGACAAATATCCATATTAAAGACTAAAGTCTTCAATACATAAATAATATAATATAGGGGTATGTTAGAGTATATTACATTATTTGGTACATGTCAATGTACTACCTTGGATACCATTCTAGATTAGGATTTTATCTTAGATCAAGGTTTAAGTAGTTACTTCATGCAATGTAATAAATGCACAAGTGTTAGAATGTGTAATGATATAAATGTGCATGTAGTCCACATGTATATGAGTCATAGGTAGATGAAGAGTCATGGGTATAGTAAATGCCAAGGCACATATCTTCCTATATATAGGTATTTGAGAGCATTGAGAGGGGAATACATGAGTGAGAAGAGAAAGAGAGGAATGATGTCAAGATAGAGAGTAGTGAGTAGGTACAATGTAGTTCTTCATTAAAAATTTTGGAGTGTTCAAGTCCTCCATTATATTGCATTGTACTATTTTTGTGAGCTTTTATTAATGGCATATTATTGAGTTATTGCAAAATTTTATCATCTAGTTTTCCTACATATTATAGTTTCATTATCATATAGTTATCAAAGCTTGCTTATTTTACATCTTGTGGTTGAATTTTCATTAATATACATCCTCAAAATATCTTAAGACTTCTCATTGTGTCACTGTACATGAGGCATGAGTGTTGGGTGTATCTAACCACCACAATGAATGACCATGATGTTGTGATTCAATAATAGTTCTAAATAAATTTTAACATATCATTGAGTATATATGTCATATTAGATTTGTTACATCGGGCTTAGATATAACATTATAGCGAGATATGGAAAAAAGTTAGCATTCATCCTTATAGCATGCTTTTGCATTAATAATATTAGATGCATCGATAGATCATTACTAGATATAACCCAATGCATAAGATTATTGCAATTATAATCTTGCAATCTTGATGCTCTAAGGATTGATTAAAAATATTCAATTTTGAATTCCATGGAAAAATATAAGTTGGAAATTTGAGCAAGTTTTGTTATCATTGATGTCAAGAGGTTTGATGTACAGTTTTGTCATCATTGATATCAAAAGGTAAATTTTCCAAAATGCAAGGAAGTTGTTAAAAGGAAAAGGGTATAATATTTATTTTAAATATTATATGCCTAAAGAGGCTAAAAGGGTAGAAGACCCAAGAAAAGAGAAGCAATTTTAAAAAGAAATAATAATATTATAATATTTGGGCAAAAGGAAGAGGTGAAAAATAACAGGGTCCAAGGAATCATTAAAAAATATATCCCCGAAAAATTCCATTAAGCAAAGGTTGGCAAAGGTTTTAATTTAATTTATTTAAATTAAAATATTTTAACCTAAGGTTAAAATTTTAATTTAAATAATTAAATGGCGCCATTTAAAGTTTTAATTTGAATTCAAAATATTTTAATACAAAGGGAAGAGTATTAATAGGAAATGCTTTTTATTTCCTAAAGTCCTATGCACTATTCGAATGCCCATGTGAGAAATAAAATGGTGTGCTCCATATGCAAAAGGAAGAAGACACTCGTGAGCTTTTTAAGGAGGTAGAACAGCACTTAAGTTCGATTGGCATGACAAGATTATTCCATAGAACTGAATAGCACAGATGGTGATTAAAGGTGTGGCTAAGGCATTGTGAATGGCAGGTCATGATTTCAAATCCCACACCATTCACTTTTGCTGAAGAAGTAAAGCATCTTTATTTTCACCAAAATTTGTGTGACAACTTTAATATGGAAGCATGGACTTTTGGTTCATGTGTGGTCATGTAGCCAAGATGGAAGCTTAGCCTTTGGCTAAGGCGTTGCAGTAGCTTAGGTTGCAGGTTCGAGTTTGGGTGTTGGTCATCGAAGACATGCGCAACATTTTTTGTGACATAGGACAACATTAAGGTATGCACTTTTAATTCAATTTTTGCCAAAGGTTTGGAAGGTGAAAATTGTTTAGAGGCAACATGATAATTAAAAGGGGTATGTGTTAAATGTTTAGGGAGTTATAAGAGTTGTTGAAATATTATTTTATTTTGGTGCTTTGAAAATAAATAAAATATTAGAGATTATAAGGTGTTAACAAAGGAACTTTATTTTTATGTATTAAATATTATTTTAAGAGCATTGGATATTATAAGGTGTAAACAAGTAATGTTAATGTTTGTATGTTGAATGTTATTTTGAGAGTATTGGAGATTATAAGGTATAAGCAAGAAAATTTATTTTGATATATGTTGAATATGTTTTTAAAGGAGTAATAAGGTGTATTTGTGACTTGACATTTTATTGTATTTTTTGAATGATGAAATAATTATTGAGGAGAATATTTGTGTGGAGATATTGAGATAGGATGTTTCTATCTAACCTAGAATTGTAAAAAGATTTTATTGTGATAAAACGGGTTTTGAAGAAATATCTCCATCAAAGAAAAAAAGTATGGGCACACTATCTTTTGTTTAGAGTGATTGAAATGAATGTATGAAATATAAGGTGGAGTGAAAAGGATTTATGAGTATTTTTGGAAATATGTGAGCAAGTTTAAGTGCATCTTATTGATGATTGATTTTATTTGAAGTGGAGATTGAAAATTATTTGAGTTAGGGTTTAAGACCCACATTGTTCTTTGTGTTTGAATAAAGGTAAAATGCTTGGTTAAGGTTTGTAAGCAAGTTGTGTTTCATTGAGTGAATGATTGAGTGAAGTTGGTTGAGCATTATTGATTGAGAGTATGGGAGTTGTAGATCAAGTTTTGTAAAACAAATTATACTTCATTCTGAATTGATTTAAAAGAGAGTTTGCAATAAATAGATTATTTTTTTGAGTACAAAACTTTGAGTGTGAAATATTTTGAGGTTTTAATAGAGCTTATCATTCTCTATATGTTTCTGTGGTTAAACAAGATTTTGAGTGAAACTTATTTATTCTTGTGAGTGTGGGCCACAACAAGAAGGAGGTACTCTAATCCATATTTGGTGAGTTATGGGATGTAGACTATAGCAAGGGTAGTCTTACTTACCTTAACTTGTTCAAGGCTGACAGGTTGGGTGCAGTTCCTACTTTTTTGATGTATATATTGAGCAACATGGTGTTGCCCAATAACATGGGATCAAGGATCCCATGGAACCAGGTACAGATCATACTTTATTTAATTTTAGATCCACATATATTGGCATGGGTGCTTGCTCTTTTCTACTAGATTTACATTGAGTTGTATGAGGTGAAGATGCAAGGATGGAAGGGCCTTAGTTGTAGTCTATTGCTTCAGATTTGGTCGTGGGAGCATATCATTGTGGGCCACCCTGTGGGACTCCCTTGTACTTGCGGTTCTATTGATATTCATGCATATTAGTGGCTTCTTAGGGAGGAGTCTTCTTCTACATGCCCTTTAGTTAAGGCTACTACCTACAAGGATATCTTGAATGAGCTTACTAGGAATTGGATGTGTTAGCACCCATGGAGGGGCCTAGCTTGGGAGAAAATTTTTTTAGAGCTTCACCAAGTTTGATGAGAGTGATGGGTAGTGGGCATACACACTCAAGATATGGATTACATCCAGTTCTTGTGAGTGCAGTGATAGTTTGTGCTGGTTCAAGGTATTCTTGATGATCCATTTATCTACAAGTTGTGGGTGATGATCTAGATTTAACTTTGGCTCCTACTTTATAGACTATTGATGATGCCTCAGACAATCCAACCATTGATTTACCTGATGTGGATGATGTAGGTGTGACTATGAAGTATGACATATGGTTTTCTGTTGAGTCTCCTTGGATACCTAGTCAGGTTTTTAATGATGGGGGTAGTGGGGATGAGGTAGACATACAGGATCAAGTGCCTCGGTTGACGAAGCACCATCGAGTAGCGGTGTTGGGATGCAACCTGCTATAGATTTGTAGTAGCTTGAGGTGGATGTGAAGGCTGATATTAGTGAGGAGGCTGATGGTTGCGATGATAATGGAGGTGACGAATATGAGGGGGATCAAGAGGTTGGTGAGGGATAGAAGGATGTTCCTCCTCCCCACACGGAGGAGTAGTGGGATATACTCCAAGTGAAGTAGGATAGTTTGAATTTATAGGTGAATTGTCTAAAGGGCAAGTTGAATTAGTACCAGGGTGAGGTTGCTCAAATCTAAAGTGAGGTGGATGACCTACGTGGTGGATCTAGTAGTGATTTATCATGACTTGAGATGCATATATTACGAGGCTACAAGGTGAGGTGAATAAATTATAGGGAAATTTGGCTAGGTTGCAGGTTGCACCAAGTGGGGGAGATGTTGCAACCACTATTTCCTCCCTTAGGGCACATATTGCTCAATGAGTTGCTCTATAGGGTGCGTATTTGAGGACTATTCGTAGGCATGGTTCTTATATAGAGATGCTTGAGAATACTTTGCACGAGTGTGAGATCCCTCTACATGTTCCTCCTTCTTCATCAATTTCAAGCTCTAGCAGGTGGACCGAGGCAAGCGACAGGTCTCATCGGCCATCTAATTATCATAATGGTTCATATGTGTAGGATCCTTCTAGGGGTCCTAGTGGCACTAACTAGTAGTGCCTTATCACCTCTTTTTATGATACGAATAAGAAATAGAAATCTCACACACAAATAATTTAATGAAGAAGAACTGTATATTATTATGCATAAAGGGCCTTTAAATAGGCAAGTACAATTGGATAACTAGATAAGAATGTATTGTCCAAAATCTTATCCATAACAACTATTTATTACAAAATAGAAAGTATATCCATATACTATAAAATAGAAAGTTTATACGTGTCATTCCTTATCATTCCTTCCCACTATAAAAGCATTGGTCCCCAATGCGTACAGGGAAAAATATTTTTGTTTAATTTTGTAGGATTATTATTTAATGATTTAATAAAGTATGCTACATGATCAATGTATGTGGACCAGCGCATGTGGTGCCCGCATGATGTGGAGGAAAGAAGAACAAAGATCCACTGTAAAATGCTAGGAGGGAAAACTACATAGAAAAACTACACAAAAAAATTGCACAAAAAACTATGGGAGGTGGCCATGGTGGGGCATGTGTTGGTTGGGGAGCACACAAAGTAGGGCCACAAGAAAATAGGAACAACATAGAGTAGCCGAAGAGGAGGATAGAGTCGTAGAAATGTTGAGGGAAATATTTTATGTTTTTGATGAAGGCAAGTGATGCTAGTGGACCACAAAGAATAAATTGAGGTAGCATGGAATCCACAAGCTCATCTTCCAAGTCGTTGTAAGACAGATCAAGAATTTCCATCTTGCCAGCTTCAACTTCATGGGCTTCATTAAGAGAGTCCTCCTCAAATGAATCTACAATTTTTAGAGCTGCATCAAACAAAACAAGATCACCATTAAAAGAAACAACATTAGGAACATTCCCTTCAAGGAGTGGTAAATTTACTTCTTTTTCAACATCTTCTTCCTTTTCGATAGGAAGAACTTCATCTTCAGTAGATGTCATTTCTTCTGCTAGCATAGCAACACGAATGAACTCAATATCCATCAAGAGTGCTTTGGATTATTGAGAGATCTCTTCAAGGGAGAGACTCTTTTTAGGCAACATGATGCCTTAAATAGATATATAGAAAAGGAGCAGGAACGACTGCTCTGATACCAAACTGATACGAATAAGAAACAAAAATCTTACACATAAATAATTTAATGAAGAAGAACTGTATATTTTTATGCATAAAGGGCCTTTAAATAGGCAAGTACAATTGGATAACTGGATAAGAATGTATTGTCCAAAATCTTATCCATAACAACTATTTATTACAAAATAGAAAGTATATCCATATACTGTAAAATAGAAAGTTTATACGTGTCATTCCTTATCATTTTATATTTTTGTCTTTCATTTATGAGCCTTAGTGCTTTGATGTATATAGCCTATGAGTATTTTGTACTATGAGACTCACTTATATATATATATATATATATATATATATATATATATATATATATATATATATATATATATATATATATATATATACATGGCTTTTCATATTTTGCATTATATGTGTGTTATTGATGGATGCATGATGGAATGTGTAATGCTTAATGATTTATTTGTGCTTGGTAATCTTAGAATTTGCTTGATCATCATTGTTTCCTTTCCTTAATCAGGGGCATAGATAGATGATATGTATGGATATTATTATTTGCAATGATGCGATGGGTATGGCGTTTCTTGACTATTTTGTGTAGGATATTTTGCAAAGACAACCAATTTTAGTGAGGCTAGCAAACTCTTTCTAAAATATTTCAAATCTCCATGATGCTAAGGTTTTCCTAGTGTTTTCAAATCTCTTCAAGGACCAATTGTGTGTGCAATGAAGTTCATTTCTCATCATGATCTAGGTTGAACTAATCAATTGTAGCTTATACCAATAAGTTAGCTCATCCATGAGTTGTCCTTGATCTGTACAAAATAAGGTCACTAATGTGACAGATATGACATCATGCGTAAGGATACCTCATTTCCAAGTCATCTTGATGCCACCAAACCTATAATGAGGATCACCCCATGGTTTTCAATACACTAAGAGTTCTAGGGATTCAAGCTCCTTTCCTTCTTTATTGCTTTGGATTTTTGAGGGATTGCTCATTTTGACGAAGATCAAGGGATGTTATTACTTTGCTTTGCTCATTTTGAGGAGGAGAAAAGGGGATTTTTCTTTCTTTTTAAATTTTTCTTATTGCTTTGAGACTCTTTTCGAGATACTTGCTCATTTTGGAGTAGCAAAAAAAAAATTGGGGGATACTTGCTTGATTTGATGAAGAGAGGGTTTTTTTTTGGTGAAGGAAGAGCTTGTCCTTTTGCCAATTTTGTAGTACTCTAGACCATGTGCATAATTGGATGAGTAGGGGAAACCTTTCACTTTTTGCAATAGCAACTTTTGACTTCATTATTTCCAATGTTCACAATATTTTAAATGTGTTTATGTGTGTGATCCATGAGGAAACTTGATTGACCAGTTATGACCTTGTTGTATCTAGAGATTTGTTGATTTTTACTGGAGGTTTCTTGAGACATTAGATGTGGCTTAGTGATTAAAAATATTAGGAATTTGCTTAGTAATTAATGTATTATTATGATAAATGCTTATGGTAGTGTTTGATATGAGGTGCCCTTTATTAAGGTAAGTAAACTTGATGGACTAGGCATTATCAGAGTTTACCACATGATTTAATGTAAATGAATGGTATGAACAAAAATACCTACATAAAATGCATAAAATGAAATATTTTTTATTCTTAATCATTTTATGCCCATAGCTATGGCTGATTGAAGCCCCAAAATTAGAGCTTAGTACTTTGCATTATTATTTATGCATGTGAAGTCAAGTTTGAATGATAAAGAAATTGGAATTCCTTTGGGTGTGTAAAACACGACTCCAACACCTTGTCCTTTTTTAAACTTTGACCCATCAAAGAAAATTATCATGTTAGCTTTGTCCTTAGGAGGGACTAACTCTTCTTGTTTTAGTGATGACGAATATCGAATTATATGGAAGCTCAATGATAAGTGTTTTGTCATTTGGTAATGGAGCTTCAACAAGTTGATCGGCTATCACCTAACCTTTAATGGATTTTTTATTGATGAATTCAAGGTTGAATTCTATTAAAAGCATTATTAATTTTACGGTATGGGTGTTGTTGTATGTGCAAGTCATCATGTATCACAAAGGATTCTCTCTAGCTATAACATAGGTAGTGTTACTTGGCATGTAATATCTGAGTTTCTTAGTGGTAAAAACCATTGCTAAGCACAAATTTTTGATATAAGTGTATCACATCTCATAACTTACCATTGTTCTATTGATATAGTAAATGGCTTACTCTTTATAATATTCATTTTTCTGAGCAAGCATTGTCCCTAATGCAAAATATGTTGTAGATATGTAGAGGTGAAAAAGTATTCCTAAATGAGGGAGTGTTAGAACTTGGTGGTGAAGCCAAATACTTCTTTATGTCATCAAATACCTCTTGATATTTATTTTTCCAAGAGAATATCACCCCCTTTTGTAGCAAGTTATTGAAAGTCATGCATTTATCTGAGAGTTGTGCAATGAATAATCGGATAGATTGAATCTTTCCTTGTAAACTATGCAACTCTCTCAAGTTTGTCAAAGGAGGCATCTCTATTATGGCCTTGACCTTATCGGGGTCCACTTCAATGCCTCACTTGGAGACAATGAATCCTAGAAGTTTTCTGGATGTGACACCAAATACACACTTCTTAGGATTTAACCTTACCTTGTGTTCAAGCAATCAATCAAACACTTTCTCTAGGACTTCAATGTGCTCAAGATGTATATTTTATTTGGCAATCAGATCATCTACATAATATTTGATGATCTTATGCATGTAGTCATGGAATATGTATGTCTTGGCACGATGATACGTAGCTCCCATATTTTTAAGTCCAAAAGGCATCACTCTATAACAGAATGTTCCCCAAGGCATTGTAAATGTTGTTTTATGTTGGTCCTCAAGATTAATTCAAATTTGATTGTATTCTAAGAAACCATCCATTAGCAAAAGCATTTCATGACCAACGTAGGATTCTACTAGTTGATTGATGTTAGGCAGAGGAAAATCATCCTTGGGGTATGCTTTGTTTAGATCTTAAAAATAAGTGCATACACGTACCCCCCATTCGGCTTACGAATGGGTACCATATTAGAGAGCCACTCAAGGTAATCAATTGGGACTATGAAATTCACATCCAATAGTTTTTGTAGCTCTTCTTTTATAATTAATGCAACTATTGGATGAAGTTTCCTAAGTTTTTTCTTGAAAGGCTTAGCATCTGGCGCCAAAGTAAGGTTATGGACCACCAAGTCGGGGTCAAGGCTAGGCATGTCTTTGTATGACCATGCGAAAATTTATTTCTTTCTTGTCAAGACATCGATCATACGCTCTTTCTCTTCTATGGATAAATCTTTAGCGATTTTGACAATTTGAGGATTGTCCACATCTAGGCTAAGGTTCACGTCAATATATTCTTCGATCAACATGTGAGAACCTTCCTCTAATTGATGTGGAGTTAGGATGATATGGATATCATCCTCCACATTCTCAAATATCTTAGGGGTCTCCCCCTCTACTTTGGTTTGAAAAATCGAGGTAGGGGAGGGTGAAGGTTGTTGTGGAATGTAAGCGTTTGAAGCATGTAGTAACTCTTCAAATAGGATGAACTCGACGATGGAGGGTGGGGATGAAATCCTATCCATGGAAATAAGGCTAGTGTCTATGTGAATCGACTTCACCAAATCATAGGGATTGCGGAGTGGGGAGAGCAAGTCAACAAAAATCATATTGACTTGATGAAAATGAGGTGGCTATGATTCAAGAGATGATGACTCATTCTCTCTAGGTTGCAACTAACCTAGTGTGGGTGAATGACAATGTTGCGGGAGAGACCAAGGTGGTGGTGGAGGATCTGGCTCGGGGTGCTCACACTCTTTGTTGACTCGAAAGGTGGTCTAATCTATGGGAAACATCTTTGTATACCACTCATATTTCAGGATGGGTTTAGCAAGAACCACATCCTCTTGGGGTCCATCAAATATCTGAATGATCTAGTCTAGATTTGCTTCCATATGTCAAAATTCCCCAAAGTCTTCATCGAAGATGTAATCTCCAAAATCCTCATCGAATATGTAATCATATGGTATGTGATCAATCATGAATGTATGCAATATAATATCTGGAAAAGCCTCATGTAAATGAGGAGCAAATTCAGGATCCAAATACTCATCATCAGCATCATCAAAATCATCACATTCGTCGCTCTCCTCTTCCTCTTCTTCATACTCAATGGTGAGTCATTGGAAGGTTTGATTGAAGGAAAAGTTTGAGGTGGAAGGTCTATATCCTAGACCAAAGTGATCTTGTGATTCTCTGTACTCAGGCTCAAAAATGTAATGTGGACCCTGCTCATGTCATCCAAGTCCATATCCCTGCTAGTTGACCCTGCAAAAATATCACAAAGGGAAATATGGGTTGGATAGATAATCTAAATTTCCATCAAATTCTTGCAAGGGTTCCTCATTAGGAGGAGGTGGATCGGATGAAGAATCCACTCCCCCATATATGAAATTAATCTCATTTTCTTGGGAACCCATTCGGTACACTTCACCTATGGCTAAAGGTGGGTCGCGTGGGTGACCATAGTCTCTAACTGACTCAATAGGTGGTGTGATTGTGACACTCTCAATGATGTACTCACCAATGCCTGGATTAGTGAGATGTACTACAACTCGAGAAGGTTGGGATGATGATGGCTCAATGGATGAAGAGGGTGCTTCTAGGGTGGCTTGTGGCTCAGGTAGAGGTGGTGGATCTTCTCGGATAGGTGACCCTATCTGTGAGACTATGGGTTGTGAAGTTTGAGATGCATGAGATGGGATGGGTTTGTTAGTTGATGGAGTGGGTTGGGCTGTGAATATGAATGGTTTTTGTGAATCAGGTAGTGTGGCTGATGGAGTTGATGATTGGTTGGTTGGATGATCAGGTGTGATGGGAAAATGGAATGTGGTGGTTGAGGGTTGACTAGAGTTAATGCTTTTAGATGCAAAAGTAGGGTCAACAATTGGCAATTCCTCTAGGATGGGGGCTTTTGATGAGGTGTCATTAGTGGGAGTGGTTTGGATGATGAGTGGTTGGATGGATAGGTGGGTTGATGGAAGCAGAGGCTCATAAGGATTTGAGATCAAGTTGCAGTACTTAAAAGACTCTGTGTCTACTAGGATGCAATGTACTTTGCCCTCATGTACATACTTTAGGTATTGATGCAATGTTGAAGGCACACACTTCATTTCCCTAATCCAAGGGCATCCAAGAAGTATGTTGTATTGCATCACCCCCTCCAATATGTGGAAGAGGACATGTATAGTTTTCACCCCCACGGTGATGGGAAGAACAATGTTTCCCATAGTTGAGCATAATGCATCATTAAAGGCTCTAAGGGTGAAGGTGGATGTTGTGATGTGTGATGATGGGATGTTGAGGTTTTTTATGGTGGGTGTGGTAATGAGGTTGATGGAGGAGCCAGTGTCAATAAGGACTCTCTTGAATGACTTCCTATCAATATGAGCTACTATGTGCAATGGAGGATCCGATAAATCTGATGAAACTTGTTTTTCCTCAAAATCATAAAATGCTATCGAGGGTTCCATGCACTTTTGTACACTCCCCACAAAGGATTTGAAAGCATTGGGATATTTTGATTGTACTTGGATGGATTTTAGGATTTCCATCAATGCTTCTCTATGTGGGGGCTAATTTTGTATTAGCTCATAGATTGATAGTTTTGTCGATGCCATTTTCAAACTTTGGGTCAATCGACTACTTAAGGTGACAATTGGGTGGGATGGATTACTTGGATTGTGAAATGGTGGTGGTGGAATTGATGGCCCTAGTTGTATGGGGACACTTGGTTGTGTCACTAGAGCTTGTGTTGTGTGATTTTCCTGTCTCTTCTCATGGGTGACCACACTGATAGCCCCTACAAAACCTTGATGTAGTTGAGACACGTAATTGACTTGGTTGGGAGGAACTGTAGAAGTTGATGCTCCCATCGCTTGTTGATTTACCTCATGGTGGGGCAAAGGTGTATGATATATACCAAGGTTTTGATTGGATTGGGCTAGTGGATTATCGACTTTGATATTTCCCACTTCCAATAAGTCTTGCACAATACCCTTAAATCCATGGCAAGCTTCGATGTCATGTCCTCTTTGCCTATGATAGATGCAAAATAGGTGCTCTCTATAGCCTTTTATCTTTGGCTTGCTAGGATCCTCGAGCTTAATCTCCGATAATGTAAAGATTTGTGTCGCATACAACTTCTGAAACATAGATGAATAGGGCTCTTGTAATGGTGTGTAGTTGCACCTAGGCCTAAAGTGATGTTGTTGCCTCTCTACAAGTTGCATTTGATTTTGCACCTACTATGGGGTGGAACCGCTTGATAATTTGATTGTTGTGATTGTTGTTGTTGTTGTTGGGGTTGTTGGATCTATACTTGGGCTTGTTGATTTGATTGTGGTTGGCCCAATACTATCTGGTTAACCTGAGCGGCCTTGTACTGGTCGTGGTTATTCCCCTTTTGGTTTTTGTTCTACCACTCTTTTTTCTTAGGCTTAATCTCACCCTCTTAGATTTTTATCTCTTCTATCACTTTGGCTTGGGCGAGTGCCTCATCGAATGTTCTATACTGCTGTAGTTGCAGTAACAAAGAGATGGGCTTGGCACAACTCTTTGTGAATATTCATGTTATTTTTGACATGGGGAGGGAGAATGGTAACTTTATCATAATCGCCCTCCAACGGTTGCCAAAATCATGGACCGATTCATCATCATATTGCTTTAGGTAAATCATATCGGTCAATGTGGTTTGCTTTCTAACATTTAGGGAAAATCACTCCAAGAATTGGTCCGCAAGCTGCTCAAAAGTGAAAATACTCTAATGCGGTAAGTGGTTGTACCAATCTTGGGCTTCTCCCCCAAGTGTTTGAGGAAATGTGTGTAGCATGAGTGCGTCATTGTTGCTAATCCTAAAGCACGCATTTACAAACCTTATTACATGCTCTCGGGGATCCTCTTCCCCCTTAAACTCAAGCTTTGGCATCTGGAAGTCCATTGGATATGATAGTGCAGGCACTGAAGCATGGATAGGATGATTGAGTAGTTACCTTAATGTTGGCTTCTGATATTGCAAACCTAGGGTCTGCATGGCAAGACTATCAATCTGACTCTGTAGGAACTGGTACCTAGGATCATCCATAGGGTTAAAACCCTGGTTTACCTGATGTTGTTGGTAATGGGGTGCATTGTATGTGGGATGCATATGATGGGGAATGTTGGGCTGAAATGTGTGATGGTATGAAGGCTGATGAAAGTTTTGATATGGATGAGGTGATGGAGGGATGGTAGTATGTTGACCCACCGAGTTAGCATACATGTGATATGGTGGATTGGCTGCTATGGTAGTGGATGGGGGATGCAATACCCAAGATGGATCTTGGATAAAGGTATGGGTTTGGTGAGAGGTAGGTGGTAGGTTATGCTCAATCCTCTGCAAATGTTGATTAGGGTCGGGGTTAACGCTATGATTAGCATTATCCAAAATCATCTATTGTAGCTGCAAGAAAGCCTACTGCATAGCAATTACATTTGATGTGGGCACAACCACATGGGAGGTGGTAGGCTGAGTTGGTTGTGAGACAACCATGGTAGTGGATGTAAGTGGAGGGTAGGTAGCAAAAGGTATTGCCATCGAATGTGGAATGGTATGATGCATGGAACCTATGGGGGCGGTAGATGGAATGGATGTGGGGATCTGCGAAGCAACCTGAGTTGTTGCTTCATACAGGGGATTAGTGCAAGTGATGGTTTGCTGAGGCAATGTGAGGGGTGGTTGGTTAGATGATGATGGTTGGCCAGCTAGGGCTACAACAATCAACTCAAAGAGTGGATTTGTAAAGACTTGTCCCAACTACTATGGGTGTGTGAATGTGGACTCTTGATGCAATGATGGTATGACACGAGATGGGATGGTAAGCAGTGGTAATGATAGGAAAACCATTCTAGAAGCATTCAGATACATCCTAATGGCATCCATGTCTACAAGTGTGACACGGACCATCCATTGGGGTAGGTGGCTCACTCCTAGGAGTCTCAAGAATATCGGTATGGGTAGCCCTATGCATAACATCTATTTCTAAAATGGGGGCACTACTAGAGGGCCCTACATTTAGGCTCTAGGACATAGGAGGGGGTATACTGACTTCTCCTACCACCGAAGTGTTAGGGACCTCACTAGACTGAGATGCCATAGGGGAAGACCACTGACTCTGGATTAATGCTAATTTCTTGGCCTGACTACGGGTCATTACCATACGCTAATATGCAATGATGTGTGAAATGTAAATGCAAATCTATGTAAGTGAAATGAAAGTACAATGCAATACAACACGTAAAGCAAATAAACACGCAAGGTTTTTGATCCTAAGTTTGTGCCAATTTTGATTTGATTTTTTTTTTGAGTTTTTAGAGTTTTGAAAAATAAAATACATGTGCAAAATGTTTCGCCCTAAAATGAATCTAGGATTTCACCTATATACTCATAGCTCGACAACCCAGTGATGAAGTTCAATCACGTAAACCCACCAAAGTATGGATATGAAACCCATACTCGGTCAGGGAGCATAGGTCCTACCAGTCCTCACCCAGTCTCACTTGGTCAGCATTATACCTCTTCAAAGAGAAATACATGCAAATTTCCCAAGCTATAGATGGTTGTTGGAGTCGGCCTTGGCCAAAAATAGGGTAATATGTTGGCGGTTCGATGATGAAATCCAAACTTGGTGGTGATGAAATACAACTATTTTCCAACGTTCAAGTGAGTGTGTGAGGTTCTGTTTAATTATTGTGATATGCAAAACTATGATGCAATTCTGTTTTTATGCCTAAAATACAAAAAAAAAAAACATAGAGAATGATAGACATCAAGTATCAGGGACTAATAGCTGATTTTAGGTGAAATCTTGACCAAGTCTATTATTAGAGGTCAACCGCGGGTGTGTTGTTAGTTTTGGTAAACCGTGAGTGCGTAGTTTTCCAACCACAAGTCTATGTTTGGGAAATCCCAATCATGGGTCCGCAATTCCAACTGTACAATAGAATAAATCAAAATTTTGACCTGATCCCTGAACAAAAAGCCCAAATTATTACTAGTGTGGGCAATGCAATATGATTTCCTATATGCAAATGCAGATCCTCTTTATTTTTATGTTATTATGTGGATGAATGCAAAAAACTGAGTAAATTTCTATCCTAAGACCTAAATGCATACAATGGCATACAGGACTGAGACTTCTAATTTATCCTAAATGCAGACTAAAAACAAAAATAGGGAGATAAATAAAATATAGCACAGGGCATAGACTTGTGTTCCTTTCACTGCTCCCTCTAGCTCTCAATCACAGGTCTACGGTTCCATAGTACAACAACCACAAGTGCACGTTTCTCTAGATCTTCAACTGCGGATGCATGGTTTTGTCTTCTCAACCACGGGCTCATGTTTCCTTAGGTATAAAATTATGGATGCATGTTTCCTAGAAAAGAATCCATAGATGCACGATTTTAGAGTAACATGGTCGAGCATAATAATCCCTAGATCTGTTAATCCGAGATCAAATCTGCACGCGTCTCAAACTCCTAAAACCTGTAGATACAAAAAAACAAATATCAATAAATTAATTAAAAGTAAGGCAAAACAAAATGGAACCCTTAGGGGGTCCCACCATGATCGCCATTTTTGTAACCAAAAGAACTGAGCAATAAAATAAATGTAACACAAAGAAAGATAAATTACCAAAATTACTTTTCTTTATTGATTTTTGATACAATCTTTACAAATGATGAATTTTGGATTGCCCCAATTAGAATGGTGGTAATGTTACAATTCTCTCTCTATATATTGATACAAATGAATATGATTGGAAAAATGGGGGTCTTCCAAATCTTCATAGGAACTCTTGCTCTTCGTCCTTTCTGCTATAGTCCAAGGTGAGTGGGCTTTGGTATCCAGCAAGGGGCCACTCTAGCTTTAGCAGCTTCTCCAAAGTACCTGTCACCTACACACATTCAAACCAACAAAGGGGTTCAATAGCACCTATAGATGAATATGTAATAATCAATGCTACACATCAAAACCCTAAGAAAGTAATCTTGTAATGCAAATCACAGCAGCATGTAACAACAAAAGCCTTTGAAAAAATAAACATATTGATATTTTTATCACCATGTTCTTGGGTATCTAAAACCATGAGCACGTGGTGGTGGACTAGAAACTGCGAATGCACGGTTGTGGAACTACAGATGCATGGTTCTCATTGTGAAACCATGAACGGGTGGTTTAGGCTGAAGCACAAGTTACCTCGAGAAATAGACCTTTAGGGTCTGGTACAGACTTTACTTACAATTCGTTTGAGGGTCATGGTCGATTTCAATAGCCTGGTGGTGTATGAATTTAGCTCCCTTTGTTTTGTGGGGTAAGGGTGCCTTTATAGACCCCTTAGGATTTTGGAGGGAAGTGGGAGGTGGTAAGCTTGGATTGCCAAGTGGTAATTCTGGGCTACCAAATGGAGGGAACAATTACAGTGAGTCACTCAGTGTGCCTCACTTAACTGGGGTGATGTGGTTACAAGTGGAGTGGTATGTGGGATCCTGCCCTATGTGAAGGGACAAGGGGGACAAAGGTGGATGAGATGTGGCATGGGTGTTGGATGAAGTGTCTAAGACACATTTTCAATGGATAGGTAGGGTATCCTAGGGTAATTTTCTAGATTTAATAAATCTAGAAAATAGGATAATGTGCAGGGTTTTATATCCCTAAGTTGGAACTTAGGTATATAATTTATTATGCTAGATTTTGAGGTGGGATGGCAGATGTGGTTTTGTGGGTGCTAAATTTTGGTGTCTACACATTGTATGCTAGGAGTAGAGATACTCCCACCCCAAAATTAATCACCTCAAGGAGATGAGGTTGGGATGGGGGGCTGAGATAAGAGTCTTATCTTTATCCCCAAAGGTGGCCCTTTACTATTGATGTTAAAGGGGGAGAGATTTGAGTTAGGGGGAGAGCATTCAGGGGAGAATTTTCTTAGGGGGAGCAAAACTAAAAAAGGTAAAAGGAATGTTTAAATAAAAAAGGGTTGCCATCAATGACAAAGGGGGAGATTGTTGGAAATTTGAGCAATTTTTGTTGTCATTGATGTCAAGAGGTTTGATGTCCAGTTTTGTCGTCATTTATGTTAGTTGATTTTTCAAAATGCAAGGTAGTTGTTAAAAGGAAAAGGGTATAATATTTATTTTAAATATTATATGCCTAAAGATTCAAAAAGGGTAGAACACCCAAGAAAAGAGAAGCAAATTTAAAAAGAAATAATAATACTATAATATTTAATATTATAATATTATAATATTTGGGCAAAAGGAAGAGGTGAAAAATAATAGGGTCCAACGAATAATTAAAAAATATATCTCCAACAAAGTCCATTAAGCAAAGGTTGGAAAAGGTTTTAATTTAATTTATTTAAATTAAAATATTTTAACCTAAGATTAAAATTTTAATTTAAATAATTAAATGGCGCCAAGGTTTAAAGTTTTAATTCGAATTCAAAATTCAAAATTCGAAAGGACCGACATGTTTCAATGAAAATGGAAGAGTATTAATAGAGAATATTTTTTATTCCCTAAAGTCCTATGCACTATTCGAATGCCCATGTGAGAAATAAAATGGTGCACTCCATATGTGAAAGGAAGAAGACACTTGTGAGATTTTTAAGGAGGCATAATTATGCTTAAGTTTGATTGGCGTGATAGGATTATTCCATAGTGCTGAGTAGCACAAATGACGATCGAAGGTGTGGATAGAAATTATGAAGGGAAGGTCATGGTTTCGAATCCCACGTTGTTCATTTTTGCTGAAGAAGTAAAATGTCTTTGTTTTCATCGAAATTAGTGTAGTAGCTTTAATACGAAAGCATGGACTTTTGGTTCACATGTGGGTATGTAGCCCAGGAAGTAGCTTAGCCTTTGGCTAAGGCACTACAGCATCTTAGATCATAGGTTCACACGTGAACCATGACCCAGCCCCTCAAATGAGTGAATCATGGCCCAACAATATGCTCCATCCTCTCCCGTGGGAGCATCGCTCAATGGTGGTGAGTGTGAAATTTTCCCCATGTGTGGTTTCCATTGGTTTTTTTCCTCATGGGTCCCATGTTAATTCTAGGGTCCATTATTCGCTCCTCCCGTACTGCCCAGTCTGATGTGGGCCAACATTAAGGTATGAAATTTTAATTTAATTTTTGCCAAAGGTTTGGAAGGCAAAAATTGTTTAGAGATCATGTGATAATTAAAAGGGGCATGTGTTAAATGTTTAGGGAGTCATAAGGGTTATTGAAAGAATATTTTATTTTGATGCTTTGAAAATAAATAGAATATTAGAGATTATAAGGTGTTAACAAAGGAACTTTATTTTTATGTATTGAATATTATTTTGAGAGCATTGGATATTATAAGGTGTAAAAAAAGGAATGTTAATTTTTGTATGTTGAATTTTATTTGGAGAGTATTAAAGATTATAAGGTATAAACAAGAAACTTTATTTTAATATATGTTGAATATGTTTTTAAAGGAGTAATAAGGTGTATTTGTGACTTGACATTTTATTGTATTTCTTGAATGGTGAAATAATTATTGAGGAGAATATTTATGTGGAGATTTTGAGATAGGTTGTTGATATATACCTAGAATTGGCAAAAAGGTTTTTTTGTGAGTAAAATAGGTTTTGAAGACATATCTCCATCAAAGCAAAAAGGTATGGGCACACTATATTTTGTTTAGAGTGATTGAAATGAATGTATGAAATATAAGGTTTAGTGAAAAGGATTGATGAGTATTGTTGGAAATGTGTGAGCAAGTTTAAGTGCATATTATTGATGATTAATTTGATTTGAAATAGATATTGGAAATTATTTGAGTTAGGGTTTAAGACCCACATTGTGCTTTGTGTTGGAACAAAGGTAAAACACTTGGTTAAGTTTTGTAAGCAAGTTGTGTTTAATTGAAGTGAATGATTGAGTGAAGCTAGTTGAGCATTATTGATTGAGAGTATGAGAGTTGTAGATCAAGTTTTGTGAAAAAAATTATACTTCATTCTGAATTGATTTAAAAGAGAGTTTGTAAGAGATAGATTATTTTTTTGAGTACAAAACTTTGAGTGTGAAACATATTAAAGTTTTGATAGAGATTATCATTCTCTATATGTTCCTGTGGTTAAACAAGATTCTGAGTGAAACTTGTTTGTGTGAAGATATTTTTATGAAATATATTTAAGTTGTGTTTTGCATACAAGTTTTGTAGTTATTTGAGTAAGCTTTTGTGAAAGCTTAAGGAAATATTTTAGTAAGCATTTGTGAAAGCTTAAGGACAAATTTGAGCAAGCTTTTGTGAAAGCTTGTTGGTATATTTGGGTAAGTCTTTGTAAAGAATTAAGAGTAGATTGAGTAAGTTCTTGAGAGGACTTGTAGGTAAAATTTAGCAAGTCTTGGTGAAGAATTGAGAGCAGAGTTGATTGATTCATTCATTCAATATTTGTGTTAAGGCTTAGAATAAATTTGAGTAGAGTTGATTTGTAATTTTATCAAGCTTTGTGTTAAGGCTTGAGGACATATTTAAGGATAGAGTTTGGTGTAGATTTGAGATTAGATTTATGTTATACCTAAGACATAGTTAGAGCAAATTTGTACCAGAACAAGGATAGTGTTTAGTGCAAATTTAATATAGATTTTGAGCAAAGTTGAGAGTAAGCTTTGGAGGTGATAGAGCAGAGGACAACAGTCTCCAATGGATAGATATCCATTATCCAGGGCAGTAAGGACAAAGCTCTTCTATGGAGAGAGATCCACAAGCCAGAGCAGTGGGATCGAAAGTCTTCTAGAAGATCATCAGCCAGAGCAGAGGGAAAATATTTCTCCTATGGATAGAGATCTACGAACCAGAATAGAGGGGAAATAGTTCTCCTATGGATAGATATTTATGAACCAGAGCAAGGGGAAAGATTTCTCCTATGGAGTGTGATTCATAAACCAACTAGGAAGATAAAGTTCTTCTGTGGAGAGAGATCCACAAACTAGTTGAGGAGATAGATGTCTCCTGGATCAAGTTCCAAGAACCAAAGAAAATGGGAAATATTTCTCCTATGGATAGAGATCCACAAATCATAGCATTATAATATTGGATTTTCCTTTGGACAGAGGTTATGTAGGCCCAAAATGGCCACATCCTTAGAAAATTTTGAAAATTTTAATCTAAGGCATGAAGTTCCCATTCTGCACATGTTCTAGTGTATTTTGGAGTGGATCCATGACAAAGGTTCTCAATCCACCCAACACTTGGTGTATTTTTGCACTTGGAGCAATTTCGCATGGTTTCTAATACTTTTGGCAGTGGACTGGCGATGCATCTCGAATCCACAAAAGTTTTTGGGAAAATATGACGTCAACGCAAAAGAAGTGTGGATTGGTGACCGCTTGTTATTTTCAACATGCAACAAGTGGCTAAGTGTTGGCGAGCCCGATTTCGGAGAGTTTATAGAGTATTTTTGCCCAGAATGGTGACAAGGGGTGGAAAGCAAAGGAAAAGAATGTGGATTCATGACAAAGGCTACTTTTGACTCACTTCCTTCTCGATTGGTGACAAGCGGCATTTTACACTATTTTTGGTGCGGAATGAAGGAAGAAGTTATTTTACACTATAGCGGGTCCGGATTGGTGACATGAGTATTTACACTTGCTTGGGTCTGGAATGGTATTCCACAAATATTTTGAAGGAAATATGATGTCAGCGACTTTTGAGTGCGGATTTTTGAATGCTTCATCGCCAATAAAGAAAAACAAAGGATAATGAGTGGATTTCATCCCGCTTCACTCTCAGTGCATTTTGTGCCGGATTGGCATTCCGTAGATTCAGAGACATAAAGGTGATGTCATTAATTTTAAAAAGTAGAATAGTGCTTTGGTCTTTCCCCGCCATTGTACTAAGTGTATTCCAGATCAAATCATAGCCGTGCGATGGGGAAGATCGACGGTTGAGATTTTGTCAAATATTTTGAAGTATATAAAGGCACTTTCTTGGCTAGATTCGAAGCACAATCAGTTGGAGACTGGAAGCCAAAGCATCATAGGGTTTCAAGAAATGAAAACCAGAGATAGTTGTAGATCGACGATGATGAAAGCTTCCAAGAAAGGTTAACGGTGCAGATGCAGTATCTAACGACCTGGACTCCAGTTGACACCAACCAACCAGCAAGTTGCAGAGGCTCTGAGCTACCATGGTGGTCTACTTGCAGCGGATTTCCTAGAGGCCAAACCAGTAAGAAAATGCCAGCAAGAACTCTCTATGAGCTGTTGAAAATCAAATCTTTGTAATGTTCCTTGTTATTTTTTAAATTTCAAACTATAAATAGAGGTCGAACCCTCATTTTTAAGGGTCGGCTCTAGTGTGTTTTCCTACACTATTGTAAATATTCCCATGAGCTAATGAAAGGAGCATTACATTGATTTTCACCTCAAATTTGCATCTTCGTTATCTGGTATCAGAGGTTCAAAATTTGGAGTTGCATTTCTGTTAATATTCAAATGGTTAGTTTTTGCCAGTTTTTGGATTACTAACCGCTAGGGTAATTGAAATCTACTTCTGATTAGATCTTTATTGATAGGGAGTACATTTCTATAAAATATAAGTATTGGTTAATTCTATTATTTGGATTATCAGTGTTTAGATATTGGAATTGTTGTCTACAATATTTCTCTATTGTGCTTTAATGAATGAAGGTTCATTTGATTTGAGATAATGTTGATCTGAGTAATGTGCATTTAAAATGGTTTATGGGAGCTTTTTGTTGTAGTGACAATGTTGTTAGCCTATCCATCCACTATTGTTCACATTTTCTAACCCTAATATCTTTCTCAACCCTAATCCCCAAAACCCTAAGTGAGCATAATTGTGTCAACACCCTTTTAAGTTGACAAGGAACCAACCTACTCTGGAGGTTGGATTTGAAACCCTATTTTGGTCCATCCAATGTTGAGTGTTGAGTTGTAGCTATCGGGTGCATGCCTGGATAGAAAGTAGGAAGATAGACAACCATAGTATTGAGTAAAACTTGATGCAATTCAGTGCCCAATAGTTTTTGGCATGCTCGATGGGACCAGTTCACAAGGAACATGAAAACCCATCACAAGAGTTATTGTTTATCTCTACCTAGAGGAATCAAGATTTGGTGAATTGTCTTGTCCTTGCTAAGTGGAGAATAGTAAATTCACCTGGTGACTCCCTGGTCTGTGAGCCCAAAAAATAATCATCCCTGTAGACCAGTGCCCTTTCATGTATACCAGGTCTTTCAAGAGAAATAATCTAGATTATTTCTTCTTTTATGAGTTACCTTATAGAGGGACAATTGTTATAAGGAGTTTGCATAGATATTTTCTAGAAGAAGGAATTCCACTAAAGAAAATCCTAGTTAATCAGAACCCTCCCCTAGTAGTAACCACACCTAGAAACATGGTAGCAAATGCAAATCAAAATTAGGGAAATGCACCACCTAATCAGCCCCTACAAAAATACCCTAGCTGGAACACAATTGGTCCACTTAGATTACCCCATATGAATGCCATTCCCCAAGCGGTTTCTAAAGCTATACCCACTTATGATGGATCAGGGAAGATGGCATATGAGCACTGTCAAGATATTTTAAATCTGGATAATTCATGATATAAAAAATGAGGATGTTATTGTGAGGATCCTAGCCCTGTCCTTTAGAGGGAAGATCTTACATTGGTTTAGGACTCTTGAGGACAATACTATCACCTCATGGGCTGCATTAGCTGAACCATTCATAGAAGAATTCAATGAATCTATTGACCCCTTCTCCCTGCTTAATCAGTTTACTTCTATGCAGAAGGGTCCCCAAGAATCAGTCTCAGATTTTAACTTAAGGTTTAGTAGAACCTAGAAAAGAATTCCCCCTACAGCTAGACCAACTGCAAGCTTAGCCTATATGTACTATATCAGAGCTCTAGGATCAGAGCTAGGTTTGCAAACCCAACAATCTAGAATAGAGGATTTTCCTCGAGTTTATAATGTTGTGGTTCATGCAGAGAATATTTTGATCAATGTAGGGAGATTACCCCCTAAGACTGCTTTGCCCTACAATCAAGAGACTGGCAGTTTCTAGGGTCAATCAACAACTACATCATATATGGATCCACCTCCATTGTCATCCCCATTTCCACAAATGGCCCCCATTCCTTAGTAAAATCCCACATCCACTACTATCCCTTTTCCTCCACTTCCCGCTCAGGTTTCTCAAGAACCCTCCGTTCTCCTAGATATCCAAAATACCTTGAAAACCCTTAGTAACAAGATGAATTCTATGGAGAAAAGAGAAATGGAGAGATCTCAGCAAAGAAGGTTCCCATATATAAATAAATATCAGAGACCTGGTCCTAGAAATAGTTTAGGTATCAAAGTAAATGCAATATATGAAGAACCTGAATGTTCTTCAGATACTACTCTTGCAAATATTTGGTGCTTGGTGTGTAATGATCCACATGATTCATAGTCTTGTGTTATGTACCAACATCATGTGCAAATGGCCATAGATCAAGCTGAGAGAAATCAGAAGGGGAGAGTGAACATGCTCTAGCAGCAAGATCAGATCATGGTGGGGAAAGAGTCAGATGAGGATGGCCCAATCGCTGTCATGACAAGGTCTGGAAAGAAAACCTTGCAAGTAGATCCACAAAAAATGGGACAATTCCAAGTTCCATCTCAAAAGAGGAATGACCAGCTTCCCCAAAGTAGTGATACTTTTCCTATTCCTCAGGCTAAAGGGAAAGAGAAGACAGACAGTCTTCCTAAGAGGTTGGAAAAGGAAACTGAAGGAGACTATATGAGGTCTAAATATGAGGCACAAGAAAGGCTTAGATTCCCCTCTATTACAAAAAGGTAAAGAATAGAAGCCACTCAGTAGTATAAAAGAAAATATGGTGAGCCAGAAAGAAGGCCTGAAAGACCTACCCTAGCTAAGTCTGAGTATAATATTGTTGAAGAGATGAAAAATATTCCATCAAAATCCAGTTTGTATGATACTCTTTTCATTCCTGGTCAGATAGATCTGCTTAAGGCTTCTCTCAACAAGTATCCATAGGATAGGCAGGCCACCACAATCCTTAGTATGCCCTCAGAGAAGAAAGAAATGTCCCCTGCTATTTTGAAAAATAAACCCCCTCCTTTCTATATCTCCCTAAGAATGGAAGGATGGGTGGTCCAAAATTGTATGATAGATTCAGGAGCATCAACTACAGTTATGCCTAAAGCAGTCTGTGAAGAGATGGGCATGGAGTATACTCGATCTTGTCCTAGAGTGTTACAATTGGATGGGACACCTGTTAAGATAGTGGGAGTCATAAAGGATGTTTTAATGAGGCTACATAGAGCCCCTGAGGTGACAATAGTGCAAGAAATAGTAGTGGTTGATCTTGAACCTTATTTTGGTTTATGCCTTTCAAGGGAATTTACTGCAAAGTTGGGAGGATGTATGTATATGGATTATTCCAGTATGGTAATTCCTTTCAAAGGAAAGAGAATAAGGATAACACCTAAAAATCCAGTGTCTTATCATATTGAAAGGATTGAGGAGGATATGTGCAATCTTACTCCCCTGGAAGAATTTGAGCTAGTTGAAAATTTTGAGGAGTTGGATATTGAGGATGAGTTGCCCTTCAGAGAAGATTACAGTCAGTTTGGAACTGGTATGGGAACATATAGCATTTTAGCTGAATCAGAGAAGAAGATCCCTACTATATCTAATCAATATCTGAGAGAAAAGGAAACATGGATCATGCACTTTGATGGTGCTAAATGCAAAAATGGTGTAGGAGCTGGTGTGATACTACAGTCCCAATCAGAGGGGACAAAGAGTTTTGCCTACAGACTAACATGGTCATGTACAAATAATGTTGTAGAATATGAGGCTCTATGCCTCGGACTGATATAGGCAGAAAGCATGGGCATTAAGATTCTAAACATATATGGTGACTCTGAGTTAATTGTCCATCAGGTAAGGGAGAGGTGCAGTAGCAAGCACCATTACCTAAAAGTATACAAAAATAGGGTATGGGATCTGATGGAATCCTTTGATGCCCTAAACATAAATTTTATTCCCAGAGAAAAGAATACTTTGGTAGATTCCTTAGAAATGAAGGGAGCTAACTTCAACCCTTCTACAGACTATAGAATCAAGAAAGACAAGGGAATCAAAATGATTTTCAGACCTGCAGTACTAGATAAGCAAATTTTTTGGCAGGTTTTTGAAAGTGATGAGCAGATAATTGACTTTCTGGTAAGAGAAGCATGTCTCTCCACTATCCAAGAAGAGAATCTAGAAGAGATTGATCAACAAGATGTTATTCAATTAAGGAACAATCACATTCCTAGAGGGATGGTCACCCTAGAGAGCTTATTTGACAATGAGGATAGAAAAAAGACCAGAGCCATGAAAGTCAATGAAAATATTTATAAAGAAGTTGAAGTTGGTACTGAAAAGAAGCTCAATGTTGGAGTTCGATGTTCACTAGAGGAGGCAGAAGATATCAAAACCTTATGCCTAAAATACCAAGATATTGTGGCTTGGTCATATGAAGACCTCAAGGTATATGACAAGAAAGTTATCCAACATACTATTGAGCTAGAGCCTGATGCAAAGCCTTTTAGGTAGAAGCAAAGGCTAGTAAATCCAAGGATCGAAGCCATTATGAGAGAGGAGCTCTTAAAGTTATTGAAGGCTAAGATCATCTATCCAATAAAACATTCAACCTGGGTAGCCAACTTGGTACCTGTGAGGAAAAAGAATGGTGATATTCGTTTGTGTGTAGATTTCAAAAATCTTAACCAAGCATCTCTTAAGGATCACTATCCCCTCCCACAGATTGATCAAATATTATAGATAGTGGTAGGGGTAGAAAGGTTCTCATTATTAGATGGCTTCTCTGGATACAATCATATTTGGGTGAAAGATGAAGATCAGTATAAAACAACATTCACCACCAAATGGGGCACATTTGCCTACCAGAGAATGCCTTTTGGGTTGTCCAATGCGGGAGCCACATTTCAGAGAGCCATGGACTATGCCTTTGGGGAACTTATCAATAAATTCATTCTGATTTATTTGGATGACATGACTATGTTTTCCCATAATAAGCATGACCACTTAGCACACCTGGAGCAAGTTTTTCAAAAGTGCAGAGAATTTAGTATTTCACTCAATCCTAAGAAATCATTCTTTGCAGTACATGAAGGAAAACTGCTAGGTCATGTGGTCTCAAAAGAAGGTATGGCCATAGATCCAGATAGAATCAAGTCCATTCTTGCTCTCCCATTGCCTACAAACAAGAAGGCCTTACAGTCCTTTTTGGGTCAAATAAAATTTGTCAGGAAATTTATTTCTGACTTTGCACAAAAAGTGAGGCCCATATCTGAGTTACTCAAGAAGAATGTCGAGTTTAAATGGATTGAAGTTAGGAAGTAAGCTTTTGAGATTATCAAGCAGTCCATTGCAATAGCCCTAGTGCTGGTAAATCCAGATTTTAGTAAGGATTTTATCCTTTATGCTTATGGAGCTGAAGAGAGTTATGCCTCAGTGCTCACTCAAAAATATGATCAAGGTGAGGAACATCCTATATTATTTTGGAGCTAGACACTCCATGACTACTAGGTCAAATATAACTTTATTGAAAGACAAGTATTTGTTGTGATGAAGTCATTGAAGAAGTTCAGGCAATACTTGGTCCAGAGTAAAACCTTGGTATATGTTGTTCATCCAGATGTAAGAAGCTTTATTCTATAGGGTGAACTAGGAGATAAAAGGGTTGGTTGGATTACCAAAATCTAAGAATATGATGTAGAAATACATCCCACCAAGTTGGTGAGAGGTAGGGCCCTATGCTAGGGTCTAACAGAGGCAACAACATTAGTAGAAGTAACAACTTGCCAGATAGCAGAATGGGATCAGGTTGAAGGAGTGCAACCAATAGACTCAGATTGGGTTGATCATATGATTAAATACTTTCAAACTAGAGTATGCCCTCCTAACCTAAATACATCCCAAAGAAGAAGATACAAGCTATAGGCTTTGAAATATGTATTGCTACCAGAAGGCCTGTATAAAAGAAATTTGGATGGAGTCCTTCTGAAATGCTTAAAATATGATCAACAATAGAGGGTTATTGAAGAGTTCCATGGAGGACCAGCTGGAGGACATAGCTCAGGCAGAGTTACAACTTTGAAAATCATAAGAGCTGGCTATTACTGGCCTACTATATTTATCGATACTTTCAGGGTTACTAGGGCCTATGACAAATATCAACGATATGTTGGAAGGACAAGGAATGCTTCATTCCCCCTCAAGCCAATACAAGTTGAAGAGCCTTTTCAACAATGGGGGCTAGACTTCATAGGGGTCATCAACCCTCATTCCTCGGTAGAGCATAAGTTTATCCTAACTGCCATAGATTACCTCACCAGGTGGGTAGAGGCTATTCCTACAAAGAAATCAGATCAGGAAGTTGTGATCAATTTTATGGAGAACTTGATTTCAAGGTTTGGAGTTCCAGAAGCCTTGGTGAGTGACAATGGCCCAAATTTCATAGGATCCAAGTATATTGAGTTTTCTAGCAAGTATGGCATCACTCTTAAGAATACTTCAAATTATTACCCATAGGGTAATGGACTTGTTGAATCTACCAACAAAAACTTGTTAAGGATTTTGAGGAAGTCACTTGAAGGGAATAAAAGAAGTTGGCACCTATAGCTGGACCAAGCTTTGTGGGCAGACAGGATTACTATCAAAAATTCCATTAAAACTTCTCCTTATGCTCTAGTGTATGGCAAAGAGGTAGTGTTACCTATCCATTTGGAAATTCTAGCACTCAAGCTGGCAAATACAGAGGAAGAATCTGAGGGAAATCCAATGGAAACAAGGTTGACTCATTTACTTCAGCTGGAAGAGAATAGAGCTCTAGCATATGAGAATTTTTAGAAACACTCAATAGACATCAAGACATGGTTTGATAAAAAGGTAAGATTCAAGAAATTCCAGGTTGGAGATTCAGTTCTCAGGTGGAATGTTGATAGAGAAAAACCAGGAAAACATGAGAAATTTGATTCCTTTTGGGATGGCCCTTTCAAGATAGTGGAGATCAAAGAGACCAATGTGTTCCAACTTAAATATCTAGAGGATCACCAAAAAAATTTTTTCTCCCCAAACCCCACAATATAATATAAAAAAATTAAAAATAAAAAAATATAAATATTTTTTAAATATTTTTCTTTTTTTTTTTTTTTATTTTTTTGAATGTTAAAAAGAGAAAAAAAGTGTTCATTTCAAAGGAGGTGAGGATCCATTCTGCACTCAAATACATGAAAAGTGGAGCGAAATGGTGAGCGTCCCTATTCCACATCGAAATGAACTAAAGTCTTAGTGGAATGGTGCAAGTGTTATTTTTTATGCGTGAAAAGAGCCAAGTGTCAGTGGAATCAAACACATCTTCAATCCACCGATTTCAAGACTAAGGTGGAGCGAAGCGGTGATTTTGCAATTGTGCCATATGGAGAGAAAGGAAAAATCCTGCATTCAATGCTAAAGGTCTCACGCTCGAACCAAAGAGTAGACGAAGCGACACCATGAGGTGGTAGCACAAGTTTGAATTTTTGGCCAATGAGAGATCAGAATGCCACCTTCAAGCCACCAAAAGAAATGAGTGGGAGTTGAGAAGTATGCCAGTGGGTAGATCATGTAGTAGCCACATTAATGGTGGAGGACGTGCATGTACCAGAAGATAAAATTTCTAAAGCACAAGTTATATTCATTCAAAGGAAAACCACGTTCATAGAGAAAAAAAAGAGCGATACATTACTCAAAAACATCTTGTGAATTCTGTTGAAAATCTAAGTTCAAGCTGGCAAAATGGATCCAAAGAAAGTGCTCACCAAAGTACAGAATGTTGAAGCAAAGTTAGAATCCCTTGTACAATAAACCAGGTGAGTAGCAGACACAATGATATCACAAGTAAGAAGGACCTCTCTGAGGAGAATTTCAAATTCAGATACTTTGGAGGAAAACCGGTGCGACCACAAGATATCATCATTATAAAATCTTTCTTGTTATCTTATATCTATGATTTTGTACACCATTATCTTGAGTTAATATCTACCATAATCCAAATCTATGATTTCATGCAATAGAATAGTAAGAACCCCTGATGGCATTCCCCTATTCACAATTACCAAAAATTTTTCATGAATTATTCATCGTAGGGGTAGGACCACCTTTAGAACCTAAACCATTTGACATAGTAGAACAAGCAAGGGTTTATTCCTCATTAATGACATCATAAGAAAAGGGAGCTATAGAGAAATGGCTTCATTTCAATTTTAAAAGGATAAGAGAGCAAGATGAATTGCCTGAAGTTCCGATTCCCATTGATGAATTTGCAAACCTTGAGCTATTTTCTATGTTGGCCTGCATGGAGGGTTTAGACTCTGATAGAATGGTACATGGTTGGAAAATTGCCACAGCATATTGTATTTCAAATGAGAGAATGTATGAGGAAGGTGCAGAGAAAAAGGGAACTAGGGTTATCTATTTTGATTGGCCAACCTTCCTTGCCCAAAGGATACATGAGCAATTAGTAAGAATGAAGAGGAGCTCTGATGCACCTAGTTTCAGGCATTGCTCAAGCCTAGTTTGGATGTTTTATGCTGCTGTGAAAGATATGATGCCATGGATCCCGATTAAGGACAAAACCAGTGATGGGGAGCCCTTGTCGGTTTATTATTGGACAAGTCACTTAAGGAGTAGTGAGTCTTTTTACCGTTTCAACTTGGAATTTCTAGGACCTACATTAAAAATAATGTATGGAGAGTGCCCCAGATTGCCACCTCTAGCTAAGAAAATACTAAGAGGGTGCTGAAGAAGGAGATTGGTATCTTCTGACTGAGGGTATAGTAATCAGATTATATGGATTCATGGGAAAGCCTTTTCTCCTACCCCATTTTGTCATAGATAGGCTATTTGCCTTGGAATATTTGAGGCAGGTAGAATACATAGACTTGAACTATGGTTTTGGGAGGAAGAGAAAATCTCTACTAACCTACCGCATTGTAGATGATATAACTATTACGAAGAAGGGGTAGAGTGAGAAAATTGACCAATACCTGGATAGGTTAGGTCTATTTTATATTCCTCAGAGATGGAGCTATGATCTTGATGATATTTTTAGCAAAAGAAATATTGCCCTAAATGGAGACAAGGCCTACAAATTTGAAAAGAGACCTAGGCCCCATTTTGAATAGGGTAAAAACAATAATGAAAATGCTCTTCTAGAGTGGAATGTGTCAAATATGGATCAGCTACCTCCGTGGCTAGACTTTTATGAATAAATCATGGATTTTGATCTAGATAAGAAGCCAAAACATCGGCTGACAGAGGCTATCATCAATGATATGGAAGAAAAAATAGGGAAAAAGAAGGACCCATAGTCTCAGGATTCCATGGTGGAAGAGGTTGAGAAAGGAGAAAAATGGAATGTAGCCAAAATATCATATTGGTGGAGAATGAGAATTGAAATTGGAAAACCGAAATCCAGGTTTGGAATGAAGATTGATAATGAATTTTCTAAGAAATATGATGAGAATATCAAATCCTGGAAGCCTAAGGATATAAGGAACATAGTGCTAACTATGATGAAGTCACAGGTTGGGCCTGATTCCTCCTCTCCACCTATAGACCAAGAGGTTCTAGAAGATGAGCTTGAAACTCCTTTGATAGTTGTTGAAGTCCTAAAGACATTTCAGCCTACCACTGAACAAGTAGAGAAGTTTCCTAAGGGAGCACAACTTTTGAGAAAAATATAATATTCATATGAAAGAGTTATCAGTACTCTAGTCATAGAAGTAGTAGCTAGGCCTCAACGCTTAGCCCTAGGGGGATAACCTCTAGATATAGACATAGACTAGAGAAAGAAAGATAAAAGCTTCAAATTCATACCTCTCACTTTCACCACTATAGTGATAGTGGAGTTGAATCCCATTTTTGAGCAATTGTTGTTAGAAGAAACAACACAACAAGAGGTATCTAAGGAAGATACATAGAGAGAGGAGGTTTCCTTTCAATTGTTTCATAGAAGAGCTAAAAGAGCTCCAAAAAGAGAAGAGAGAGTTTTCAAAGAAATAGAGGTTGGACAAAGAGGAGATTGCTAAAGAGGTAGTTATTTCAACTGTAGAAGAATTGACATAGCAAGAGCAACAATAGAATACAGAGATAGGACAAGAACACCCTACATCTATAGGTGAAGGTATGGTCTCTAATCCCTCTTCTCCTCTTCCTCCCTCTGAATCCCCAAGGAAGTCTCCCTCCCCTTCTGGTCAAGAAAATGTGACAAAGGTACCTTCTCCCTCTCATAGTCCACCACATGTTTCATTGGTCACCACTGAGGTACAAGTCATCCCTTCTCCCCCAAAGTCACCCTAGATTCCACTTTCATCGTTCGAGGTTCCCACTTCATCATCTCCCATCATTTCATCTTCACCATTGAAATTGCCACCCCCATCAAAGGAGAAAATTGTTCCAAGCACCCCCACTCATCCAATTGTTAGTCTTGCTTCAATTTCTATGAGTTTACCAGTAGCAACCACAATAGTAGTTACAGAGTCCACTATTGTCATAGAAACTATTGTAACTACTTCCACACAACCACCATCAATAGTTGATTCCACCCTTGCATTCCTAGTATCTTCATCTCCCTTGGTTGCCAGTTATACAAGTCATGTAACTTTGCAAAAGGAGTAGGCAACCACACAAAGAATCAATGATTTTTGGGCAGAAAAGTTGTCTAAGCCTTCCAACAGGATGGTTGTAAGAAGAAGAAGCATGTTTGTTGATCCAGTTTCAAGGCAAAGGATATCCAGATCCATGACCCCACTTGTAAATAAGCCTAAAACTGAGATGACTGCCCAGGATTATCAAGTTGAAGAATTCACAGAAGATATTGAGAAGTTACCTGAAGAAGATGAATTGGTAATGGCCAGAGCCCATTTGGAGACTTTCTATGTGAAGAATGACATATTCAAGTAGAAGGTGGGCAAGCTGGAGAAACAAATTGAAAAGCTTCAAAAGACTATGAATAATAAAAAAGAAGTGGAAAAGGCTTTGAAAAAGGAGGCTAAGAGCTAGCAAGAAAAGTTTCAAGAAGCCACTAAGCTCAAGGAGCAACTAGGAGAGCAGAAGAAGTTGAATGATGAACAAGCTAAAGAAATACAAAGTTTGAGACAACAGCTTTAGATTGAGAAAGCTAAGTCTACTGGCTTTTCTAAGGCTGGATTAAAGAAAGTTAGAAAAGAACTACTCTCTAAAGTCCAAGAGAAATGCTCAAGTATTTTAAGAACACAAGCTTATACTGAGAGGGGGGGGTGAACAGTATAAGACCGCTTTATACTTTTTCCTTCAACTTTCAAATAAATATTATGCAGGGAATAGATAGCAGTATCAAAAATAGTAATCAAATCAATGCACAAAATACCATCCACAATAGAGACATAGCAATTTACGTGGTTCACCCAAAGCGGGCTACTCCATGGATAAAATTTTTCACTAAATTTTATCACCTCAAATTCTGGGAAACCTTTCCCGATTACAAATTTTATGGGCACCAACCCAAAGGAGACACAAATCCCCTAACTCTACTCTGGCTGGTGATCCTCTAGAAGACCTCTGCATCTGCTGCCCTTAGCAAGTGGAACTCTATCCACAGAAGACACCTGTCTTCCCTGATCTGTCTGGAGACCTTTGTCCTCAACTCTGTCACCTCAAAGCTGGTCCTCGAATATGCACTAAACACAGTCCTTCGGTCTAGCACAAATTTCCTCTATATTTTTCTTTGATCTGCACCAAACACAATCCTTTGGTCTGGCACAAGTCTGTCCTCAAATATCTTTTTGTTCTGTCACAGTCACACTTGGTCAAAACCAACTTTTGCACTGTCTGTGCAATCACAGTGACACTCGATCTAACATCAACTTATGCACCTCTATGCAATCACAGTGGCACTCGATCGAACATAAACTTATGCACCTCTATGCAATCATAGTAGCACCCTCTTCGCACCCTCTACTTCTTGATGATCGAACTTCTCCCTCGCACTCTATCTTCGAATATCGCACTTCGAACGCACACTTCGATCAATACCAAAACTTTTCAAACAGCCCTCCTTTTATACTAACAATCAAGATTAAAACTTTGATCCTAGTCGGTTGCTCAACCCTAAACAACGTCGACTACAAACCCTAAACAACGTCAGCCCAGATTTAACTTTGTCGGCTCAAATTTAACTTTGCAACTCTTCTGTAGCTTCTACCGCGAAACTACAACATGTCACGAAATCACGAAAATTTTGCCAGAACTTTCTCTCTACTCAAACATGTCACAAAATCATGATAGTTTTGCCAGCACTTTCTCTCTCCTCAAACATGTCATGAAATCATGACAGTTTTGCTAGCACTTTCTCTCTCCTCAAACATGTCACGAAATCGCGACAATTTTTCCAGCCGGCTGCATACTTTTTCTTACTTGTATTTTTCTTGATCTTTTGCAAATGGGCTACTAAGAACTTCCTGGAAACTCACTGATCATGCTCTGAATAACCTTCAACAAAACAAATTCCTTGACATCAAATCAAATTACTTCAAGAACTTCTTGACATCAATGACAACATCTACACTTGAGCAAAGGCAATGTACCCAAGGTACCCAAAATTGCCAACAATCTCCCCCTTTGTCATTGATGGCAAACCTTTACTGAAACACATCTTAGGAGCCAAAACTGAAACCAACTATGCCAACAACTGAGAATATCCTTTTGAATTTTTGCTCCCCCTGACTTGAATCTTTCCTCTTCACATTGAATCTCTCCCCCTTACTCATATCTCTCCCCCTTTGTCATCAATGGCAAAGGGTCACCTTTGGGGCTTGGGACTAAGAATGAGCTTCTTAGCTTAGTCCCTCCCCCACCTCCTGATGAGGTGATTAATTTTGGGGTGGGAGTACAACTCCCAATTTCTCCCTTAGATACTCAAATGTATCTCTTGGAAGAGGTTTTGTGAAGATATCTGCAATCTGCTCTTTAGTAGACACATATTCTACCTTGACCTACTTGTCTTGCACTTTCTCCCTTAGAAAGTGATACTTGATGGAAATATGCTTTGTCCTTGAGTGCATTACCAGATTTTTGGAAATACTTATGGCACTAGTATTATCACAAAATATGGAGATGGGTTGTTCATGCTTGACTTTGAAATCCTCCAAGGTGGTTTTCATCCATAAAACTTGTGTACACCCAGCCACTGTTGCTATGTATTCAGCCTCCGTCGTAGATAAGGAAACTGAAGGTTGTTTCTTACTTAGCCAAGAAACCAAACTCTTTCCCAGAAAGAATGCTCCACCACTGGTGCTTTTCCTTTCATCATTACTGCCTGCCCAATCTACATCTTTATAGGTTGTGAGAGTGAAATCATCACCTTTGGGATACCAAAGCCCAAAGTCCATAGTGCCCTTCATATATCTGAATATCCTTTTAACTGCTATAACATGAGAATCTTTCGGAGCTACCTGAAATCTTGCTACTAACCCAATAGCCTGCAAGATATCTGGTCTGGTAGCTGTAACATATAATAAACTGCCAATCATTGATTTGTACAACCTCTGATCTACCGCTGGAGATTCATCATCTTTTCTCATCTTGCACCCTGTAGTCATTGGAGTACATACAGGTTTGTTGTCCATCATCCCAAATTTTTTTAACATTTCTTTGATATACTTTCCTTGAGAGAGAAATATATCATCTTTTGATTGAGCAATCTGAAGACCTAAAAAGAATGATAGCTCTCCAATCATAGACATCTCAAATTCCTTCTGCATGGTGTTTGCAAAATATTTGCACATCTGAGTATTATTTCCCCCAAAAATGATATCATCAACATAGACAACTACAATCAGCATAACATCACCTTTATCCTTAATATACAAATTGCTATCTGCCATACCTTTCCTAAAACCTTACTCATGAAGGTACCTTTCAAGTCTTGAGTACCAAGCCCTAGGTGCTTGCTTTAACCCATACAGGGCCTTTTTCAGTTTACACACATAGTCTGATTGATCTGAGAGAGACACGCCTTCTGGTTGTTCTACGTAGACTTCTTCATCCAACACTCTATTTAAAAAAGCTGACTTTACATCCATTTGATACACCTTGAATGCTTTGAAGCTTGAAAGGGGCAAAAACATTCTGATAGCTTCGAGACGAGCAACAAGAGTGAACGTCTCTTTGAAATCAACACCTTCTACTTGAGCATAACCTTTGCAAACCAACCTGGCTTTGTTTCTGACAATATTTACATCCTCATTGAGTTTATTTCTGAAAATCCATTTTGTGCCAATGACATTCTTGTCCTTAGGTCTTGGAACTAAATCCTAAGTTTCACTTTTCTTTATTTGATTTAGCTCTTCATCCATTGCTTTTACCCAAAATTTATCTGCACATGCTTCACCGAAATCTTTTGGCTCAATCTGAGATAATAATGAAACATTTGTAGAATCGTGTGAAGGAATGACTCTTCTTCTAGTTTGCCTATTGTTTGGATCACCAATGATCAAATCTTTGGGATGATGTTTCTGAACATATCGTGAAGGAGTTTTGGGAAGCAGTTGTTGTCTTTCCTCTTCTTCATCTGAAACCTCTCTAAATTCTTCTTGACAAATTTCATCATTGATTTCCTTGACAGGTTCTCTTATCCCTGTCTTTTCATCAATAGTTACATTTATGCTCTCTACGACTGTATGCGTTCTTTTGTTGAAGCATCTGTAAGCCTTGCTTCTATTGGAATAACCAAGAAAAATTCCCTCATCACACCTAGGATCAAACTTATCCAAATTCTGATCTTCCCTTCTGATGAAGCACTTACTCCCAAACACTTTGAAATGTTTTATTGTAGTTGGTCTTCCTTTCCACAACTCATAAGGAGTTTTATGATGATTTACTCTAAGTTGGGCCCTGGTGATAATGTAGACTGTTGTACTAACTACCTCTTTCCAAAAACCATCTTAAAGTTTCGACTCATTTAACATAGCTCTAGCCATATTTTCAATAGTTCTGTTTTTTCTTTCAACTACTCCATTTTGTTGAGGAGTTCTTGCTACTGAATATTCTCTTTTGATTCCTTGTTGCTCACGAGTATTCCACAAATTCATTAGAAGTGAACTCTCCTCCTCTGTCCGATCTTAAGCATTTGATTCTTTTTTCAGTCTCATTTTCAATCATTTCTTTGAAAGCTTTAAATTTTTCAAAAGCTTCAAATTTTTCTTTGAGAAAAGTAACCCAAGTCATTCTAGAATAATCATCTATAAACAGCATGAAGTAGCTTTCTCTCTGAATGCTCTGAGTTCTGGTGGGGCCACATAAATCAGTATGAATGAGATCTAATGGTTTTGAAGAAGTATACCCTTTTGATTTAAAACTGGTTCTAGTCTGTTTTCCATGTTGACAAGGACCGCAAATGGTATTAAGGGGCATTTTTATTTTGGGCAAGTCTCTAACTGCTTCCTTGTTACTAATATTGACAAGATTATCAAAGCTCAAATGCCCCAATCTTTTATGCCATAACCAACTCTCATCTTCTTGAGTTAGAAAACACTTTTCCCTTTTTATCTCACTTAGCATGTAAAGATTGTTTGGAGTCCTTGTAGCACTAGTAATGAGTTTTCCATTTTTTTTTTACGTATCTCACATCTATCTGAAAAGAAAGATACTATGTGTCCTTGATCACAAAGTTGACTCACACTTAGAATATTATGTCTTAGGCCTTCTGCATAAAGCACATTTTTTGTTTTGGATTTCCCATCCAAACTAAGATTTCCTTTACCATAGATTTTAGCTAACCTGTTATCTCCAAAACTAACTGTTCCTTTGTTTGTGTTTTTTAAGACCAAAAACTTTTCCTTTTCACCAGTCATATGTTTTGAGCAACCACTATCAAGATACCATTTCTCTACTTTTTCTTGAGCATGAAAAGCAGTTTGAACTATCGTTGACTTAGATTTGATCTCATTTCTCTTTTTAGTGAACTCAATGCTAGATCTATCCAAACTGCACATCCTTGCTATATGCCCAAAATTCTTGCACTTGTAACACATGACATTTTTATCCATAAGAGGTGCAAAAGAGTTAACATTTTCATTACTATGGCTATTCATGGATTTATTGCAATGCATAGCTTTGTGACCAAATTTTTTGCAAGAAAAATAGTAGCCATGGAAAGTATTATGTAACCTGTTTTGATGCCTTGGATGATTGTTCTTCTTGTGACCAACTGGAATCCATTGTTCTTCAGGATGAAGATTGATCTTGCTGTCTCTTCTTCCTGTCATGATGCTTGAGAACAGAACTCTCTTCCCTAAAATTTTTTTAAAGCCTAGAAGAATTCACTTTTGAGATCGAACTTAACCTCTTCATCCTTTTCTAAATCTGTATGTTCTTCTAATAGATCCTTCTCTAAGCTGTTAGGCTTTTTCTGGAGAGACCCGCTCTGATACCAATTGAAGAACACAAGCTTATACTGAGAGGGGGGGTGAACAGTATAAGACCGCTTTATACTTTTTCCTTCAACTTTCAAATAAATATTATGCAGGGAATAGATAGCAGTATCAAAAATAGTAATCAAAGCAATGCACAAAATACCATCCACAATAGAGACACAGCAATTTACGTGGTTCACCCAAAGCGGGCTACTCCACGGATAAAATTTTTCACTAAATTTTATCACCTCAAATTCTAGGAAACCTTTCCCGATTACAAATTTTATGGGCACCAACCCAAAGGAGACACAAATCCTTTAACTCTACTCTGGCTGGTGATCCTCTAGAAAACCTTTGCCTCTGTTGCCCTTAGCAAGTGGAACTCTATCCACAGAAGACACCTGTCTTCCCTGCTCTGGTTGGAGACCTCTGTCCTCAACTTTGTCACCTCAAAGTTGGTCCTCGAATATGCACTAAACACAGTCCTTCGGTCTAGCACAAATGTCCTCTATATTTTTCTCTGATCTGCACCAAACACAATCCTTTCGTCTGGCACAAGTCTGTCCTCAAATATCTTTGTGTTCTATCATAGTCGCACTTGGTCGAAACCAACTTTTGCACTGTCTACGCAATCACAGCGGCACTCAATTTAACATCAACTTATGCACCTCTGCGCAATCACAGCGACACTCGATCGAACATCAACTTATGCACCTCTACGCAATCATAGTAGCACCCTCTTCGCACCCTGTACTTCTCGACGATCGAACTTCTCCCTCGCACTCTATCTACGAATATCGCACTTCGAACGCACACTTTGATCAATACCAAAACTCTTCAAACAGCTCTCCTTTTATACTAACAATCAAGATTAAAACTTTGATCCTAGTCGGCTGCTCAACCCTAAACAACGTTGACTGCAAACCCTAAACAACGTCAGCCCAGATTTAACTTTTTCGGCTCAAATTTAACTTTGCAACTCTTCTGTAGCTTCTGCCATGAAACTACATGTCATAAAATCACAACAGTTTTGCCTGAACTTTCTCTCTCCTCAAACATGTCGCGAAATCGTGACAGTTTTGCGAGCACTTTCTCTCTCCTCAAACATGTCACGAAATCATGACAGTTTTGCGAGCACTTTCTCTCTCCTCAAACATGTCGCAAAATCGTGACAGTTTTTCCAGCCAACTGCATACTTTTTCTTACTTGTCATTTTCTTGATCTTTTGCAAATGGGCTACTAAGAACTTCCTGGAAACTCACTGATCATGCTCTGAATAACCTTCAACAAAAAAATTCCTTGACATCAAATCAAATTGCTTCAAGAACTTCTTAACATCAATGACAACATCTACACTTGAGCAAAGGCAATGTACCCAAGGTACCCAAAATTGCCAACAATCTCCCCCTTTTTCATTGATGGTAAACCTTTACTGAAACACATCTTAGGAGCCAAAACTGAAACCAACTGTGCCAACAACTGAGAATCTCCTTTTGAATTTTTGCTCCCCTGACTAGAAGCTTTCCTCTTCACATTGAAGCTCTCCCCCTTACTCATATCTCTCCCCCTTTGTCATCAATGGCAAAGGGTCACCTTTGGGGCTCGGGACTAAGAATGAGCTTCTTAGCTTAGTCCCTCCCCCACCTCCTTATGAGGTGATTAATTCTGGGGTGGGAGTACAACTCCCAATTTCTCCCTTAGATACTCAAACGTATCTCTTGGAAGAGGTTTTGTGAAGATATCTCGCAATCTGCTCTTTAGTAGACACATATTCTACCTTGACCTGCTTGTCTTGCATTTTCTCCCTTAGAAAGTGATACTTGATGGAAATATGCTTTGTCCTTGAGTGCATTACCGGATTTTTGGAAATACTTATGGCACTAGTATTATCACAAAATATTGATATGGGTTGTTCATGCTTTAATTTGAAATCCTCCAAGGTGGTTTTCATCCATAAAACTTGTGTACACCCAGCCACTGCTGCTATGTATTCAGCCTCTACCGTAGATAAGGAAACTGAAGGTTGTTTCTTACTTAGCCAAGAAACCAAACTCTTTCCCAAAAAGAATGCTCCACCACCGGTGCTTTTCCTTTCATCATTACTCGCCTGCCCAATATGCATCTGTATAGGTTGTGAGAGTGAAATCATCACCTTTGGGATACCAAAGCCCAAAGTCCATAGTGCCTTTCAGATATCTGAATATCCTTTTAACTGCTATAACATGAGAATCTTTCGGAGCTGCCTGAAATATGGCTACTAACCCAATAGCCTGCATGATATCTGGTCTGGTAGTTGTAACATATAATAAACTGCCAATCATTGATCTGTACAACCTCTGATCTGCCGCTTGAGATTCATCATCTTTGCTCATCTTGCACCCTATAGTCATTGGAGTACATACAGGTTTGACGTCCATCATCCCAAATTTTTTTAACATTTGTTTGATATACTTTCCGTGAGAGATAAATATACCGTCTTTTGATTGAGCAATCTGAAGACCTAAAAAGAATGATAGCTCTCCAATCATAGACATCTCTAATTCCTTCTGCATGGTGTTAGCAAAATCTTTGCACATCTGAGTATTATTTCCCCCAAAAATGATATCATCAACATAGACAACTACAATCAGCATATCATCACCTTTATCCTTAATATACAAATTGCTATCTGCCATACCTTTCCTGAAACCTTGCTCATGAAGGTACCTGTCAAGTCTTGAGTACCAAGCCCTAGGTGCTTGCTTTAACCCATACAGGGCCTTTTTCAGTTTACACACATATTCTGATTGATCTGAGAGAGACATGCCTTCTGGTGTTTCTACATAGACTTCTTCATCCAACACTCCATTTAAAAAAGCTGACTTTACATCCATTTGATACACCTTGAATGATTTGAAGATTGAAAGGGGCAAAAACATTCGGATAGCTTCGAGACGAGCAACAGGAGCGAACGTCTCTTCAAAATCAACATCTTCTACTTGAGCATAACCTTTGCAAACCAACCTGGCTTTGTTTCTGACAATATTTCCATCCTCATTGAGTTTATTTTTGAATATCCATTTTGTGCCAATGACATTCTTGTCCTTAGGTCTTGGAACTAAATCCCAAGTTTCACTTTTCTCTATTTTATTTAGCTCTTCATCCATTGCTTTTACCCAAAATTTATCTGCACATGCTTCACTGAAATCTTTTGGCTCAATCCGAGATAATAATGAAACATTTGTAGAATCGTGTGAAGGAATGACTCTTCTTCTAGTTTTCCTGCTGTTTGGATCACCAATGATCAAATATTTGGGATGATGTTTCTGAACATATCATGAAGGAGTTTTGGGAAGCAGATGCTGTCTTTCCTCTTCTTCATCTAAAACCTCTCTGAATTCTTCTTGACAAATTTCATCACTGATTTCCTTAACAGGTTATCTTATCCCTATATTTTCGTCAACAGTTACATTTATGCTCTCTATGACTGTATGCGTTCTTTTGTTGAAGCATATGTAAGCCTTGCTTCTGTTGGAATAACCAAGAAAAATTCCCTCATCACACCTAGGATCAAACTTACCCAAATTCTGATCTTCCCTTCTGATGAAGCACTTACTCCCAAACACTTTGAAATGTTTTACTGTAGCTGGTCTTCCTTTCCACAACTCATAAGGAGTTTTATGATGATTTACTCTAAGTTGGGCCCTGGTGATAATGTAGACTGTTGTACTGACTGCCTCTTTCTAGAAACCATCTAAAATTTTTGACTCATTTAACATAGCTCTAGCCATATTTTCAATAGTTCTGTTTTTTCTTTCAACTACTCCATTTTGTTGAGGAGTTCTTGCTGCTGAATATTCTCTTTTGATTCCTTGTTGCTCATAGTATTCCACAAATTCATTAGAAGTGAACTCTCCTCCTTTGTCCGATCTTAAGCATTTGATTCTTTTTTTAGTCTCATTTTCAATCATTTCTTTGAAAACTTTAAATTTTTCAAAAGCTTCAGATTTTTCTTTGAGAAAAGTAACCCAATTCATTCTAGAATAATCATCTATAAACAGCATGAAGTAGCTTTCTCCCTGAATGCTCTGAGTTCTGGTGGGGCCACATAAATCGGTATGAATGAGATCTAATGGTTTTGAAGAAGTATACCCTTTTGATTTAAAACTGGTTCTGGTCTGTTTTCCATGTTGACAAGGACCGCAAATGGTGTTAAGGGGCCTTTTCATTTTGGGCAAGTCTCTAACTGCTTCCTTGTTACTAATATTGACAAGATTATCAAAGCTCAAATGCCCCAATATTTTATGCCATAACCAACTCTCATATCCTTGAGTTAGAAAACACTTTTCCCTTTTTATCTCACTTAGCATGTAAAGATTGTTTGGAGTCCTTGTAGCACTAGTAATGAGTTTTCCATTTTTTTTTTACGTATCTCACATCTATCTGAAAAGAAAGATACTATGTGTCCTTGATCACAAAGTTGACTCACACTTAGAAGATTATGTCTTAGGCCTTCTACATAAAGCACATTTTTTGTTTTGGATTTCCCATCCAAACTAAGAGTTCCTTTACCACAGATTTTAGCTGACCTGTTATCTCCAAAACTAATTGTTCCTTTGTTTGTGTTTTTTAAGACCAAAAACTTTTCCTTTTCACCAGTCATATGTTTTGAGCAACCACTATCAAGATACCATTTCTTTACTTTGTCTTGAGCATGAAAAGCAGTTTGAACTATCATTGACTTATATTTGATCTCATTTCTCTTTTTAGTGAACTCAATGCTAGATCTATTCAAACTGCACATCCTTGCTATATGCCCAAAATTCTTGCACTTGTAACACATGACATTTTTATCCATAAGAGATGCAAAAGAGTTAAAATTTTTCTTACTATGGCTATTCACGGATTTATTGCAATGCATAGCTTTGTGACCAAATTTTTTGCAAGAAAAACAGTAGCCATGGAAAGTATTATGTAACCTGTTTTGATGCCTTGGATGATTGTTCTTCTTGTGACCCACTGGAATCCATCGTTCTTCAGGATGAAGATTGATCTTGTTGTCTCTTCTTCCTATCATGATGCTTGAGAACAGAACTCTCTTCCCTAAAATTTTCTTAAAGCCCAGAAGAATTCACTTTTGAGATCGAACTTAACCTCTTCATCCTTTTCTGAATCTGTATGTTCTTCTGATAGATCCTTCTCCAAGCTGTTAGGCTTTTTCTAGAGAGACCCGCTCTTATACCAATTGAAGAACACAAGCTTATACTGAGAGGTGGGGTGAACAGTATAAGACCGCTTTATACTTTTTCCTTCAACTTTCAAATAAATATTATGCAAGGAAAATATAGCAGTATTAAAAATAGTAATCAAAGCAATGCAAAAAATACCATCCATAATAGAGACACAACAATTTACGTGGTTCACCCAAAGTGGGCTACTCCACGGATAAAATTTTTCACTAAATTTTATCACCTCAAATTCTAGGAAACCTTTCCCGATTACAAAGTTTATGGGCACCAACCCAAAGGAGACACAAATCCCCTAACTCTACTCTGGCTGGTGATCCTCTAGAAGACCTCTACCTCTGCTACCCTTAGCAAGTGGAACTCTATCCACAGAAGACACCTGTCTTCCCTGCTCTGGCTAGAGACCTCTATCCTCAACTCTGTCACCTCAAAGCTGGTCCTCGAATATGCACTAAACACAGTCCTTCGATCTAGCACAAATGTCCTCTATATTTTTCTCTGATCTGCACCAAACACAGTCCTTTGGTCTGGCACAAGTCTGTCCTCAAATCTCTTTCTATTCTATCACAATCGCACTTGGTTGAAACCAACTTTTGCACTGTCTATGCAATCACAGCGGCACTCAATCTAACATCAACTTATGTACCTCTACGTAATCACAGTGACACTCGATCGAACATCAACTTATGCACCTCTATGCAATCACAGTAGCACCCTCTTCACACCCTCTGCTTATCGACGATCGAACTTCTCCCTCACACTCTATCTACGAATATCGCACTTCGAACGCACACTTCGATCAATACCAAAACTCTTCAAACAGCCCTCCTTTTATACTAACAATCAAGATTAAAACTTTGATCCTAGTCAGCTGCTCAACCCTAAACAACGTCGGCTGCAAACCCTAAACAACGTCAACCTAGATTTAACTTTGTCGGCTCAAATTTAACTTTGCAACTCTTTTGTAGCTTCTGCCATGAAACTACAACATGTCGCAAAATCGCAATAGTTTTGCCAAAACTTTCTCTCTCCTCAAACATGTTGCAAAATCATGACAATTTTGCCAGCACTTTCTCTCTCCTCAAACATGTCACGAAATCATGATAGTTTTGCCAGCACTTTCTCTCTCCTCAAACATGTCGCGAAATCATGACAGTTTTTCCAGCCGGCTGCATACTTTTTCTTACTTGTCTTTTTCTTGATATTTTGCAAATGGGCTACTAAGAACTTCTTGGAAACTCACTGATCATGCTCTGAATAACCTTCAAAAAAAAAAATTCCTTGACATCAAATCAAATTGCTTCAAGAACTTCTTGACATCAATGACAACATCTACACTTGAGCAAAGGCAATGTACCCAAGGTACCCAAAATTGCCAACAATCTCCCCCTTTGTCATTGATGGCAAACCTTTACTGAAACACATCTTAGGAGCCAAAACTGAAACCAAATGTGCCAACAACTGAGAATCTCCGTTTGAATTTTTGCTCCCCCTGACTTGAAGCTTTCCTCTTCACATTGAAGCTCTCCCCCTTACTCATATCTCTCCCCCTTTGTCATCAATGACAAAGGGTCACCTTTGGGGCTCGGGACTAAGAATGAGCTTCTTAGCTTAGTCCCTCCCCCACCTCCTTATGAGGTGATTAATTCGGGGTGGGAGTACAACTCCCAATTTCTCCCTTAGATACTCAAACGTATCTCTTGGAAGAGGTTTTGTGAAGATATCTACAATCTGCTCTTTAGTAGACACATATTCTACCTTGACCTGCTTGTCTTGCACTTTCTCCCTTAGAAAGTGATACTTGATGGAAATATGCTTTGTCCTTGAGTGCATTACCGGATTTTTGGAAATACTTATGGCACTAGTATTATCACAAAATATTGATATGGGTTGTTCATGCGTGACTTTGAAATCCTCCAAGGTGGTTTTCATCCATAAAACTTGTGTACACCCAGCCACTGCTGCTATGTATTCAGCCTCTGTCGTAGATAAGGAAACTGAAGGTTGTTTCTTACTTAGCCAAGAAACCAAACTCTTTCCCAAAAAGAATGCTCCACCACTGGTGCTTTTCCTTTCATCATTACTGCTTGCGCAATCTGCATCTGTATAGGCTGTGAGAGTGAAATCATCACCTTTGGGATACCAAAGCCCAAAGTCCATAGTGCCCTTCGGATATCTGAATATCCTTTTAACTGCTATAACATGAGAATATTTCGGATCTGCCTGCAATTTGGCTACTAACCCAACAACCTGCATGATATCTGGTCTGGTAGCTGTAACATATAATAAACTACAGATCATTGATTTGTACAACCTCTGATCTACTGCTGGAGATTCATCATCTTTGCTAATATTGCACCCTGTAGTCATTGGAGTACATACAGGTTTGTTGTCCGTCATCCCGAATTTTTTTAACATTTCTTTGATATACTTTCCTTGAGAGAGAAATATACCGTCTTTTAATTGAGCAATCTGAAGACCTAAAAAGAATGATAGCTCTCCAATCATATACATCTCAAATTCCTTCTGCATGGTGTTAGCAAAATATTTGCACATCTGAGTATTATTTCCCCAAAAAATGATATCATCAACATAGACAACTACAATCAGCATATCATCACCTTTATCCTTAATATACAAATTGCTATCTGCCATACCTTTCCTGAAACCTTGCTCATGGAGGTACCTTTCAAGTCTTGAGTACCAAGCCCTAGGTGCTTGCTTTAACCCATACAGGTCCTTTTTCAGTTTACACACATAGTCTGATTGATATCAGAGAGACACGCCTTCTGGCTGTTCTACGTAAACTTCTTCATCCAACACTCCATTTAAAAAAGTTGACTTTACATCCATTTGATACACCTTGAATGCTTTGAAGCTTGAAAGGGCCAAAAACATTCTGATAGCTTCGAGACGAGCAACAAGAGCGAACGTCTCTTCGAAATCAACACCTTCTACTTGAGCATAACCTTTGCAAACCAACCTGGATTTGTTTCGACAATCTTTCCATCCTCATTGAGTTTATTTCTGAATATCCATTTTGTGCCAATGACATTCTTGTCCTTAGGTCTTGGAACTAAATCCCAAGTTTCACTTTTCTCTATTTGATTTAGCTCTTCATCCATTGCTTTTACCCAAAATTTATCTGCACATGCTTCATTGAAATCTTTTGGCTCAATCTGAGATAATAATGAAACATTTGTAGAATCGTGTGAAGGAATGACTCTTCTTCTAGTTTGCCTGTTGTTTGGATCACCAATGATCAAATCTTTGGGATGATGTTTCTAAACATATCATGAAGGAGTTTTGGGAAGCAGTTGCTGTCTTTCCTCTTCTTCATCTAAAACCTCTCCGAATTCTTCTTGACAAATTTCATCATCGATTTCCTTGACAGGTTCTCTTATCCCTGTCTTTTCATCAACAGTTACATTTATGCTCTCTACAACTGTATGCATTCTTTTGTTGAAGCATTTGTAAGCCTTGCTTCTGCTAGAATAACCAAGAAAAATTCCCTCATCACACCTAGGATCAAACTTATCCAAATTCTGATCTTCCCTTCTGATGAAGCACTTACTCCCAAACACTTTGAAATGTTTTACTATAGCTGGTCTTCCTTTCCACAACTCATAAGGAGTTTTATGATGATTTACTCTAATTTGGGCCCTGGTGATAATGTAGACTGCTGTACTGACTGCCTCTTTCAAAAAACCATATGAAAGTTTCGACTCATTTAACATAGCTCTAGCCATATTTTCAATAGTTCTATTTTTTCTTTCAACTACTCCATTTTGTTGAGGAGTTCTTGCTGCTGAATATTCTCTTTTGATTCCTTGTTGCTCACAGTATTCCACAAATTCATTAGAAGTGAACTCTGCTCCTCTATCCGATCTTAAGCATTTGATTCTTTTTTTAGTCTCATTTTCAATCATTTCTTTGAAAGCTTTAAATTTTTCAAAAGATTTAGATTTTTCTTTGAGAAAATTAACCCAAGTCATTCTAGAATATTCATCTATAAACAGCATGAAGTAGCTTTCTCCCTTAATGCTCTGAGTTCTGGTGGGGCCACATAAATTAGTATGAATGAGATCTAATGGTTTTGAAGAAGTATACCCCTTTGATTTAAAACTAGTTCTGGTATGTTTTCCATGTTGACAAGGACCGCAAATGGTGTTAAGGGGCCTTTTTATTTGGGCAAGTCTCTAACTGCTTCCTTGTTACTAATATTGACAAGATTATCAAAGCTCAAATGCCCCAATCTTTTATGCCATAACCAACTCTCATCTTCTTGAGTTAGAAAACACTTTTCCCGTTTTATCTCACTTAGCATGTAAAGATTTTTTGGAGTCCTTGTAGCACTAGCAATGAGTTTTTCATTTTTTTTTTTATGTATCTCACATCTATCTAAAAAGAAAGAGACTATGTGTCCTTGATCACAAATTTGACTCACACTTAGAATATTATGTCTTAGGCCTTCTACATAAAGCACATTTTCTATTTTGGATTTCCCATCCAAACTAAGAGTTCCTTTACCATAGATTTTAGCTGACCTGTTATCTCCAAAACTAACTGTTCCTTTGTTTGTGTTTTTTAAGACCAAAAAATTTTCCTTTTCACCAGTCATATGTTTTGAGCAACCACTATCAAGATACCATTTCTCTACTTTGTCTTGAGCATAAAAAGCAGTTTTAACTATCATTGACTTATATTTGATCTCATTTCTCTTTTTAGTGAACTCAATGCTAGATCTATCCAAATTGCACATCCTTGCTATATGCCCAAAATTCTTACACTTGTAACACATGACATTTTTATCCATAAGAGGTGCAAAAGAGTTAACATTTTCCTTACTATGGCTATTCACAGATTTATTAAAATGCATAGCTTTGTGACCAATTTTTTTGCAAGAAAAACAGTAGCCATGGAAAGTATTATGTAACATGTTTTGATGCCTTGGATGATTGTTCTTCTTATGACCAACTGGAATCCATCATTCTTCAGGATGAAGATTGATCTTGCTGTCTCTTCTTCCTGTCATGATGCTTGAGAACAGAACTCTCTTCCCTAAAATTTTCTTAAAGCCTATAAGAATTCACTTTTGAGATCGAACTTAACCTCTTCATCCTTTTTTGAATCTGTATGTTCTTCTGATAGATCCTTCTCCAAGCTGTTAGGCTTTTTTTGGAGAGACCCACTCTAATACCAATTTAAGAACACAATCTTATACTGAGAGGGGGGGTGAACAGTATAAGACCGCTTTATACTTTTTCCTTCAACTTTAAAATAAATATTATGCAGGGAATAGATAGCAGTATCAAAAATATTAATCAAAGTAATGCACAAAATACCATCCACAATAGAGACACAGCAATTTACATGGTTCACCCAAAGCGGGCTACTCCACGGATAAAAATTTTCACTAAATTTTATCACTTCAAATTATGGGAAACCTTTCCCGATTACAAATTTTATGGGCACCAACCCAAAGGAGACACAAATCCCCTAACTCTACTCTGGCTGGTGATCCTCTAGAAGACCTCTGCCTCTGTTGCCCTTAGCAAGTGGAACTCTATCCACAGAAGACACTTGTCTTCCCTGCTCTGGCTGGAGACCTCTATCCTCAACTGTGTCACCTCAAAGCTGGTCCTCGAATATGCATTAAACACAGTCCTTTGGTCTAGCATAAATGTCCTCTATATTTTTCTTTGATCTACACCAAAGACAGTCCTTTTTTCTGGCACAAGTCTGTCCTCAAATCTCTTTTTGTTTTGTCACAGTCGCACTTGGTCGAAACCAACTTTTGCATTGTCTATGCAATCATAGCGGCACTCGATCTAACATCAACTTATGCACCTCTATGCAATCACAGTGGCACTCAATCGAACATCAACTTATGCATCTCTGTGCAATCACAACAGCACCCTCTTTGCACCCTCTGCTTCTTGACAATCGAACTTCTCCCTCGCACTCTATCTACGAATATCGCACTTCGAACGCACACTTTGATCAATACCAAAACTCTTCAAATAGCCCTCCTTTTATACTAACAATCAAGATTAAAACTTTGATCCTAGTCGGTTGCTCAACCCTAAACAATGTCGGCTGCAAACCCTAAACAACGTCGGCCCAGATTTAACTTTGTCGGCTCAAATTTAACTTTGCAACTCTTCTGTAGCTTCTGCCGTGAAACTACAACATGTCGTGAAATCGTGATAGTTTTGCCAGAACTTTATCTCTCCTCAAACATGTCGCGAAATCATGACAGTTTTTTCAGCACTTTCTCTCTCCTCAAACATGTCGCGAAATCGTGACAGTTTTGCCAGCACTTTCTCTCTCCTCAAACATGTCACAAAATTGTGATAGTTTTTCCAGTCGACTGCATACTTTTTCTTACTTGTATTTTTCTTGATCTTTTGCAAATGGGCTACTAAGAACTTCTTGGAAACTCACTGATCATTCTCTGAATAACCTTCAACAAAACAAATTCCTTGAAATCAAATCAAATTGCTTCAAGAACTTCTTGACATCAATGACAACATCTACACTTGAGCAAAGGCAATGTACCCAAGGTACCCAAAATTACCAACAGTATTTGGCTTATCATTGACTATCTAGATGATGCCAATCGCTTACTCCCAAATATTCAGAAAGATTTAGATCAAAACACTAGAGATTTATAGCCTCTGGTGATTCCAGTAGAATAGATGTACAAGCTTGTTGATAGCAAACTTAGTAATTTTTCTAAGATAATTCACAATATGGAATGGAATATTGCTAGATTTTTTTTTAGGACTATGGTCAAGAAACATAGAGCACTTCAAAAATCCTGGCTATTATTTGTAAAAATTGAAAGAGTGATTAAGGATATTGTGGATGTAAATAAATAAATGATTCAAGTTGACTTTAGAGATTTTTGGATGGAGGATCATAGCTTACTATCTATGGAAGAGATTCAGAAGAGCACTGATGAAAATATGCAAGATGAATTTAAGTTGACTCTCTTGAAGAGCCATTGAACCAAGAACAAGCTACTCAATTGATCATTGATTTTACTAGGCTGAGAGATCTCATGGAAGATCTGGTGAACAGAGGGAATGCTGCTAATTATGAAGATATTGGAAAGTTATAGTATATTTACAAGTAGCTAAAAGAAACATCAAACCCCTCTAAAGCTGTCTAGAATCAAGCCTTGCAAACCTTGAAATTAATGGTTCAATTGTTTGGTGATGATTTTGGAGGAAGAAATCAAGAAAAATATTCTCTAGAAGAAGAATTTGAATAAGAAGTTGAATAAGAGGCCAAGGAGGCGGACCATCAAGAAGAATAGTAGGATGGAACCCCAACAGGCCCGGAAGGGGCACACACTTAAGTTATTTTTTATTTTGTACATATACACAAGTTTTATATTTTTATTTTTTGCTCTAATACTATCAAAAATAAATAATAAATGCATAAGCCTAGTGAGGCACAAAGAGCAGCAAATTTTGTGTGAAGGTATTTTTTTGTAAGGATGTCTTAAAAGAAGAGTAGAACTGTATTTTGTAAGAATAGTAAAGCAGTTTTGCTATAAGGGCACAGAGACAGATTTTGGAAACAGTGGTGGAGGAACATGTGTCTATTGCATAGTCTCCATATGAGCAGTTATCCTTTGTGTTGCTTGAAGCATGGTCTCAATGTGAACTTCTACTCTCTAAGAGGACTATTTTCAGAGGGTAGTTTTCATATGGAAAATATTCTTTAAAGCATATTTTTTAATATGAGTATTTTGTTTTACTCTTGTAGCCCAATGGATAAGACTCTGACTTCTACGGATTTACAAGCATATCCACCTGGGAGGTGCCAGAATGTAGGCCCAAACTGACCGCATCCTTGGAAAATTTTTGAAAAGTTTAATCTAAGGCATGAATTTTCCAATCTGCACATGTTCAAGTGTATTTTGGAGCAAATTTGTGACAAAGGTTCTCAATCCGCTCAACACTTGGTGTATTTTGCACTTGGAGAAATTTTGTATGGTTTCTAATACTTTTGGCAGTGATCTGGCGATGCATCTCAAATCTGAATTTTTTTTGGAAAAATATGACATCAGTGCAAAAGAAGTACGGATTGGCGACTGCTTGTTATTTTCAACATGCGACAAGTGGCTAAGTGTTGGCGAGCCTGATTCTGAAGAGTTTATAGAGTATTTTTACCCATAATGGTGACAAGGGATGAAAATCAAAGGAAAAGAATGTGGATTCATGAAAATGGCTACTTTTGACTCACTTCCTTCCCAATTGGTGACAAGCGGTAATTTACACTATTTTTGGTGTGAAATGAAATAAGAGCTATTTTACACTGCGACGAGTCTGAATTGGTGACATGATTATTTGCACTTTCTTAGGTTCGAAATGGTATTCCACAAATATTTTGAAGAAAATATGACATCAATGACTTTTGAGTGTGGATTTTTGAATGCTTCATCACCAATAAAGAAAAACAAAGGATAATGAGTGGATTTCATCCCGCTTCACTCTTAGTGTATTTTGTGTTGGATTGGTGTTCCATAGATTCAAAGACATAAAGGTGATGTCATTAATTTTAAAAATCAAAATAGTGCTTTGGTATTTCCCCACCATTGTACTAAGTGTATTCCAAATCAAATCGTAGTAGTGCAATGGAGAATATTTATGGTGGAGATTTTGTCAAAGATTCTGAAGTATATAAAGATACTTTCTCAATAATATTCGAAGCACAGTCAATTGGAGACTTGAAGCTAAAGTGTCATAGGATTTTAAGAAATGAAAACCAGATACAATTGCATATAGATGATGATGAAAGCTTCCAAGAAATCTTAATGGCATAGATGTAGTATCTAATGACATGGACTTCATTTGACACCAACCAACCAACAAGTTGCAAAGGCTCTGAGCTGCCATGGTGATCTACTTGCAGCGGATTTACCAAAGATCGAACCAGTAAGAAAATACCAGCAACTCTCTGTTGAGCTATTAAAAATCAAATATTTGTAATGTTCCTTGTTTTTTTTAAATTTCAAACTATAAATAGAGGTCGAACCCTCATGTTTAAGGGTCGACTCTAGTGTGTTTTCTTGCACTGTTGTAAATATTCCCATGAGCTAACGAAAGGAGCATTACATTGGTTTTCACCTCAAATTTACATCTTCATTATCTGGTGTTAGAGGTTCAAAATTTGGAGTTGCATTTATGTTAATATTCAAATGGTTAGTTTTTACCAGTTTTTGGATTACTAATCGCTAGGGTAATTGAAATCTACTTTTGATTAGATCTTTATTGATAGGGAGTACATTTCTATAAAATCTAAGTATTGGTTAATTCTATTATTTGGATTATCAATGTTTAGATATTGGAATTTTTGTCTACAATATATCTCTATTGTGCTTTAATGAATGAAGTTTCAAATGATTTGAAATAATTTTGATCTGAGTAATGTGCATCTAAAATGATTTATGAAAACTTTTTGTTGTAGTGACAATGTTATTAGCCTATCTGTCCACTGTTGTTCACATTTTCTAACCCTAATATCTTTCTCCACCCTAATCCCAAAAACCCTAAGTGAGCATAATTGTGTCAACACCCTTTTAACTTTACAAGGAACCAGCCTACTCTGTAGGTTTGATTCCATCCAATGTTGAGTGCTAAGTTGTAGCTATCGGGTGCATGCATGGACAGAAAGTAGGAAGATACATAGCTGCAGTATTGAGTAAAACTTGATGCAATTCAGTGCCCAACATGTCCATAAACATTGTAATAGGGAAGTGATTCCCAAGAGATTTTTTGAGAAAAATTTAGTGAAAAATTTTCCCCGTGGAGTAGCCCACATTGGGTGAACCACGTTAAATTGGTGTCTCTATTGTGTGCGATGATTTGTGAATTATATTTATTACTGATGTTGATATTCTCATTGATTATATTGGATAATATTATTTGGAAAAGAAAAGTAAAAGTTGATCTTATACTATTCACCCCCCTCTCAGTATAAGCTTGTGTTCTTCAATATATGTCCAACACTTTTTTGTGGCATTTGAAGTCAAATCTATTTAATAATAGTCTATTTTATTATGATTTTAAAGGAACATATTTAATAAACTATAAAAAAATAGTTATATTTGTTAAATATGTTTAAATCCATATTCAGATCTAAATAGACTCATTTGATTTTGATATTAAATGAGAGTTATGTCCAAAATAATGATCATTTGTCTAGTTTAAAAATTATTAGAAAATAGTAAATTAGAATATTTTCTAATTGTTTTGACATATCAATTAGATGTTCTAAATAATACTACATATTTGGATATATTAATTTGAATCAAGTTTTCCAAACTTTTTGAACCATCCAATTTTGATACATTGTGAAGGAGATCTAATAAAAATATTATCTGCTTATTTGTTTTGTCTAGTCTAATTTTTTTTAGATGTAGCAAGCTATTGCTTTGTATATTTGATGGATCAAATGAATGTTTAAAAATAATAAACATACCACTTATATATCTATAAATTTTATTATCATCATATAATTTTGGATGAGGATGCTATAGTTAAAATTTTGCTTGCTAGTCTAGGCTATCCCACTACAAAAAACATATTTGGTAGAATATTTAATCATGGATTTGGGTGATTAATAAGTGATATAAAACTTTCTAGTCATACATGAGTTGGGGATGTGAATTTACTTTCATTTTTTAACCAAAGTATTTTAATGTCTTATGAAAACTATAGTCAAATAACAGTCTACCATTTCAATGTTTTATAACTTAAAAAAAAATAGACTAAGTATTAGCCTATCAATTGAAAAAGTTCAAAATTTTAATATGGTAATAGAGCTTGGAACCTAGAAGTTTATAATACTTATTATTCATTATATTATTTTGATGTATAGCAAACAATTTATAATCTATTATTATCATCAAATCATTCTATGGTTCCATAGGATTATTTTATACCTTTTTATATGAGAATTCTATAGCATTGTTGTAACTATTGAAATTGAAATTGAAATTGTCAATATTATAAAATATTCTTATGAAATTTCTATAGGTTGAAATTACTTTTAATAATATTTTGTATATTTGCAAAATGGAATATTTATAACATTTATCAATATTGAATCATCGAATATGCTTGCATGTCTAAGTTCATCAAACATATCATATAATTTATAGTTGATGAATATATCCCCTATAGTTGATCATGATTCATGTATAGTTTGTTCTTCTATAAATCATAGAACAAAATATAAAAAAAAATTAACTACATTCATATTTTTTCTTCAAATTCAATTGGATCTAATTTATACATGTTTTTCTATGATGATTTATTTGAATATCATTGAAGGAAGGATATATTAAATATGTTACAAAATAAGTGATTTCTTTTAGTAGATCACAAACAACTCAAAAAGAATAAATTATTAATATGGAAACAACTATCTTCTTTAGAATTTATCTATAGTTTACTATTTAATATATCAGTCAAGGAACATCTATAAAGAAGCATGATCACTCTAGTAACATTGTTATAAATAATTACTTATATGATTAACATAATGAGATATTATTTTTTATACATTGAATGATTCTATTGAAATAAAAAGAGTAGACTTATGAAAAAACATGAGATAGAGTTTATTAACATTTTGTAGGACAAATAGAGTTTGATAAATAATGGGGTGTGGTAGGTTTACCTCCCAAAATTTAAAATTAGCTTGTTTTTGTTGCTAGATTAGATGTAATAATTTTATCTTCTTGTATCTTTTTCAATGACTAGCAACCATTTATTTTTTGCTTCATGCATTCCTTTCCTTTTCACTTACACTCTTTCTTTCCTACTACAACTTCATTCATCCTCAATTCATTTGTCAATTTTTCATTTATTTCCACACGAATATCCTACATTGCTTATGTCACCTATACAATTTTAAGATAAAATCCCATTATTATCACTTTAAATTAAGGTATTATTTCCTATATATGGTTTCAGAAAGCATTATTGAAAAGTCTATAGGTGAAATGAGTTTATTAACATTTTGTAGGACTATCATGGGGGACTCAAATTTGAATCACAAGAAGTCATCTAGAAGAAAGCTAATAAATATTATTTCCTTTTATTTAGAATAGGTTTTTCATGTTGTATTTTATAATACTTTTCAATAAAACACCATGAAGCATTCATCGTCACAATATTATGTAAAATAGTATAAAGATAATAGGAGTGTATAGGTGTGTGTGTGTGTGTATAAGAGAGAGAGAGAGAGAGAATGAAATAAATAAGGGGTGGGTGCCCTTAGACAACTCCATAATCTCACATCTCATATAATAAATATAATGGACTAGTCATTGGGGAAATTTATAGTGATACCTAATCCCACTTAAATACTAACATTAAGTTGATGTAACCTCACTTGAATGTTAAATTATAATATATTAAATATATCAAACCCTTTAACTAAGGTTAACCATACAAATAGTTTAACCAATATTGCTGAAGGTGATAAAATTAAAACTTCCCATCGGGTTAAAATAAAGATACATATAGGATGACATATAGAACATGTGTAGGCTTATATATAGAGCACACATAGGATTGTATTACACTTGCCATTAGGCTAACATTTGTTGTGCCTATAGACACGTAATTATTGTTAGCTTGTCCTAATAGGGTTAATTTATAGATATTCCAATGCCTCCTCATAATCTCAGTTTAGATTCCAAGGGAAGGAGATATTAGAGATGGTACATATCCCACCCACAATGAATTTTTGAATGGTCTAATGAATCATATATATTATTTTTTCAAGATATATAAATTTTATTAATCCTTCCATGCACATGAATCCATGACTCCATATTCTAGATCAAAATATTGATATTCATGTGAAAATATCTTCAACATGCAATATGGTGACCATAATGTATCCTTTAATCTCAAGAGAAGCTAGCTAAATCATCAAGCAATAGGTGTTATAACTCAATTCTTCAATGGGTGTATTATGGAATTGAAGGGTATTTAAGGACATAGAATGCCTATTTCAAGTATATCAAACCCTTAAACAAACTTGCAACTATCTCTATCATATACTATATGCATATACCTTTTGAAGGGTGGTTATACCACTTACCTCTTCACATGGGCTATGATGTAATAACTTCTAATATATCTTCCAAAGTTAATACCAAAAGTGTTGGAGGAGGTGGTGTTGTTAGAGATCATAGTTGTAAAATCTTCATCACCTTTGCAAAAAACTTAGGCACTCAAACTAACCATGTTGCAAAAGTTATATCTCTCCTCTGTGACCTCTACATTGTGATTAACCTCCATTGTAGGCTTACCATCGAAGGTGAATCTTTGAATATGATAAACTACACTATAAGGCATAAATACCTAGCATGGATATTTAGCTACATCATATCAAAGTCCACGATAATCTTTCACTAATAACTTGAAACCATCATTCAACATGTCTTTAGGGAAGATAATCGAGCGACTGACTCCTTGGCCAACTTGGGGCCCAATCAGGAGTCCCTCACCATTTTATGCAATTACTAACCCCAATCTCTCATGGATGCTATCATTCAACATGTCTTTAGGGAATATAATCGAGCGACTGATTCTTTGGCCAACTTGGGGCCCAATCAGGAGTCCCTCACTATTTGATGCAAATACTTCCCGTAATATCTCATTGATGCTTCTATCCATGGTTTGCCATTATATTTTTGAAGCCTTCCTCATGGCCATTCGGTGTGGGTGCCTCACCCCTGGTCCAATGTGGAATCTCTTACCGATGATTAGTTCTTACCACCAAATTGCAATCAGAGCTAGCATGTTGACCTCATCTTACTTGGATCACCTTATTTAATCCTTGTCACATTTTTTATTCCATGTGGCTAATCAATTTAACTTTTGAATCCACATAATCCACCCTATCACCCATTATAAGCACTTTCAATCATCCATCCTCTCCTATTTTGCCACATTTGGTGGACCCGTATTTGGAAACCACCCTCAATCCCATTCTATTTTTGTCTTTAGCACCTTCTATGGTTGAAGTGCTTTGACTGCCATCTTTGATTGTAGTCATTTCCAAGACATTATTTCATCCAGTGCAAACCTTCCATTTTGGTACCTTTCCCATGCAAGGAGAATATTTTGCACTAGGGCACATGAACCAATCCATGTTAATGATCAATGCTACTAATGGCTCCTAGATTTATCTTGGTCTAGAACCTTCAACATGCTTAATTCTCAAGCCTATAAATCAATAGTCAAGAATGGCCTAATTCATTGTACACTTTTACCTCTTTTTACCTAGTCCATATCCTACAATTTACCCATGGCCCTTCTTGAGCTTGAGTCCTTCCAAATTGATCATGTTATCAAAGATATCCTTGGATCCCATGTTTTCATCCATTTTTTAAAAAATTTAGTGGCAATAATGAACAAGTGTTCGATGATATAGTCAAGACCTGGAACCAGGGGAATGTTGTCATTCAGGATCTAGAGTTCCAAATTAGTATTGGCATGCTGGTTCAAGTTTTTGGTCTTTCAAATGATGGGTAAACTATCAAGTGGGATAGGCACTCTATAGTAGTAGAAAAAAAAAACTTTGTTGATAAAGGTAAAAATATTATTTGGGAAAGTGGTGGCATTGTGAGAACCTCCTTCCTTATCCTTGGGATTGTGTGATGATTCCTATCATGCAATACCTTACTATTGATAATATTAATGTCCCTTTACATAGTTTCCACCTAGCCTTCTTAAACCATCTTAGGGATATCAAGTTTATCAACATTCCCAACTACTTGTATAGATCCATTGAAATATCTATTGATAGTGTGAGAAAAAGGAATTCATCCCATCGAACCCACCAGGGCCTACACCTCATTCTATATAAACATACCCTTGAAAACATACTAAAAAAGCTATTATATCCTACAACATAATTCCCCCCTGATCCACCCAAGGATAGCCCCAGTCATGTTACCATTGTTAATGAGGTACCTAATGATGATGGTGATCCCGAGTACATCTCCCCTAACTCAAATTTGAAGACCCCTATTTTAGTGAAGCAATATTTATCCTACTTTGGGTACGAATTCAGCTGTTGGTCCCTCAGAGATTCTGTGCGTAATAATAAGTGTGATGAAATCTCTATAAAGGTTTGGAGCTCTATTTATTCCAATCAAGCAAAGATGAAGGGGACCCCCTAGATGTTTTCCCTGATCAGAATCCTGATGATGGAAGCATTCCTAAGTTTAGATCTGCCAAAGTGCTCTAGAATTCCATCCTTAGTCATTTTAGTAGCTCCATAGTAAATATCTTTGAAATTGCCAATGCAGCTATGGCAACTTGGGTGTTATACCATCAAGCTACCAAAAACTTGGATGAACTCCATGACTAGCTTAAGTAACTCCTTAAAATTAATGTGATCCCAATGAAGCCTAAGTGGATATTATTAAAGGTTGTAATCCTAGTTATTCAAATGGATATCTTCTCCCTTTGGTGGGTTTGAATCCTAGTGATTCATTTTGTATCCCAGGATAATCCCATAATTTATCTATTTTTTGTTGTTGGGAGCACCCCTTTAGGTATGCCCAAGTTTTATTTTTATTTCTTTGATCTATTTGTAATAATGATCATTTTGTATTCTAGGATCATCTCGTAGTTTGTCTATTTTTTTTGCTAGGAGAACCCCTATGGGTATGCCCACATTTGCTTGTTGTTCCTTTGAACTAGCCGTAATGATGATTGTTTTGTATTAAGGTTTTGGGGCCCTTTCAAAACCCACTTATAAATCTACCAAAAAAAACTTTATTTTTAGCTTATGACTAGAAATAATTTTAGGGTGATGTTGAAATTTAAGAGAGGAATTCCCCTCCTTAACATATAATTTCTACTTGGATACATAGGAGCGTTGGATTACATCGATTATGAACTTCAAAAATACATGTATTACAAAATACTTACTTGATACTTAAATAATTTAATGTATGAATTATATTTCTTGAATGTCTTCAAGTGAGGCATGTGTTACCATGCATCCAATGTCATATTGAATTGGTTGGCCATCAATTTTTGGATTGCATATGATGATATGGAAGTTGTATATGGCTTATTTTATTTCTTTTCCTTTAATTATTTTTATTATAATCAAGTCTTGGATTCCTTGCAAGTTATCCTTTTATCATAAGTTCTATGATATGATAAATGCGATGTATATTTTAGATGCAATATTTAGAAATTATACATACTTATTTTATTCCTTTGAAAAATACCATAGCTCTTGGTTCCAAAATCTCCCTATGTCGATGAGATGTGCCCTTAAGAATTCAACCAAGAGATTGGAAGGCTTAGAAATAGGGGTTTTTGAGTCAGCTTTTCGATAAGGCTAGTTCCAATGCTGAAGTAATCAAACTAAATGAAGGTTTCAAACTAGAGTAAGAAATGCAAAGGATTAGAAATATGAGCTAAAAGTGGTATAGATTTAACAACATCAAGAGACATGGTGTAGAGAGTCTTGTTATCGAATATTGGATTTCAATATAAAAATTAGGGTAGATGATTTGTTTATGTATGATGTTGAATGTTGGGAGTGACTTGATCCTTGGTTGCTTTGTCATCAAGTTGGCATACTTAGAATTATTTTCATCTAAAATTGCATTTGGCTTGTTGAAATTTCAAGCTCTTAATGTTGACATTGTCATCTTCTAAATTTTAGCATCTTTGGAGGTTTTACAAGTTACAATATCAGATACCAAGTATTAGACCTAATGCCTTATAATATTTCTTGCTTGATGTTACCTTATACTATGTCGGACATGTTATACCTTCTTGTTGGCATCAACATTATAGTCCATTTGATAGGTTTTACTTGCTTGTCTTCATTGCTTGACTACCAAGCACCAAGTAATGTATGTTGGGTCGTGTACCTTTTTCTTCTTGCTCCTTCTAGAAGGATGCTAGGTATAAAAATTGTATCATCTTGTTATTGACATTAGCCTTTTGGAATATCTAACAGGCTTTCCATACTTTCCAGATTTTGTTCTATTTTTATTAGGTGTCAGGTTTAATATCTTAATACAAAAACATTATCCAAAAGTTGTCTTCTTGGTGCCCTTTTATCTTCCTTGGCCTATTTTGCATCTAACCATAGTTATATGCACTCTACATCTTACTACAATCTTCTGGACTTCTTTATCTACTACAAAGGTGTCTTATGGTGCTCTTCTAGTTGCCTCTTGGACTACTGCATGCTTTTTGGTAGTGCACTAATTTCTTAGCCAAAAAATTACGTATTCTAACTATACCACATAGTAGATGTAGGTGGGAAAATTCACCTACATTATTGGTGACTTTCAAGGATTTTTGCTTGTAAAATTGAAAACCTAGTAAGACTTGTCTATGAGATGAAGTGGATTTTGAGAGAAAATAGAGCTAGAAGATAATTTTATTGAAAACAAACCTTATGGTATTCAATAATACTTATCACTATCAAAAATAAAATAATTTTAGAACAAGTATGGGGATCGATGTAAGGGAGAAGTGAGATTTGTAAAATTAAAGGAAAACCTATGAAGTGAAGAACGTGAATGCTGGAGTTTGGTGGAGATATTTTCATGTAGACAAGGTGAGGAGATAACTATGGGGGTGAGAGAGGTGGAGGAGTGGAACATAGTGAAAAAATAGGGGGGAAATGTTGGTAATTGAAAATAACGCATAGAATATAGAAATACCTGAAAGCAGACACCTCCTACTAAACTAAAACTTCTATGAGCATATTTTACTATCACTAAATATTATTTTAGGTCTATATATAGCTTTAGATGTATGTTCATGCACACAAACTTCCTTAGATAAATATTGCAAACCTCCAAAAAATTTCCTCCTTCCATTTATCTCTCTCTCATGAAGTCGTAGAGATAATAATCCTTAGTGTCATAGATTGCTACAAAACTTAGCATTGCTTTGATTTTTTGCATGGGTACCCTAAAGAGTTTCATACACTAGATAGCCTCAAACTACCTATTATAGATGCTTGTTGAAGTTGGTGATAGCAATATTTTTAATTAAACTAGATTTTGTTCATGTTACTAATTTTTTGGATGAGTCTAATTTCTCCTTTACTTCAGCCAAATACAACTTCAATATGTGACACACTCATCAATGCAACATGTATTTACTTTCATTAGCCTTTTTTATTGCAGCATACGTGTTCTTATTCTAGTAAGATGTCTTTATTTTAATTTTCACTGCATCATGGTTAAAGACACCAAACTACATTTTTGGGTAGCAAGTTAGCGGGTTTCAATCTTCACTGCATCATGATTAACCTTTCTTTGTGATACAATCATAGTAACCATTGGCATTTATTTTCATCATGAAATTTTTATTAAACAATTGCAATTTTTTACAAGATATGATTCGAGCTATTTTCTCCATCAGGCTACAAATTCAAAATGGTATAAAATGGGAATGGATAAAAATAAAATGGGAAGGGGAAAATAAAATGGGGTGGGATGAAAGAGATAATGAATGAATGATTCTTTAGATTCTTGGCATAAATATTGCGTATTGTACCCATGGTGATGTAATAAGGATATATAGAGGAATATTTTAATAATTATATGAAATCACATGCTTTTATGATTAGAAAACATGTTCCTACTAGCGAACATATTTTTCTAATTATCCTCTAAATATCTTCAAGTAATGCTATTGTATACCTCCTACTTAAGGCATGAGCCATCTTATTTTCCTTACATTTGATATATTCTATACCAAAGTCATACTCGATTTAGGAACTCTATCCACCTTCTTTACCTTACATTTAGCATTGGTTGGGTAAATATGTACCTTATACTTTGATGATTTATATATAGCTCAAAATATTTCCTAAAAAATAATGGCTCCAGACCTTAAGAGCATGGACAACTATTACAAACTCCAAGTCATGTGTAGCATAGTTCAGCTCATGCTTCTTAAGTTTTCTAGATTCATAGGTTGTTGTATATTTATTTTGGAAAAACACTCCTCACAATCCTTTTTAAATAAGCATCCGTGCATACTATAAAATTCTCCAAAGGATCGAATATTTTATGAATCAGTGTTGTAGTTAGGTTAGTATTTATAGTTTCAAAGGAAGTCTCACACTTATTCGTCTATTTGAACTCTTTTATTTTTCTTTGAAGGTTGGTAATGAGGTATGCATTTCTTGAGAAATATTTCACAAGTATCCTATAATAACCATCCATTCCCATGAAACTTCAAACTTTTAATACATCAGTAGATGCAGGCCAACTTAGTATGACTTCAATTTTCTTTAGATGAATAGTAATCCCTTTTGCAGATATAGTATGCCCTAAATATTGTACTTGTGAACCATAGAATTTGTATTTTGATAACTTTCCATAAAGTTGATTCTTCCTCAAAACCTCTAAAACCAATCTCAAATGTCAATCATGTTCTTCTCTTGTGTGAGAATATATTAGGATATCATCCAAGAATATCAAAACATAACAATCTAGATATCTCCTAAAGACATTGTTCATTAGGTTCATGAAGGTTGTTGGTGCATTTTTCAACCCAAATGGTAGAACCATGAACTCATAGTGTTTGTCTATTGTTCTAAAAGTTGTCTATAAGTGTCCTCATAGATTCTTAGTTTATGGTATCCTAATCTCAGGTTAATTTTTGAGAAAATAGTAGTATTATTTAATTGATCAAAAAGATCATCAGTTCTTGGTAAGGGATACCTATTCTTGATTGTTACCTTATTTAGCATCCTGTAATAAATATATAATCTTAAGAAACCATTATTTTTCTTTACAAACAACATTGGAGCAACCTAGGGTAACACACTAGGTTTAATCAACCCTTTTTCCAAAAAATCTTGGAGTTGCATCTTTAGTTCTTGAAACTCAATAGGTGTCATTCTATAAGGTGTATTGTAAATAGGTTTAGCTCTAGGTATTAATTTAATAGTGAAGTCAAATTTATGTTGATGTGGAAGGCCTGGAAGATTTTCCAAAAATACATCCCTAAAAATTGATGCAAAAATGGATTTTTCTTAAATAATTTTGAATCTCCTTCACTTCTTTTTCATTTATTTTTACCATATACAAAATTCCACATCTTTTGATTTCCTTCTTATATTGCATAGCTAACAATAAATGTAATTGAAAAGACCCCTATTTTCTTTTAACCATCAATATTTGCTTTTTTATTAGTTTAATCCATACATATTTCTTAAAAATTAATTAGGGCTTCATGGGATTTTAGTCAATCTATCCCTAGGATTATATCAAAGGCATGTAGTGATGCTACATATAAGTGCCAAATAGTTGATCCATTGGGTAAGGAAATATTTTCACTGGAAAAATATTGACTTACTGAGTAGGTTTGTGCAGACCCATACTCAACTTTCCAGCTTTTGTCCATTGTATCCTCTTTTGTTTTGAATTATTCTATTTTTTAGGATGGGGCTTTGAGTTATATTTTTTCTTAAAATCCTTCTTGTAAAAATCCATGTTCCCATTGTTCCTGTTTCCAAACTTTAGACATTCTCTTGGGTTTCCTTTTCTTCTCTTATTTTGTTCTTTGTCCCATATTGCAAACCCAAAACTCTTCCTATTTTTGAGTTCCTCTCTATTTTTATGTCAACACTCCATAATTAAATAAGGTCTTCTTGGTGCGTTGATTTGTCTCCTCCTATTGACCCAAACATATGCTTTCTATAAATTTTTGGGCATAAGAAAATTGATCAATATTTGGATCTTAGGATGTGCTCCCAAGATAAAATTTTCAACTTCAAATATTCCTTGGTATCATATTGAGGAACATATTTTAAAAGTTTGATGAATTTTTCATAATATGCTTCTATAGTCAAGGTGCCTTGTTGGAGTATAAAAAAGTCCTCAAATATCTCTATGTAAAATTTTTTAATTAGGAATATTTTCTTGTATGCCCTTACAAAATCATTCCATTTAAGTTTCATCACTTAGATTTCTCTTCCTACCTTGAATGTATTCCACCATTTCAAGGCAATATCTTGTAGGTGTAAAGTTTCCCAAACAGTTCCATTTTTTATGAGTAATTTTTATGGAAAAGTAAGTTTCTAATTCATTCAACCAAGATTCCATTGCATCATCCCCTTATTTTCCACTAAATTTTGGTACCCTACCATTATTTAAGTCTTTGAAAATCTCAGCATCAATCTAAGTTTTACCCTCCTAGGATTCTCTAGCAAGATTATTCTCCTATATACTCTTTGAATTATTTTTATTGAATTCTTGATTAACAAGTGTTCCCAACATTTTTTGTTGTTGCTCCATCTACTCTTGTAGCAACTTAACTATTGAGGTAAGGTTTTCTATCCTCTCATTATATTCCCCTAAACTTCTAGATTTCTTTTGGGGTTGAGTTGTAGCTTCCACCTGCATAGTTGGACCTAGCTTCTTGGAAGATCCTCCTCTCAAAATATGTTTCATATCCTATCCACAAAAAGGAGTTGGATAAGTTATGATTCCCAAATAAGAAGTACTTCTTAGGATTTTTACACCTTGTTTTTACTGGTTAAGATGGCATGTAATACTTACCTTATCCCAAATCAACCTAAGATTCCTAGACACATAAACCTTTTTGAAAGTAGCACATCAATTCAAGGTTGAATCTAGGTTCTTTTAATAGAAGCATTGAGTTCTTTGACCTAGGATCTGATACAAACTATAATGACCCATAAATTTGACCCGAGAAAGACAGCTAAAAAATAATTATAGAGATATTATCACAAAGAAGAATCAATATTTTCATCAATATTAATGCATAACCACTTTTGGATTCATTGTTTCTATAAATGATATTCAAGTGGATACGAGTGGTCAACTTTTCATAATATTCTAGGGTTCATTTTTCTAACCTCATCACTAAAAAATGTATCATCAGTGGTCCTCCCACTTTTTCCATACACTCACATGTATGAAACAATTTTTTTTTTGGTAGGTAAAGTAAAATTTATTTACTTACGGGTTGAAGGGACCCATCCCTATTTACAATAAGATCATATGCATTCGAAATGCAGGCCAAAAACACCAATTTACAATAGTTCATCTGCATTCATAATGCAGGGTAAAAATACTAGCACCACAGTCGAAAACCAATAAAAACTAACAGCCAAGCTAAACCAAAAAAAACTGATCGATGGTGTCGAAGAGACACCTTTTAGGTGGTTAGAACCATTAGTAAAATTTGGCCATTGATGATTGGCCTTTGCAAACATTCTAACAATGTTAGAGAAGAGGCACCCTCCTGATTCGGTAGAGCTAAGTGTTTGATCTATTGTCATTATCTAGGTTGACTTTATCGATGACTTTCATGGGAAAGTTGTCTTCCCAAATGGTGAGGGAGCTCTCTTTTATTGCTCTGTTTTCCAAGGTGTCGACCACTTGATTGGCCTCCCTGAACACATGCTTGATCTGGGATTGCTCATTGTTGCAAAGGCCTAGCTGACATTCCTAGATAATGTTCTCTATATTTTTTCCACCCTTGCTATTTCCTTGGATGAGTTTGACAATGATCTCCGAGTCCCCTTCGTAGATGACAGGGACTGCCAGGTTTTTGCAAATGTCAATACATCTCCAAAGGTCCCTGGATTTCGTAAATTTGTTGGTCTGGGACCCCATATTTTTAACAAAGGCCTTAAGGATTTTGCCACTATAATCTCTGAAGACCCCTCCTGCTCTTGCTTTGCCTGGGTTCCCTTTGGATGCACCATCAAAGTTAGACTTGAACCAACCATGGGGAGGAGGGACCCAAGTGACCTGAGATCTGTTGGCTTTCTAAGACTTATTGTGATCTTGGGGAATCTTGAGGGTGGAACAGAGCAATTCTTCAATCCCTAGAGTAGGGCTGGCCTAACAAGGGATGAGTCCAAAATTTTTGGTGGCATAAGCAAGGACTCTGGTAGCTATGGCTTCATGGGTTCTAGGGCCTTTATTTAAAACTTGCCTATTACGATCCAACCAAAGCTGCTAGGAGATGTGATGGATGAGGACTTCCCATAAAAATCTTAGCCTAGGATGCTTTAAGGGCTTAGGCCATTGGTAAATGAACTCTTTGATAAAGTTTGGCCAGGTCCAGCTAACCTGAAAGCTTTGGGTGGCTAGGGAGAAACCACTTCTAGAGTAGGGGTAATCCATCAAGATGTGGTGAACAGATTCCCAGGCCTAGAGGCATAGGAAACATATTTTTAGCACCATGATCCCTCGCCGCATGAGATTATCCCTAGTAAGGATTTTGTTTTGAATGGTCGTCCAGTAGAAGTGTGCAATTTTGGAAATGAGGGAATTGATCCACACCTTGTTAGCGACCATATTCTCATAATTGGGGGTGCCTTGGGAACCCATCTTCTTAATAAGTTGGGTCGTAGTCTTGATAGAGAAATTCCTGTCATTGGTGCCTTTCCAACATCGCTCATCTCTTCTGTTGACACGGGGGAGGAAATTTTATCACTGGATATCTTGAATCCCTTTCATGATTTCCCTGATGGGTTCATTTCTTATTCTAAAATTGATCTTCTTCTACTCCTGGGATTTCAGGCTAGAGAAAATGAAGTCTGCAACCTTGAGCCTGAATATGTTGTTAGTTAAATTCCTAGCAGAGATCAAAACTGGATTGCTGATGAGGGCTAATTCTCGATCCAAGTATCTTCCCATAATTTGATGTTGGCCACATTCCCCAACTTCCAAGAAGACCCTTCGAGGATGATGTTATGGGTATGAGTGATGGATTTCCAAAAATGGGAACCATTGCGCGGGCGAGGCACTTGGAGGAAGGCCTGGAGCTGAAGGTACTTTCTTTTCATGATGTTTACCCATTCAATATTGGCCTTAGTCACTACTCTCCAAGCCTATTTGGCTAGGAGAGCTAGGTTGGCAACTGATATTGGGTGCAAACCAAGACCTTCCTGATCTTTGGGGGAGCAAACTTTATCCCAATCTACTAGGTGGAGCTTTCTTGAGGCCTCCGATCCAGACAAAAGGAACTGCTTTTGAATTTTTTCAATGGCTTCTCCCACTGAGGCTGGGATTTTGAACACAGACATGAAATATGTGGGGATGCTCTGCAAGATGTATTTTACCAAAGTCGCATTCCCTACATTGGTGAGCAGGGCCTCTTTCCACCCAGCTAACTTGTTATGGGTCTTGTCCACCATGTTTGCCCACATGGTTGGTCGAGCCCTGCCATGGAACATGGGGAGCCTGAGGTAAGTGGTCGAGAACTCAGAAATGGAACATCCCAAGATTGTGGTAATCTTACACTATCTTTTGGCAGGGGTATAGATGAAGAATAGCTTGCTTTTAGTGTAATTTATTTTCTGTCCAGTAGCTTCCTCGAAGCGGTTGAGAATATCCTTGATCACCTTGGCATCTACTACCGAAGCCTTAGTAGCCATTGTGTCATCTACAAACTGTTGGTGAGTGGTATGGGGAAGCCCGAACGCTGCCCTGATCCTAAAAACCTGACTACAGGAGTAGACCTCCTTGATAGTTCTCCCCAAACTCTGCTAGGATGATGAAAAAAATGGGGGACAGAGGGTCACCCTGCCTTAGGCCCTGAGAACTCAGGAAGTAACCCATAGCATAACCATTTACCATGATAGAGAACCAAGAAGAGGAAATGCAGTTGTAGATCAAGTTTACCCAGGACTCATGGAACCCGAACTTAAGAAGGATTTAGTTGAGTAATTCCTTGTTGACTTTGTCAAAGGCCTTGTTCATGTCCAACTTGAGGAAGAAAGCAGCCATGTCTGAAACCTGGGCTGAATGGATCAATTCATGGATGGTGATGACCCCATAAAGAATATTACGTCCTTTGACTGTGCTCCCCTGACACAGGTCAATGATGGGTGGAAGAATGTTGGATAGTCTGGACACCAAGGCTTTGGTGAGGATTTTGTAAATGGCATTGCATAGGCTGATGGGTCGGTAATCAGAGAGGGATCAAGAATTGGCCCCTTTGGAGATGAGAGCCAAGAAGATAGAATTCACATATCTAGGAATGGACCTAGAGATTTGCATTTCCATAATGACATTAGAAAGATCTTGCCCCATGATGTCCTGGAATGTCTGAAAAAACCTGGGTGAGAACTCGTCTGGCCCAAGGGATTTGTCAGACTTCATGGAAAATAGGGTCTGGTGAACTTCGTCCTAGGATATGGGGTTGAGGAAAAAATCATTTGATTCCTGGGATATGATGGTGGGCATGATGGCCAGGAGGGATTCCATGACCTCAGGGGCTTAGGGTGGGCTGGAACCTAGGAGGCTTCTAAAATGATTGGTGGCTTCTTATCTAATTGCATGGATATCCGAAATGCCTGCCTCATCCTGCAAGACAAGGCTTTTGATATTATTGGCACTCCTATGTCTCAAGGTTGAGATGTGGAAGAACTTGGTATTGGCATCACCTTCCTTGAGCCAAATTTGTCTTGATTTCTGGTGCCATAAAGTTTCCTCCTTGGTGTGGTACTCAGACAACAAGGTGTTCTCCTCATCCTTAAGACTATCACTGCCTTCGTCTTTCTGAAAGGACTCCTCAATATGGTTGATTCAGGATTTGACCTATTGTTTGTCTTCGAAGATGTTCCCGAAGGTTTTCTTATTCCACTTTTTCAAGTTCCCTTTGACAAACCTAATTTTTTGGGTTACCTGGTTAATAGCATGCCCCAAGAATTTTTGACTCCACCATGACTGTATCAAGCCCTTGAGATCCTTGTGGTGAATCCACATTGCTTCAAACCTGAAAGGGGTCTTGAACTACAGTTTAGAATATGATTCTAGGATGACAAGACTATGATCAGAGCCTATCTTTGGGAGGGCTCATAAAATGGCATCCCCAAAGCAGGGGAGGGCTTCTTGGAAAAGCAAAAATCTATCTAGGCACTCTTGGATCAGATTAGTGCCCTTCCTTTTATTGCTCTAAGTGAAGAGGGACCCCTGAAGCTAGACATCCATGAGAGCGTTGGAATTAATGAAGTTTCTTAGGTCTACAGTATCTCTGTGAGTGATGATGTTCCCTCATTTTTTGTCCTTGAGGTGCAAAGGAGAATTGAAGTCCCCTACCAGGATCCAAGGAGTTCCTTCGAAGACATGCCTCATTGAAGCGAGCATTTTCCATAGAACTTCTCTGCCCACAGAGGTGTTCGGGGCATAGGCATTTGACATCACCCAAGAATTTTGGGATTCATTATTTTGGAATAGGATATTGCTTACCCTATCATGGCTTGAAATAAGGTTTCCCTGGAGCTTGGCAGGATTCCAGAGACACGAGAGCCCTCCTGACATCCCAGAAGTCGAGGAATGAATGAAATCATAGTTTTGCCAAATATTTCTAGCAATGTTAGGGGACCATTGATCACCCAATTTTGTTTCTTGAATGAGAAAAATGGTTGGATTATGTTCTCTCCTCATGGTTGTAGCCAGTCTCTATTTGGCTACCCCATTTAGGCCTCTCACATTCCAAGAGAGGACTTTCATTTCAAACTCTTGGAAATTCTCTTGCCCCCTTTTCCTTGCTGAGCAAGGGGTTTGGATCTTCGAATTTTATCTTTGGAATTGTTTATTGTTTCTTGAAATAACGTTCTCTGGGTTCCATTGGATATATCTTTAGCCGCATTTTTGTTCCTTATGTCCGAATCAAAGGGTCTTCCTCTCTTTTTTCCCCTCCTACATCCATCATGGATTTTCAAGAGCTCCGAGTTATCCTGGGACTACTTTGCTCAAGGGATGATTGGTCCTCGGCTTCATCATCAGTAGAGATAGAGTTTGAGTACATAGGAGAGGTTGGGTCTTCAGGACCTGGATGAAGGCGAAGGAGGAGAGAGGGAATGCAGGCCTTGAGGGATTCTCGAGGAAGTGGGGGCACCGAGGACAGGGGGAGGATTACAGATGGGATCGATAGGGGGGCAGACAAAGGGAGGTCAAGGGGGCGAGAGGATGGTCGATGGTTTAGATGTGGTTAGCATCTCGTCTTCCTCACAATCCTCACTGATAACAGAACTATGCAAAGGATTGAATTTATTGATTAGAATAATAAAGTTACTTGCCTTACGATTAAGCGAGCCAGGAGGGGGTCTAGAAATAGCTTTGTTAGTCGTTAGCAAGACAGGTGGGGGTTGATGTTGCATCTTCTTTGACTGGTCCCTGACAGCTTTTGACTATGGCAAGATTCAGAGTTTGGGGCACTACGACTGAAGATGGCCTTGGGATTGGCACTCAGGGCAAAAAGCTAGCTTGTTTTCATAGAAGAGTGGTTGCTTCCAGTTGAAGTCACCATAGATGAGGTTTAGGTGGTTTGGAAGCTAACTTTCCAGGTTCACATTCACACAAATGTAGGCCTGGGTTAGCCGAGTTCTTGCCCATGTGGCCGGGTCGATAGCCACAAGCTCGACGATCACCTTAGAAATACCAAGCAAGGCATCTTCATAGAAGAAGTGGGCTGGGAGATCTGGAATTCTAACCTAGATTGGGGTAAAATTGATGTTTTAGGAGCTGGGGTTGAAGTTTGGTTATCATTTTTTGAGGAACAGACTTCACCTTCCATAGAACCAGGGCCCTCCAAATAAGATGTGCTTTGCGTCTTCATGGGAATTGAGTTGAATCATGAAAAAACCCCTTGTCATTGATGAGATCTCCAAGTTGCCTAGGGTTTTCCATTTTGAAGCCGCCCATCTACGAATAGCATCTAAGTCAGGTCACCCATCGATGAATTTGCCTACCAAGGAGTTGGTATCCCGGGATTCATAGCTTTCCATGAGGGATTTAGGGCATAGAACATTATTCCCTTGTGTGATGAATTCATTGGTCGTAGATGACATAGGAATTCATTTTTTTGGAGCAAGTCAACAAAGGATGGCTTGCCGCCTACTGTTGGAACCTCACTTGGGATATGGGGCCCTTGCTTGGCCATGGTGCCAGGCCTGACAAAGCCCTTGACGTCTTTGCTACAACGATCAGGATCTAAGTGCGTCGCCATGGGGGGTGCCTGCGAGAATCATTTCACTGGCACGACCCACTTTTGGGAGTCGAGGAAGGCGTCCGGCTAGCTCTAGGAAGCGACGATAGGATGGACGAAGGGCAAGAAACAATCCACCAAGGAAAAATGTGAAATAAAAAATCAAAAAAGGAGGGAAACAGACGGTCAAACACCAAACCCCCGCAGAAAAGGCCGAAAGCTACAAGCATGTATGAAACAATTTGACCATAGTGTAGGGATTACCCTTTAAGTATCATAACACTTAAAGGTGATGCCTATTATATAATCCTACATACATCTATCTATATAGGATTATTATAACATGGTGCCTTAGTGATTAGTTAGCTTTTATCCCCATGATCTAACTAAGACCATTACCACTCACCTGATAGTGATCATGGGATATTTTCAACAAGATAATTAGAGTGATATATTGAAACATGCTCAAAAATAAATGTGAACATAAGATATTGATAAAGATTAAAGAATTTATATACTTCATTCCAATTTTAGAGACTTAAACATCTAAGAGAATCCTAGCCATAATCCAGCAATTATATCATATTATTCACTTCATCCTTTCCATTAACTAACTATTTCCAAGAAATTAACATAAAGAAAAACATTAGTGCATCTTCATTCTTTGAATAAATCTCAATATAATAACAAGAATGTTTACAAGACATCTACTCCATTATAAGTATTCCATAGCATAGCTTTTTACACATGATACTCATAATATTCCTCATCCCAAAAATAATATTACAATTCAATATTTAAATACATAAAGGGGTCTTTAGTCTCATATTTTCTCAAGGTCTTCCCCTTGAGAGGTCTTATCCAATGAAATTTGAAGTAAGTTTAGGGATCAGAACAACTCTTGAATGCATATGTGAGCCTAACATGTGCTATGCAATAATATTCAACAATACCATAACATGCATTATGCACAACAAAATCATTTAAAATATTATCAGTTTGAGAGAACCCCATACTTATCTCAATTATGGATTCCTTAGCTACCCAAGCCTCATCCATAATTAATTGGTAAATAAACAAACACATTATTAAATCAAAGTCTTCAATATTAACCAATAGTTTTCATCTCTAAAACTATCAGTTAATTAATTGATAAATAAACAACTCATTATTAAAATAAAAGTGTTCTATATTGATCAATATTTTTCATCCTTCAAACTATTAATTAATTACATAATTAAAGTAAATAAGCAGCATATTATTTAACTAAAAGTATTCTATTTTAACCAATAGTTTTCATTCCTAAAATTATTGATTAATTACAATAAATAAGTATCATATTATTTAAATCAAATAAATAAAATAAAAGTTATCAATAAGTATTAATAGTTTCATTCTATATTAATAAATAACTAACAATATTAATAAAAAAGTTACAAATAATAATTAATAGTTTTATCCCTATCTCTTTAAAACTATTAACACATTTCTTTGGTTAATAATATTTATTGAATATCTTCAACAAATCTTTAGTTCAATAACTGGAACAAAAAGTTGATGAAAATAAAAAGAAAGGGAAAACCTTTCAATAATTGTAAAGCATACCAATACTATTTTATTTTACGTAACCAAAAAGTAAAATAACTATGGGTTTTCACAGACCAATGGATAAATCGATTCCTCGAAAGGAAAAACTTAAGGTTTATAATAACACCAGAAGTGCTGGAGAGTATGATTACAAGACCCACGATGTCATGGCGTAGAACAAAATGTGTGATTTTTTTTTTTTTTTTTTTTGAATGAAAGGACCTTATATAATCACTTTCATACAAAAATGTTGGGTGGAATTAACACACCCCGTGGAACACACCCAAAAAAAATTACAGGATCACATGAATCAACTCAAAACAGGGACAACTGTATGCAGTTACTGAGTAAAGAAAAGAAGACAAAACAGGGACAACTGTAGGCAATAAAAATAATGATATATACAACCAAAATTAGAATTCCCTAGTGTTCAATTAATCTCCAAAAAAAATCCAAGAAAAAGTGCAAAGCCACGACATGTAACCAAATATTTGTCAACTACCGAGCAATATTGAAGACATAAAAAACCATATTATCTCATCTCACAGAAGTCCGTTTAATAATAAAATATTCGAAGATTGTATCCTTTTCATTACCTTCTAATAATAAGAAGCACCTACTACACTAAATTTCCTATATATTAAGGCCTTCGATTTGTTATAAAAAAAATTAATATTCTTTCTGATTTTCTAGATGTCATTTCTCGTAAAAGAATTAGATAAAATGAAAGAAAATAATTAAGGTTTAACAATAAAATAAGAGGTGCTAATGAACAACATATCAGACCTTAGAAAGAAACACAAATATAACAACTCATAAGCTTCCTAGATTATCAACCCTATAGCCCACGTAGTTGCTCTTTGAGGCACTCATGATAAAGCTCCGCAATAGCAATTTTTTCTCTCACCAATTCTTTCTTTCCTTTTTGATCTTCCCTCTCTACTAGCCATCCAAAAACTTGGCAGTCCATGATTTCAAATAATACCCAAAGGAAGAAAGGGTTGAAGGTAACTTTATATGCATGTCTGCCATCTATCCACACATCTTCTTCCACCAACTTGATGCGTTACATGAGGATTTCTAATATTGCTAACATTTCCAACTTATTTTGAAAGAAATGAAATTTATTCATATTTATTAATTAAATGTATTCCACTTTTTACAAATTTACACTTATTAATGCTTACATTAATTAACTAATACTTTTAGGGTAAGCATTAACAATTAAATCACTCACTCATCTCATTACTTCAATATTATTATTGCTTTCTAATGCTAGTGTTAATTATTAACATTAGGATAATAATAATAATTAAATTAATTATTTTTTTCATAGAATTAATTTAATTAATATCAAATGTTAATATTAACCATTAACATTGATATTAATATTTTAAGTATTAAAAATACAACCTTGTTATTAATACCTTATTGATAAACCATTAACCAAACAAATTCCATAATTCGGAACACATGTAGCAACACAAGGGCTCTTGCTAAAAGTTGTCCTTGCCCGAACTAAGATGCAAATCAATAATATGCACAAACAATATTTTTCCTTAAGCAAGAGATCTTACAATAACTACAATGTTATCACCCACCTACAAAGGATACCCTAAGCACAAGGTAAGGGTTCTTTCACCTTTATAGTGACATCCTTACTCAATGGTGTACTTTAAATCAAACATACACATATGTAAATGCATCTATATGAGGGCTTTACCCTTGAGGCTATCAATGAAAACTCATTCATCATTTCCCTTTGCTCTCAACTTCGGTGGTTGTCCCATACCAATCCACTTGTGAGAGTACATGGTCTTGCAACCACAAAATTCATTAGCAGTACCATATTTTAAAAATAACACAATCCAACTATAGAAACATAAATTACAACTATCAACTCATGTTTATAGAATAATATGGGATCATGCATTAATTGTCAACACATTAGTACATCAATCAAGCAACAAGTAAAAGTCCTACCAAGGTGGACAATTACAATAGTGCTAATATAAAATCTAAATATACATATAAAAAGTAAAAATTAGACTAAGTTGAATCCAAGATAGATCAATAATATGTACTTAGGTCATCAAGCTATCTATTTTGATACTCATCCTAGGATAAGCTCTCTAGGTCAATGGTGTCCACTTCAACCTTGTACATGAACATTTCTTCCTTGGACACGCCCTACTTGAAGTCCTCTCCCTCCTCCTCCAATATTTTTCCTCCTCCTATAGAGGCTCCTTATTACTAATTTGTACTTAAGGTAAAAAATTGATGGAGACAAAAGTTTCGATCAAAGGCGGATGTCATTTTATGGAGAATGTAAGCAAAGGAGACATGCCTAAATATTGAAAACATGCAAGACATTTTGAAAGCAATAATTCGATATGAATCTTGATAATCAAAAATTTTGGAAAGCCTAAATTAGAGGAGAGAGGTCTTGACAAATATAATGATGAGGAAACTAGAAAAGCTTCCTCTCAAACACCCTAAAATCAAGATTCGATAAAGGCCAATGGCAATATGTTTCAACCAACATACAAATATATTGGATTGAATAAGATTAAGGGCACACCAAAGAATTTTAAGCCATTTTAGAAAATCCAGAATGCACATAATCCCAAGAAGGGTAGATGAGATAAATTATTGTGCTCTTATGAAAAATAACAAAGGATACCTACCAATGTCACCTCAATTGAGTAGCTCAAGAAGATATTAAAATCAAACATGATAATTATAGTCCCACATTTGATGGTCATTATGGTTGAAGGTACTTCTTTCAATTTCTAGAATCTCAAGGAGAAGTAGCTGAATTTTTAAATCCCCCTGCAATTTTTGGAGGGAAATTCTTCCAATTGTAATCCATATATAATAGTACTTTAGGTAGTTCAAAGGATTTACACATTTACATTTGCAATTTTTGTAACCTTTCCTTTCATTTATTTTTATATAGCAGTTGGATCCTACGCGGCTTGTGGGGAATAGAACCCTCACTTCTAGTATAATATTTGTAATATTATTTGCACATATATATATATATATATATATATTGGAGGCTTACACATATATTTTGGATATCCATTTGTGGTTCTCATGCTCTCACCCATCTTTGTATGTGTGTATGTGTTTGCAGTCTTTACCTATTTTTTTAGTTTTACTTGCATGTGTATGTATGAGAGACCTACATGTCTATTTTGAGTAGCCATATGTGGTTCTCATACTTTGACCCATATCTTTATGCATGTGTATGTTTGTAATTATAATTTGGGCTCAAGTGTGTCAAGGATATAAAGTGTTCATGTTGGCACATAGTGTTCAGGATTATTGTGCAGGAAGATCTTATTTTATATTTGGTGCTTAACCACCTTTTTGGCTTTGGTTTTTATCTTTTTTTAGTTTTTTTCATTTTATATCTCACATCCCTTTTTCCCTTGACTTCAAAGTGTGGCTAAATATCACATATCAAGGATCTAGCCTTGTAAAAACTTTTAAAGGTCCCCAATTGAGTTGAATCCCATGTTGTTGGGAGGGGCTCTGTTGTGTCGCTTTGTGTGAGGTACAATTATTCCAACCCTCTTCCTTTGTACAATTAGAGAGGATAATAGTTTAATGGCATACCCAAGTGATATTAGTTATATATTATTAGTCCCACAATCACAACAAGTTAGTATTAGACTTGGTGAGATTTTATGCCTACCCTTGCTTGTTGGAGCACCTTTTCACTCACCTAGCGACTCTACTCTAGAACAAAAGCCTAGAAAAAGTCATCATTTAAAAACATTATATTGAGGTTACAATGAAAGCCTTAGTCTATATGTTCCTAGAGTGAAAGCTACATTCACCTGGCAACTTCATTCCAAATAAAGGACCTAAAAATATCCTAACAAAAGATCTACTACTAGGTTTAATACCATGAAGAATGATAAGAGTTAATACCACCATCTGTTACCATTTTATGAAGAAGAAGAGTCATAGTCCATAATATGGTTGCCCCGCCACCACCACCCATAATATTCCCTACCTAGAATGATAGAGGTTTGTTATCTCCTCTTACTCTGAATGAAATATAGGAGGATATACCTCAATCTACTCTAAAATCACTAATATATTTCAATAGGGAGGATCTCACTACTCCCATTGAACATATGAACCATGTGGTCAATTTATGCATGATTTATAATATATTAGAGCAAAATATAGCTCTAATATTGCTAGCAACCTCTTTCAAGGGAAGGGCCCAAGAGTGGTATCTTACACTCCAATCTAGTTTGATAACCAACTAAGATCATCTTGGAATTATATTTGTTGAAATATTCAGAGGGAAAGTAGATGGGGTGTCACTCTTAGAATAGTTGTTGACAATAAAAAGAGTTTCCATAAAGGCGATAGAGGATTTCAACCTCATATTTTACAAGTCCTAGCATAGGATACCATAAGAGATTCTCCCCTATGTATGGTAATGATTTTCTATTGAAATATCTATGATGAAAAAAGTAAAATGAGGAAATTCTCTACCAGAGGTATACAAGATAGTTGTCACAACTAAAAATAACTTGATCCAAATAGAAAAATTGTCCTTTAGGTCTCTGCTTCCTTTATTGCAATATGGTCATAACTGATAGATAGTGTCTCTATAGCCATTAACACCTTGATTATTGACCTTTTATTGAGCTACTAAAACTCATGATAATATGATAAAGTATTTATTAAAAATATTAAGAGAATATTAGAGAGAGTTTAGCTATTTTGATTAGAAATATAGCAAAATCTCAGAATAACCAATAGCCTTATACAAATGGAATTCCCCTCAGTGAATCTTGATATCTCAAGATGAAATAGTTGTTAAAAATGATAAATAGGGACCCAAGCACAAAATACCATATCGTTGAGATAAAATTATTCAAAGAAAAGGGGTATAATATACAAACACATACTATAGTTCCCAAATAGAATTTTTATCAAGAGATAGCACAGACCGCAGGAATGATAAGTGATCCCATGATAATATTATTAGCCATCAAATAATAAATAAATATGAACCCCCATGGACTAGAACCCTTGCCACATATATAAAATCATCAATATCATTCAACATAGTGGAATACCTTAAAGAAGTCACCTTGGTTGTACCACTCTAAGAAATAATAATCATGAGGAAATTAAATACAACACTCAAAAGAATCACTTGAGTAATGACAAGAAATAGGAAGATATCCAACTAGATTCAAGGGAAACTGATTTAAAAATACACTAGAATACTAAAAAATAGTGGATAAATCAACAAACCAATATACTTAGATATGAGTCTTACACGAACTACAAGAAAATGGCTTTGGGAACATATATAATTCAAGAAGAAAATATCATCATCCCAAGAATTTCCAAAGAAGAAGAGAAATCAACTAGGCCATGGAAGCTATACTTTGATGGCGCTAGAAGTAAAATAGGGGTTGGCATAGGAGTATGCATGATTTATCCAAAAGAGTCTAAATATTATTAGGCTATAGACTCTAATTTTCTTGTTCTAATAATAGGGTATAATATAAGGCTCTTGCTTTGGGACTTCAAATGGCTAAAAAAGAGATATTAAATTGCTTTAGATCTTTGGTGATACTAAGTTGATTATTAGACAGGTAAGAACCCAATGCCAAGCAAAAGTAGGCTAATGAAATATTATAGACATGGTATTTGGGATCTTATAGAATAGGTCAAAATTCAGATATAGATAGAATAGAGGCTTACAATTTAACCCAATCACAAATCATCAGTTAGTAAAAATTATAATAAGGCCAGCAGTACGTGATAATGATGAGAATTGGCAAGTGTTTAAAAATGATGAGCAAATTGTTAGATTCTTATAGCAAGCAAACAAATATGCGAAAGAAATATCCTCAAAAATAGAGGAAGCATATGAAGACCAAATCATCTAGTTGAGTTCGAACAAAATTCCAATATGACTAATTACCCTAGAATCCCTCTTCAACCCAAATGATGGATTCAAAGGAAATAAGGGATTTATTGCTAAAAAAATAAGCTTATAAGGAAATAGAAGTAGCCACAGGAAATACTTAGAAAATAGGAAATATCACCAAATTGGAGCAAAAGTAATCACTTTTCAAATTATGCCAAAAATATAAATAAATGATGGCATGGACTTATGAAGACCTTAAAGGATATATAAGGACATTATGTAGCACAAAATTTAATTAGATTCTAAATCCAAGGTGATCAAGCAAAAACAAAAATTAGTCAATCCAAAAATTAAATCCCTCATGAAAAAGGAATTAAATAAGTTGATTGAATCAAAAATTATATACCCAATCAAACACACCACATGGGTCTCTAACCTAGTACCTATAAGAAATAAGAATGGAAAATTCAAATTATATGTAGATTTTAGGACCTGAATAGAGATTCTTTAAAATATTGTTATTCTTTACCATCCATGGAACAAATTTCCCAAACAATAGTTTATTTTGAAATATTTTCACTATTATATGGATTCTTTGGTTTTAATCAAGTATGGGTAAAATATGAATATCAACACAAGACGTCCTTTACCACAAAGTGGGGAACATTTGCATATCAACGAATACCTTTTGAATTATCCAATGCTAGAGTGACCTTCCAGAGTGTCATAGATATTGCCTTTTGTGATATGATAAATAAGATAATATTGATATATCTAGATAATCTCACAGGTTTTCTCAAAATTAAAGGAGGATCATTTATAACACCTAGAAAGAATATTCCAACAATACCAAGAATTTTGTTTGTGCCTCAATCCAAAGAAATGTGTCTTTTATGTACCACAAGGAAATGGGTAGGGCATATTGTATATAAAAATTGCATTTACATAGATCTAGATAGAATTGAAACTATAGTAAATATTTCACTACTAAGGCATATTCTTTTTTGGGTAAATTAACTTTGTTAAAAAAATTGTTCTAAATTTTATAGCCATAGTGAGACCCATGACACTTATGTTAAAAAAGATCTAGCCCTTATGGATAAAGGAAGGAAAGGAAGTTTTTAAAAAAGATAAAATAAGCTATTGTAGACACTCAAGTACTAATCAAATCAAATTTCAACAAGGATTTCATCGTCTATGCATACAAAGGTGTAATGACCTTAAAACAAATACAAGAAAAACACATAAAAAGAGAAGACTTTTTTCATTGTAGTGAGAGATTCCTAAACCCCTAACGACCATCTGGTTTGACTTATTGTTGAAGACTATTAAAATTCCCAAATTTTTCATTGAGTCACATCCCTACACAAATCTATATGTGTGGCTATACTAAGTGTTTCCGCAAATAATTATCTCATAACTTTTGATGACTTGTACTTATCACCTTCAGTACAGTTGAAGGTATAACCCATCTCCATACCATACACAAATCTATTTTTATGGGTATGTTACACGTATTACGAGTTAAGCTATCCATATCGTCTCCACAATGAACTATTATAACTCAGATGTACTCAATTAGTTTTCTTAGTTAATAATCTCCCTAAGGTGTCTAATCCTCTTAGGTCTTCCATGTTCCCCCTAAGAGATCTCAATATTTTAGGTATATTCTAGATTCACCCAAAGACTTTATTTTCTTAGGTCCAATCTAAGTTTCCCCTAAGAATTTAATTTCTTAGGTCCATTCTAAGTTCATCCTAAGATTTCAATTTCTTAGGTTCATTCTAAGTTCACCCTAAGATTTCAATTTCTTAGGTCCATTCTAAATTTAGTTAAACAAGAAGCAATTTAAACTTAATCTACTCACACAACAAGTAATAAACTCAAAGGAGCATACATGAGATACTTAGAATAAAATATTCATTTAAAAGAAGCTAAGTATTAAAATGTAAAAAGAAGTTTAAACAACAAGTATTAATGATCCACAGTTACAAATTAAAGATACACTTGTCATCAATACTAAAATCTATTACATATATTCAAGTATGGTAAAACCTCCACAATTATAGAGAATAAAGTAATACATCATTTCCATCTAGAGATATCTCTCTACAATTCTAGTCTATTTGAGCATAAGTAAATCATTGCAATAGTAAATCAAACCAATGTAAAGGTTCCAGTTGTCATATTCGATCTTCCTTACTTATCCCTCGATTGTTTGAGTATTATAGAGGATCAAGGAAACTCTCAGATATATGATAGGCATGATTCTAAATGCATTTACTATTCACTTTGCCAAATTAAAACTATACAAATTTGATCAACATATCTAACCATCTATTGCATAGTTGATATCACAAAAGATTCACTACTTTCATTTTCCCCTCTCATTTGTCCTTAGAGAGTCATTTCAACATGCATGGCTTAGATCACTTGTTTTACTTTCAAGAAAACCAAGTTTTCATGTAATTAGCAAAATAAAATCCCATTCTTTTAGTTGCCAAAAATTAGATTCTTTTATTTCCATAAATCAAGTCTCATTACTTAATTCATAAAGTAAACCATATTCCTTCATTTCATAAATCAAAGTCCCATACCTTTAATCTATAAAACAAAGTATTTTCATTCCTTAATAAATTAAAGTCTTCCTACTTTAATTCATTAACCCATTATCTTTATTTCATAAATCAAAGTCCCATACCTTTAATCTATAAAATAAAGTATTTTCATTTCTTAATAAATTAAAGTATTCCTAATTTGATTCATTTCCTTCATTTCATAAATAAAAATCCCATACCTTTAATCTATAAAACAAATTATTTTCAATCCTTAATAAATTAATGTCTTCCTACTTTAATTCATTAACCATCCACTCCCTTTATTTCATAAATTAAACTCCCATACCTTTAATCTATAAAATAAATTATTTTCATTCCTTAATAAATTAAAGTCTTCCAACTTTAATTCATTAACCATCTATTTCCTTCATTTCATAAATCAAATTCCCATACCTTTAATTTATAAAACAAATTATTTTCAATCCTTAATAAATGAAATTCTTCTTGCTTTAATTCATTAACCATCCATTTCATTTATTTCATAAATCAAAGTCCAATACCTTTAATCTATAAAAAAAAGTATATTCATTCCTTATTAAATTAAAGTATTCCTACTCTAATTCATTAACCAAACATTTCCTTTATTTCATAAATCAAAGTCTCATACCTTTAATCTATAAAATAATTTAGATTGTTATGAAGCCATGTATGACAACATTAACATCACTACCATAGTTTCAGACTTTGAGGTAAATATTTTGGACATTGTCATTTACAAATATATTGAGTTAACTATAACAGGAAAATTATACACAAGGTTATTTCAAAAATCCATGAATGTATATCAACACATTTCATTTACCTCCTTTCACCCACGGTATTAGAAGAAAGTATTCATCCTCAATGAACTTCGCAGGATCCTTACCAGGGAAGAAAAACTAGAGGGTTTCAGTTCCATGAAGCATAACTTCTTCCATAGACTCAAAGCCAGAGGTTATCCTATAGCCTTTGTCCTACCTTTATTTAAAGAATTCAATTTTTCACATAGGCCTACCTTATTGTAAAAAATTATGGATAGGTTGCATAATAGATAGAGAACCAGACTTCGTAGCACCCCCATTGTGCTGAAGCTAGTCAACTGTGAGTTCACCAAAAAATTACGTATCAAAGAAATGGTTCTTAATCCTTTGTTTGATGCTTATCAAATTTTGGCAAAGGAATTATATGTTGGGAAAATAGAAAGTCTTTGAGGGACTTACTTTACAAAAATAAAATATTTTATTTTTCATCTCGTTCAATCTCAGTCGTTCAATTAAAACAATGCTAGCAATTGGTGCAACTCTATGCTATATGTTGATGCAGTCAAACACTTTGTTTAAAACACGACAGCCTATGCAAAATTATTTTTTTAATTATTTTTGTAATTTTAATTTTGGGGTTTTGTGCAAATTTAATTATTGTAATAAATAACAAGTGGCTATCACTATCCACTTTTTGGAAATATCTCACTTTGTTATATTTTTTACTCTTAGAAGGATGTGTAGGCACCCATACAATATTTAATATTTAGAATTATGTGTAATTTTTAGTTTTTAAAATTTATGCAATATTAATTATTGTAATTAATAACTAGTGGCTATCATTGTCCAATTTTTGGATATATCCCACTTTGTTATTCTTCGTGACACTTAGAAGAAGGTTTAGCGGCTATTTTAGCGGATCTTGGCTATCAATTTCATTTATTATTAGCATATCCCTATATCACGCTTCAATAGGTATACTTGATTTATGTCACTTTGCATGACCGTTGGTTTCCATGTGTGACCGAAATTATTTTTGTACACACAAGTGTGGTTGTAAAAAATTTCATCAGACATACTGATGAGCACATAGGTGCAAAATGTATTTATGAAGCATTTTGAATTTTTCCAATCGTACTTGTAAAGTTTTTTTGTGTATACCATTATGTTAAAATTTCTTTTCTGATAATTTTTTTTGTGCTAAGTTTCTCTTCTTTCATATACCAATGTACTGATGTGATTTGCTTTTTCATTTCTTTACCTTAAAACAGCCTATCCAGATTAGTGGTGGCTACCGATTCCACCATGTAAATTCAAAAAAAACATAAGCTATGTTTCCCTAAATTAAGTCTCACTACTTAATTTAACAACATAAGCTATGTTCCTTTATTATTTAATAAATTAAGTCTCACTACTTAATTTAACAACATAAGCTATGTTTCTTTAAATTTAATAAATTAAGTCTCACTACTTAATTTAAAAATATAAGTTATTTTCCTTTAAATTTAATAAATTAACTCTCACTACTTAATTTAACAACATAAGCTATGTTCCTTTATTATTTACTAAATAAAATACTAAACAACAAAGGCCTTTTAACAAGGAACAAAAGCTTCTCTAAGCTATGGGTCATAACCTAAATGATTGTTTCTCTCTAAAGGGGTTGTTGAGTCCTACTCTAAAGTTAGTGACAATATAGAGATAACTAGCACAAGCTAGTGGGTAGCGCTAACCTTACGACAGAGGTCACTAGCAAGATATGATATGGTGATGGCCAATCGTAGACAAGAGTAACATGAAACCCATTTGCTATCACACAAGGTAGCCAATGGATACAAGGGATGGCTCATAGGTTCGTTGTCACTCAACTACAAGCGAGCGACACTGTTGTGCGTCCAATGGACAACATAACTTATTGGGAAGGAGGTGGGTTACCCATAGTCTTTAAGGGTTGATTGTGGTTCAAGCCTATATCATCCAACAAAGACTATATTGCATGGAGGAGGACTATCATGGAGGCTAGCACGTAGTTGGATGAAGGCTTAACATTAACTAAGGAGGTGCTCTCCTCACACAGAGGCACTCAGGCCTAGGTTCAATATCCAAACATGGGTAAGGAAGCACATCCTAGCATCCACATGACCCTAGCTTGGTAGACGAACACAGGAATACAACTCATTGTCATGGCTTCAACAAAGTAGCAAAAATATTTCTAAACATAACCAAAACCTTAACAAGTGTTAGGATAAGCCAAAGTTAATCTAAACTGAAGACACAACAACAAAATCCACTGCTAGATATAGGCTTAACATAAAATAATAAGCACGGTTTTCTTCTACTTATTCCTCTTGCAACTTTATACTAAAACAAAGAGATATAGCTTATTAACCGACCTCAAAGCTTTTTGGTGCTAGTTCGTCAAGCTCTTTGGTTTTGATATTTGCCAAGTCCTTCCTTCTTCTCCAAAATTCTGTTGTATCCTTGTTTCTTCCCCTTTGCCAAATGTCTCCCTTTTCCTCTTTATACCTCAATTCTTCCCTCTCAAATCTTATATGCCACCATTAATTTCTTTTGATTTCCCTTACATCCTCCCATACCTCTTGTCCAATCCTTCCCCATCGTTCGTCTCCTACCATTACTTCTTCTGACTTCACAATAGTGGGTTGGGATGTTAGCCATTCTTTATTATCATCCACATTATTTGTTCAATATTTATCATAAATGGGGGCTCCACTTTCTTCCAAAGTTTGTAGAAGTTCCCTTTACTTGAACATGTGGATAGCTGCATTCTAACAGATTGTAAGATAATCTTATTTAAAGAAATATTAGATTTATTTTAAAAGAAGTTTTTTAATTAAAGAACTTATTTATTTTTTATTTTATTTTATTAATTCTTTTATCTATTTTTTTGAATAAACTAAATGAAATTATTTTATCATTTAAAATAAACTAAATGAAATTCTTTTATCATTTAAAAATAAATTAAATGAAATTTGTTTATAATTTAAAATTAAATTAACTAAAATTATTTTATCATTTAAAAATAAATTAAATGAAATTCTTTTATCATTTAAAATAAACTAACTGGAAGTCTAAATAAAATTCTTTTATTATTTAAAATAAACTATCTATTATTTAACATATTCAAGCACGCAGGGAGTTTCAAAAACAACCTGCTTATTTATGCTTTTCATACTAGTGATGCATAAAGTGGCAAAGTAAAATACAATCAATAATAAGAAACGGATAAAGAGGGAGTCGTTCTATCAACCCAGTCACCTGTCTCAACCTCAAGAATTTACGATGGCTACTAGGCTATCAATCTGAGGCTCAAGGTGGTTGGCAGGTTGACGATTATCCCTATATGATAATGCATACCTACATGAGGGTATCCATCCATGTTATTCCTGATTTTGTTGAGTCATCACTTCCCCATCCTCAAGTATCCCATTTTTGGTGGACAATTCTACCTCTTCCACCCACGAGTGTACCTGATTTTGCACATTATCAATATGTCAACAATACCATGATCTTTCAAAATATTAAACTAAGCATCACATAGTTTGTTTATTTGTATATAACTAAGCATCAAAGCATCATAAATCAATACATAGTTTCCATACCCAAAAGCTTGTTAGGGAGGGTCATGACATCCTACCCTCTAGGACTAAACATCGTCCCAGGTGTTTCTAGTTTTACAAAAGCAAAGTTATTACATCACATATTTTCAAACAAGAAAGGAAAATATTTTTACATATCATCCACTTTCTCCCAAGTGGCATTTCTTTTATAAAATTGGTCCTACTGGATCCTACATTGCTCTAGAGTCCAATTCTGTATAGACTTGGAATGAAACTCAAGAATCTTTACCAGCATAACATCAATAGTCTTCGAGTTTACCATATGCAATTTAAAAATATACCATATATGTTCAAGGTCAGTAACATATTTCCTAAGCAAGGATATGTGGAAGATGTCATAGATCTTTGATAGGTTAGATGGTAAGGCAAGTTGGTACGCAACAAAATTGATCTTTTTAGTGATCTCAAATGGTCCTACAAATAAAGGATCCAACTTCATGGATTTGATAGTACTCTCCATTGGTTTAAATATTAAAAATATTTTATCTCCAATTAAATACACTCTTGGAGTCTTTTTTAGATCAGCATAACTTTTCTACCTATCGAAAGCTTCTTTAAGTCTTTTCCTTATTATCTTTAACTGATCTTCCATATCTCTAACCATATATGGACCAATCACAACTCGATCTTCTAGGTTATCCCATGATAATGGTGTCCTACACTTTCTTCCTTATAAAGCATAGAAAGGAGCCATCCCTAGAGAGAAGTGATATTGTATGTAAATTCTACAATATGTAGGTAGTCTTCCCAATGAGACTTATGGTCCATGCAGTACATGTGAAGCATGTCTTCTAGTACTTGGTTTACCCATTCAGTTTGACCATCTATTTTAGGGTGGTATTTTGAGCTCATATTTAGTTTGTGCCCACTACACGATGTAGAGATTTTCAAAATTCATAAGTAAACTTGGAATCCCTATTTGAAATGATTACCTAAGGAAATTCATATAATCGGAATACCTCTCTAGAAAATCTAGTAGCCACTACCTGAGCATCATCCTTGATGTTTCCAGGTATAAAATGTGTAACCTTAGTAAATCTATCAACTATCACAAGGATTGCATCATGCTGATACCTAGTCTTGAGTAACCCTACTATAAAATCCATAGATATGACCTACCATTTTTAATAAGTATATTATGTGGATATAATTGTCTTACAGAATGCTTGCATTCTACTTTAACTTTCTGACATTCAAGGCATCGAGCAACAAAATCGATAACATCCTTATTCATTCCTACCCAGAAGAAGATTCTTTTCATGTTTTCCCGCATTTTTATCCCTCCAAGATGAGCAGAATATGGATATTTATGGGCTTCTTGCATTACTAGATTCCTTAAATTTTCCATTTTTGGTATGATGACTCTACCTTTGTAGCATAAAATATTATCTTTCATGCCAAATTCCTTATTACCCTTAGGGTCTCTACCCATTCTAGCTTGAATTTCTTGGAAATACTCATCCCGATATTGTTACTATCTATTAGAATCCTCCATCCTAACATTATTAGTTAGTATTAGTTAGTATTATTAACCATTTAATTATTATATTATTAACTCATAAAATGAACCATCACATATCTTCATAACGTGAACCATCACGTCTCTTCACCAACGTAGCTTTAGGGTAGATATATATATTAGGTTGGTCATTCACATAAATCATCGAAGAATAAGAATATATATTTGTTTAAATCCATTGGAGGTATTCCCCATTCCAGTGCAACAACGATTCAACCCTAAAAGCAATTCTTTTTAATGTTATTTTATTTATTCATTTATTAAATATTAGCTAGAACCTTCAGGGTTCTACCATTTGGTATCAGAGCCATGTGGGACCTAGTCATGTGGGAATTGCTCAAATATCTTTGTCAAAACACTACCGTGTGTGAGTATGAAATTCTATTTAAGGATATCACCAAACACAACACAGGGTGGGGTGAAGCATTTCTCATATATTGCTTCATCAAAGGATTGAAAGAAGAAATTAAAATAGAGGTGATAAAGTTCAAACCCTATACCATGATGTAGACCATCGGATTGGCCCTATTAGCTAAAAGTAAATTAAATTCTCAACTTGGAATAAGATCGAAGGACCAAATTACAAAACCACCTATATGGGAATCACAAAATACTTGCACAACCCAAAAACTTACCCAAATTTTACCCATTAAACGTATTAACCCCACAAAAATGAAGGCACGATGAGAAAAGGGCATTTTTTTTCATTGCGATGAGAAATTTATTCACAATCATCAATGTATTACACCTGCACTATATATTTTGGATGCAACTATTCCTTGTAGTTCTCCCAATGATGAAATTGTGATTGAGGTAGAAGTAGTGACAAATTCACTTGATGATAGCACTAAATATGAGGAATATGAGGAAGATAAGGAATATGAGGAAGCTAAGGAAGTTGAGAAATATAATGAAGATGTGGAAAATGAGGACAATGAGCAAGCAATACCCAAAACACCTGATCACAACAATGAAGGAAATACGGGTGATATGCCAAAAGTGATCGATGCATCAAGCAAGGATGAGGTAGACATTCTTGAAGTGACTCATTATGGCCAAACATGCACTCTATAATAACTACACTCAATTTCCTCTCCAATAGTGAGTTATCGCCATAGGGTTAAACCTATTCAAAAACAATGCAGAAATGTGACTACACACTCGCCCATTGCCTCTCCCAGGGATCAACAGGAGAATGTAGAAGTTTTACCACCTCTTTTTATGCATCATTTTAAGAACCCCAAGGGTTGTCCTTCCCTCATAATCACACATTTACTAATTTTTTTGGCAACCCCCTACTAATGCTTTATCCTTATCGATATACCTGCCTACGAAAGGATGATATTAAAATATTCCAAGAACTTACGCAAATCCTTCTTGGAAAATAAAGGACAAAGCTCCTCACTTTGATATTTGAGGGCAAAACTCTTTTTAAGGAGGATGGCATGTTAGAATACCTCATCCTAACATTGTTAGTTAGTATTAGTTAGTATTATTAATCATTTAATTATTATATTATTAACTCATAAAGTGAACCATCACATCTCTTCATAATGTGAACCATCACGTCTCATAACATGAACCATCACATCTCTTCACCAATGTAGCTTTAGGGTAGATATATATATTAGGTTGGCCATTCACATAAATCATCCAAGAATAAGAATATATATTTGTTTAAACCCATTGGATGGATTCCCCATTCCAATGCAACAGTGATTCAACCCTAAAAGCGATTATTTTTAATGTTATTTTATTTATTCATTTATTAAATATTAGCTAGAACCTTCAGGGTTATAGCACTATCTCACTTGATCCATAATATCTATATGACTTCTAGTTATGGTTGCTATGTGGTTCCTTCTACTTAAGGCATCGACAATCTTATTATATTTCCCTTTTATGTATTCAATCTCAAAGTCATAAGAAATTTGATCCATCTACTCTACCTCACATTGAGTATAGGTTGGGTGAATATGTACCTCAAACTTTTATGGTCAATTTTTAATTCAAAAGATCTTCCCACCAAGTAGTGATGTCAGGCCTTTAGAGCATGCACTACTACATCTAGATCTAAATCATGTGTAGCATAATTAAATTTATGCTTCTTGAGCTTCCTTGAAGTATATGCTACTACTAACTCTTCTTGAGAAATTATTCATCCTAACTCTTCCAATGATGCATCTATGCATACTAAAAAGTCTCCTTGAGGGTTAGTAACCTTTATTATGGTGCAGTAATGAGCTTATGTTTCAGCAATATGAAGGCATTTTCACACTTTTTTGACCACTTGAATTCCTTTCCCTTTTTCTAAATGTTAGTTACTATCACAATAATCTTGGAGTAGTACTTTATGTAACATATATAGTAGCTTTTTAACCCCATTAAGCTTCGCACTTCAGTCACATTAATAGGAAATGGCCAATTTAGGATGGCCTCAATTTTCTCTAGAACTACAGCAATTTCTTCTGTTGATATGATGTGTCCAAGATATTGTACCTCTAAAATATAGAAATCACTTTTGTCTAGATTTCCATAGAGTTCATTTTCCCTTAACAACTCTAACATGATCTTGAGATGTTTATCATGCTATTCTTTGTTCTTAGAGTATATTAAGATGTCATCTAGAAAAACGAGGATGAATTGGTCTAGGTGCCTTCTAAACACATTGTTCATTAAATTCATGTTGGGGCGTTAGTCAATCCAAAGGGCATAATAGTAAACTCATAATGCTCGTACCTAGTCTTAAATGTTATTTTGTGAGCATCCTCCTCACCTATTCTTAACTGACGATACCTTGATTTTAGGTCAATATTGGTGAATACCATGGCATATCTCATTTGATCAAATAAATATTTTATCCTAAGTAAGGGATATTGATTCTTGATTGTATCCTTATTAAGCATTCTATAATAAATACACAATCTTAAGGAACCGTATTTATTTTTCATAAATAAGATCAATGCACCCCAAGGTGACACACTTGGTTTTATCAATTCATTTTCTAATAACCCTTGCAGTTGAAATTCTAGTTCCTACATCTTGATAGAATTCATCCTATATAGGGATCTATGAATAGGTTCTGCTCTTAGCATGAGATCAATTGTGAAATCAAATTCTCGTATAGGAGGAAGTCTAGGTAAATCCTCTGGGAACACATCCTTAAAATCCTAAGGAATGGGTGTTTCCCTAGCACCTCTCTTCTAGTTATCTCTTAATTCGTTGAGTTTTAAAATATATACTATCCCTCCTTTCTTGAGGGTTTTCTTCAATTGCATAGTTGACAACATCTAGGGTTTGAATACCCCCTACTCACTATGAATTCTCATTATTTCCTTACCTTTCTTCAAATATTCGATCCTTCTATCTTATAAATTGATCAAGTCTTTATGGGCTAACAACAAATCCATCCCTAGGATCACATTAAAGGCATGAAGTGGAGCTACATACAAGAAACCTTTTGTGGTACCACTAGCTAAAGTAAAATCTCTACCATTGCGTAACACTGGTTTACTGAGTAGGTTTACCCAGAACCATACTCTACCTCTCATACATGGGCCAAATATCCTAGCCTTTTAAACATCTCCCTTGCTTAAACTAGAAGAAATAGAACCAAGGTAAATTATTTTAACTAAAGTTAAAAAATCTCTTAGAGAGAAGAAGAGTTTTACATTTCTAGGTTGATGGCATGGATGCTTGATTCTAGTTTTGCTTTCCTACTACTACCTTACATTCTAGGGTTTGTTCCATTGGCCTAAAAATTGGTTCTTATTTTGATTAGGCAATCAATCACATAATGAGGACCTCCACATTGGTAGCATCCTCCCTTGGGGTGTTTCTTCTCCCTAATTTCCTTCCTTGATTTCCTTATTCATGGTGACTCTACCCATCCTTTTTTCCTCAAGGTGGTATGCACTTTAGGGGTTGGTTCATTCATCCACTAAATACATCCAGTTCTATTAGGATATTTGATTGTATAGTGTGGCCCTTTGTATATGTGACAACCTTATTTGTGACCTTCAAAGTCTTTTCAAATATATTTTGTAATTTGTTCCACTTGGGATGCCTTTAGTTGATTTTGACATTTTCCATAGCCTGGTTTGGCTATAGTTTTCTTAATTTGGGCAAGTTTGTGTTGACTTAATTACTCCTTACATTGACTCCTCCATCCCAAATGGCCAACACCTTCCCCTTGGGGTTGTCGATTCTTCTTTTTTAGTTTTGCAAAGTAGGAATCATTCAACTAATTGTATTGTAGTATTTGTTCTCATTGTTGATCTATTAGTTCCCCTTGTTGTTCTATTTGTTCTTATAACATTGTAGTGATGGTGATGAGGTTTTCCACCTTGCTTAAGTCTCTCAAATCCTTTTTTTGGGCCTTTCCTTTAGCAATATCCTTATGATGTTTTCTACTAGGGGAAGCAGTCTTTCCTCCTCTCAACTTGGGTACCATCTATCCTAATGATAACCAATAATAAAAGGTGAGGTTACAATTCCACCTAGAATTGAACTACTAAATCAAGCCATAATGCAAATTTTTTTTGCTAAAAGTATCAATAATCTAATTAGGATGATATTTTTATGTTATGATGTAACATTAATACTAAAACCCATATTCATTGTATTTAATGTATCCTAACATTCATTCTCTCAATATTAATTCCCATTATATTCTAGCAAGCGGGAGATTCTAAGTCATCCCAACTTTTGCTTAAACTCTAAGCAAGCCTTCATAAGATATATTTCAATCCCTTCAATACACAAGAATATCTATACCCTTATACCTAGAGCTTTGATACCAAATGTAATGACCTTAAAACTTGCACAAGAAAAACACACAAAAAGAGAAAATATTTTTTTCTCATTGTAGTGAGAGATTCCTAAACCCCTAACTACCATCTGGTTTGACTTATTGTTGAAGACTACTAATATTCTCAACTTTTCCATTGAGTCACATCTCATCAAATACCCTACACAAATCTATCTATGTGGGTATACTAAGTGTTTCCACAAATAAGTCTATCTATCTCATCACTCTTGATGAGCTAGACTTATCACGTTTAATATAGTTGAAGGTATACACCCATCTCCATACCATACACAAATCAATATGTGTAGGTATGCTATGTGTATTGTGATTTAATCTATCCATCTCATCTCCACGATGAGCTATCTTAACTTAGATGTACTCAATTAGTTTTCTTAGTTAATATTCTCCCTAAGGGGTCTCATCCCCTTAGGTCTTCCATGTTCCCCTAAGAGGTCTCAATCTCTTAGGTCTATTCTAGATTCACCCTAAGACTTCATTTTCTTAGGTCCAATCTAAGTTCCCCCTAAGAATTCAATTTCTTATGTCCATTCTAAATTCACCCTAATATTTCAATTTCTTAGGGTCATTCTAAGTTCACCCTAAGATTTCAATTTCTTAGGTCCATTCTAAGTTTATTTAACAAGAAATAAGTTTAACTTAATCTACTCACACAACAAGGAATAAACTCAAAGGAGCATACATGAGATACTTAGAAGAAAATATTCATTTAAAAGAAGCTAAGTATTAAAATATAAAAAGAAGTTTAAACAACAAGTATTAATGATCCACAGTTACAAATTAAAGATACACTTGTCATCAATACTAAAATCTATTACATATATTCGAGTATGATAAAACTTCCACTCTTATAGAGAATAAAGTAATACATCATTTCCATCTAGAGATATTTCTCTATAATTCTAGTCGATTTGAATGTAAGTAAATCATTTCAATAGGAAATCAAACCGATGTAAAGGTTCCAATTGCCATATTCGGTCTTCCCTGCTTCTCCCTTGATTGTTTGAGGATTATAGGGGATAAGGGCAACTCTCGGATATATGATAGACATGCTTCTAAATGTATTTACTATTCACTTTGCCAAATTGTAACTATACAAATTTGATCAACATATCTAACCATCTACTGCATAGTTGATATCACAAAAGATTCACTACTTTCATTTTCCCCTCTCATTTGTCCTTAGAGAGTCATTTCAACATCCATGGCTTAGATCATTGGTTTTACTTTCAATCAAACCAAATTTCCATGTAATTAGCAAAATAAACTCCCATTATTTTAATTTCCAAAAATTAGATTCCTTTATTTCCATAAATCGTCTCATTACTTAATTCATAAATTAAACCATATTCCTTCATTTCATAAATCAAAGTCGGGTCCGAGGTGTAGACCAATTGGTTCATCCAAACCCCATAAGGGGAGCAGAGGTCCAAGGTTCAAATCTCGAGGCCTTGTCGACTGAACGCTTGTCCCTTTCCTGGTGCTTTTAGCGGCATAAAAGGTTTAAAATGATTATGGCATGGTGGTTATAAGGACGTACTGTGCAAAGATCTGTGTGGCGGCTTTTGGGGCGGACAGCGCAGAATACTGTGGCGGCCATAAAAGCTAGACAGCCTGCCTGGATTCATGGCGGCTACCGATTCCACCATGTAAATTCAAAAAATAAAAATAAATCAAAGTCCCATACCTTTAATCTATAAAACAAAGTATTTTCATTCCTTTATAAATAAAAGTCTTCATACTTTAATTCACTAAACATCCATTTTCTTTATTTTATAAATCAAAGTCCCATACCTTTAATCTATAATAAAAATTATTTTCATTCCTTAATAAATTAAAGTCTTCCTAATTTAATTCGTTAATCATATATTTCCTTCATTTCATAAATAAAAGTCTCATACCTTTAATCTATAAAACAAAGTATTTTCAATCCTTAATAAATTAAAGTCTTCCTACTTTAATTCATTAACCATTCGTTCTCTTTATTTCATAAATCAAAGTCCCATATCTTTAATTTATAAAACAAAGTATTTTCAATCCTTAATAAATTAAAGTGTTCTTACTTTAATTCATTAAAAATCCATTTCCTTAATTTCATAAATCAAATTCCCATACCTTTAATCTATAAAACAAAGTATTTTCAATCCTTAATAAATTAAAGTCTTCCTACTTTAATTCATTAACCATCCATTCCCTTTATTTCATAAATCAAAATCGCATACCTTTAATCTATAAAATAAAGTATTTTCATTCCTTAATAAATTAAAGTCTTCCTACTTTAATTCATTAACCATCCATTTTCTTTATTTCATAAATCAAAGTCCCATACCTTTAATCTATAAAATAAACTATTCTCTCAATTAAGTTTTATTACTTAATTTAACAACATAAGCTATGTTTCCCTAAATTAAGTCTCACTACTTAATTTAACAACATAAGCTATATTCCTTTATTATTTATTAAATTAAGTCTCACTACTTAATTTAACAACATAAGCTATGTTCCTTTAAATTTAATAAATTAAGTCTCACTACTTAATTTAACAACATAAGCTATGTTCTTTTAAATTTAATAAATTAAGTCTCACTACTTAATTTAACAACATAAGCTATGTTCCTTTATTATTTAATAAATCAAATACTAAACAACAAAGGCCTTTTAACAAGGAACAATAGCTTCTCTAAGTTATGGTCATAACCTAAATGACCCTCACTCTCTAAAGGGGTTGTCGATCCCTGCTCTAAAGTTAGCAACAACACAGGGATAACTAGCATAAGCTAATGGGTAGCATTGACCTTACGACATATTTCACTAGCAAGAGACGACATGGTGACGGCCAACCGTGAAGAACATAAGCTTATACTGAGAGGGGGTGAACAGTATAATATAAAAAAATTTACTTCTCAATCCAAATGATAACAGACATAATATCAAAGCAGTAAATAATGCACACATCATCACACAAATGAGAGACATGATTTAACATGGTTCACCCAATGTGGGTTACATCCACGAAGAAAATATTTCTTATAATTTTTTATCAAAGAATATCTTAGGAAAAAAATCACTATTACAATGTTTATGGACCTCTGTCCAAAGGAGACACCAATCCCCTATGCTCAAATTCATGTATCTCTATCCACATGAGACCTTTTTCCCCACTGCTCTTATTTGTGGACCTTTATCAACAATATAACACTATCCCCTTTGCTATATTTTGTGGATCTCTCTCCACAGGAGAACTCTATCCCTCTACTCTGGTTTTCTTCAAAGCCTTCTTTCAACTCTGCTCAATTTTGCTCATAACTCTGATCAAAATTGCTTATCAATCTAATCAAACTTGCTTAAATAATATAATCAGATATGATCAACTGCCTATAATGATCTATCTCATACCTACTCACAAATCTACCTTAAACTTACTCACAAGTCTACTTCAAATATGCCTAGAACTTCTCACAAGCCCTCTCTAAAAGAGACCTACTCAAACAGCTCACAATCCTGCTCTAATATGCTTGCTATATTTTCTTAATTTCTACTCTAACACATGCTCAAAATTTACTCATAACACTTACTTGATAATAATACTTCAAACATATTCTACCAATAATTCTTGTTCAAGAACACATAAGAAAAGATATGTAATATAATTCCACATTATCTTCTTTTCAAACCAAATACATAATTGCTTTACAAAACTTGCTCATAAAAATTCAATACACTCAAACCAATGCTTCAAAAATCATTTAGATAATGAAAGCACATTTTGTTTCACAAACCCTAGCTCAAATATTTCCAACAATGCATACCAATCATCCCTTTTAACTCCACCTCAAAACTACTTTCTCAAAACACAACCACCTAGAAAAAAGTTGAACCACCATACCTCAAAATACTTGATGAATATGTGCCCTCAAATACCTATCTCAAAAATAATATCTTTTGCAACTTCAAAAGGATTAGCACAACACCTTTTCATATAGTGGAAAACCTTCTCAAAATGTGTGCACAATTTATTCCAAACCAATGCTCTATTACTCTCTTATTTTCTCAAAATAACACATCAAATCATGAACCAAGCCTTTCAATACTAAAGCAAGTATTACAAAAAATAAAATTACATTATACACCTTTTATCTTCCACTTAAATATTTCAAAAATAGACCCACAAATGTTTTTGCCACTAATTACCTAATTACTCCTCAAAATAATATTTCAAAATTAATTACATTTTGCCCCTTTTAATTTCCTTCTAAAACAATGGTAAAAATAAAATATTTATTTCCCTTATAACTCCCTAAGTCCAATAGCACATAATAATCAAGCACACCTTAGGCCCTTAATATTTCAACCTTAGCTATCTTCCATTCTCCTTCAGCAAGAGGAATGAGTGAGTTGAGGTTTAGCGGGTGTGGCGGGAGTAAGGGTTTGAATTTTCTAGGTAGGAATCTTAGCCAAGGTGGTAGAGGTAGAGCAAGTACGAAAGGAGCGGGTGGGAACCTCGAGCATGGATCAAGAGAGGATCTAGAGGAAGGCGGTCAGGTTGTGGTAGATTTGGATGTGGGTATCACATGGGGGCCCGACCCTCCTCAGAAAGACCCCGACAAAAAAGATACAAAGGACAATACGGGGCCCAAGAAGTGGTTGTCTTTTTCTGAGACTCTTAGAGGAAAAATAAAGGAGGTTCTCTCTCTTCTGTCCCTAGTTCTAGTAAATAATAAAATTTCAGCCCCAACAAGTTCCATGAGCCCTTTTCTTTTAATGGAAGAATTCTCCTTGGTAGGTAAGTTTTTGGGAGGTAGGCCATACATGGAGACTATCAGGGCTTGGGCAACGGGTAAATGGCGACTGGTAGGCAGCTTGGAGTTGGTAGCTCTAACTCGAGGGTTCTTCATTATTCGTTTTAACAATATGGAGGATGTTAACCACATTTTAATAGGAGGTCCTTGGTTTCTAGGCAAAAGGAGCCTTTTTCTCATACGATGGGGTGAAGATTTTGACCCTGAAAAGCAAAATATTAACATTACCCCTATTTGGGTTTGTCTCCTGAGTCTACCTTCCCAGTTCTTCAATGAATATTGGTTGTTGGGCATAACCAGAACTATAGGGGACCTGGTCTCCATTGACCATGCGATCTTGGCCAGGTCAAGGATGACTCATGCACGAATCTACGTAAATGCTAATTTGAATAATGAATTGCCAAGGTTTGTGGAGCTAGAGTATGGAGAATACAATAGAAAATAGCTGGTAGAATATGAGAATAGACCAGCATTCTATGCAGAATGTAAAAATTAATGACATCTATGAAATCAATGCCCTAACCTAGCAATGAATAGAGAAAAGCAGAAGTAGGGAATGCTAGACAGAGGAAATTTGAGGAGTTTCCCTCACAGATGCGATTTCAATTAGGTAAACTATGTCTACCAAAAAAAGAAAAGAGAGGGTGTAGGGTCCCAACAAGACAAAGGAAAATAACAGGTTGTTGGCAACCAAAATACTCAGGTAAGTTCCAATCCTCTAGTTTCAAATAAATTTTCAATTCTATCCAATATGGGAGTAGGAGGATTATCAAAACACATGGAATCCCAGCACCTTCAGGCTAACCTTTTTTACTCTCTCGAATCCCCATCCAAGTCAGGATCCTCAAACCCTAATGCTAAAATTACTGTAAGCCCCGTGGGCATCATAAATCAAAACCCTAATGCATGATCTCTAGAATCCACATCCAATTCAAGATCCTTAAACCCCAATGTTGGAAATACTTCAATCCCAGTGGGCATCCCAAAGCCAAACCCTAATGTTGAAGAACTTAGGAAGAAAGTTGAGGCATTAGAAAATAAAAAATCTCATCTCCCTAACATCATCACTAGGAGCCAAGTGAATCCTACTGAGGGGTCGTCCTGTAGACCAGGGGAATACAGGAAAAAAGGAGAGGATTTGGATGTAGGGGTGGAGATATGTGAAACTCTTCAGACTGAGGAATATGGCAGTTTGGTTCTACAAAAAATTACCTCCCCTCAGTTTAGTTCTAAACAAACCATGAGCTCTGTGAAGTCTCCTATAGATTTTGGCAGTGAAAAATGAAGAGGAAGAATATCAAATACTGAGCATCAAAAAATTAAAATTGATAATGACATTGCCAATGGAAAATAGAGAACCTTGTTTCAACAGGTTATTCCAGGTTTTGAAGACAACAAATTAGGAAAACCCCCTCAAGGGAGAGGGAGAGGAAGAAATCCTAAACAATCTAAATGAAGTTCCTCTCATTGAACATGAGAGGCCTCAATGGCCTGAACAAACATAGGGAAGTCAGTGCAATAATAAATCAAGTGAATCCAACTATTATCATGTTGCAAGAAACAAAAAATGGTGAGATTCAATCAAAAAAAATAGCAAAAAAATCTGGAATCAAGGGGAGATGGTTTGCAAATCATCCAGAGGAGCATCTGGAGGCCTTATGACTTTTTGGGATCCCCGGATAGTAGAAGGCACCATTATTCAAAAATATGATAGGGTTCTTAGTGTTTTATTTAAGGAAATAAATAGCAACAGGTCGTGGATCCTTTCAAATATTTATGCCCCAACTTCAATTCAAGGGAGAGCTCTACTGTGGGAGTACTCAGGCAATCTGAGTGAAATCTTCCATAATGTCCCCAGGATTCTAGCTGGGGATTTTAACACTCCTCTTTACCCTTCAAACAAAATGGGTGGAAATGGACCACCTATCAGGAGCATGGATGAGTTCAATGACTTTGTGAACTCCAACATGTTGATGGATGTAAAACTTAGAGGAGCAAATTATACCTGGAGCAATCGGTGGATAGGGTGTCATCTCATTCAATAAAGGCTTGATAGGTTTTTTCTATCAAAGGAGGCTACAACTTTGTTTAGTTATTCTACCCTGCAAGCCCTTCCTAAAATTACCTCTGATCATAATCCCATTTTGTTGGATATCCCTAACTCTTTGTCCTTCAATAAACCTTTCAGATTTCAATCTATGTGGATCAAACATTCCAATTTCAGAGATAACTTAAATCAGTGGTGGCAGCAGCCTGTCAGGGGTAGTGCAGCTTTTAAACTTGCTGGAAAATTAAATTTTGTTAAGGAAAAGCTTCAAACTTGGAACAAATAAGTCTTTGGGAACCTCTTTGAAAATAAAAAATAGGTTGTTGAAAGTTTTAAGATAATTGATCAGAGGATCGAACATGGTGATGTTGATGAAACTACTAGGCAGGAGGAACATTTTGGCCTGTGAGGAAATCTATTGGAGGCAAAAATCAAAGGCTCTTTGGTTGAAATATGGAGATTCAAATTCCAATTTTTTTCACGTCACCATGCTTAGAAACAAAAGCAATAACAAGATAATTTTAAAAAAAAAAACATATGGTTCTATTACTCAAGACTTAACATAAATCAGAAAGAAGGCAGTAACTTATTTCAATTCTATCCTTGGTCAGGAATCGCAGTGCAATGAGGAGGCCAAAGATAAATGAAGATATAAACTTATTGCAATCCATTTCTAGCATAATAAATGAAGATGTAAACCTTAAGCTTCTAGCTCCATTTTCTGATAAGGAAATTAAGGAAGCCTTGTTTAGCATTAAGCCAGACAAAGCCCCGGGACCCGACGGCTTTCCCCCTCATTTCTATCAAGATTTTTGGGACATCATAAGTGAGGATGTAATTTTTGCTATCAGATAATTCCAAGCAAGCAGTCATATCCCAAAAGGTATCAACTCTACTTTTATTTCTCTAATTCCTAAGAAGCAAACCCCTGAATCTATGGCTGACTTAAGGCCAATCAGTCTGTGCAATGTTTCTTACAAGATCCTAACTAAAGCCATTGCAAATAGAATGAGAGATATTTTGCCCCGCATCATAGATCCATGCTAGGGAAGCTCTGTCCAGGGTAGGTCAATCTTGTATGGAGTTATCATAGTTCATGAAGCTCTGCACTCTGCTCATAAGACTAACAGGTCTATTTTTGCCCTCAAGCTTGATATGAACAAAGCATTTGATAGGCTAAATTGGTACTTTCTAATTGTTGTCCTCCTTAAGTTTGGTTTTCACCACCAATGGGTTAATTTGATTAAAGAATGTATTTATAAAGCATGGTTCTCAATTCTCGTTAATGGAACAACTTCTGGTTACTTTCAAAGTTGCAGAGGAATTCGACAGGGGGACCCTATTAGCCCCATGTTATTCATCATTGTGGCAGAAGCTTTAGGTAGAACCATAAAAAATGCTTGTAGTTCAAGACTAATATCGGGAATCAAGGCAACATATCTCACTAGGGCTATTTCTCACCAACAATTCGTCGATGATACCCTTATATTGACTAAGGCTTCAATGGTTGAGGCCAAAATAATTAAATACATCCTACAACTCTAAGAGGACCCTACTGGTCAGAAAATTAATTTTAGTAAAAGCAAGTTATATTTCTTGAACACCCCCATTCAGAGGCAAGAAAGGATTGCATAAATTTTAGGGTGTGATATAGCAAACCTCCCCACTTCGTATCTTGGTCTCCCTCTTTTCATTGGTTCTCCGAGAGAGTCAATGTGGGATAGGGTTATTGAAAGAATTCAAAAAAAACTTTCTAGATGGAAAGGTCATCTTCTATCTCAAGAAGGAAAGCTGACCCTCACTAAGGCATCTCTTTAGAGCATTCCAGTCTATTTCCTCTCTATTTTCAAAGCCCCTGTGAAGGTTTTCCAGAAAATTGAGAAACTCCAAAAAGAATTTTTATGGACTGGATAAGAAGAGAAAAAAAGGATACACCTTGTAGGATGGACCAAAGTGTGCAGACCCAGGGAAAATGAGGGCTTAGGTCTGAGGAGAATTGCTCATATAAATTTAGATTTACTAGCTAAGCAGGCGTGGCGTCTCATTTTTGGTGAAGAAAATGAATGGACAGCTATCATCAAACGAAAGTATCTTCAAAATATAGAATTTCTAAGTGACACAGTTCCAATCAGAGGTTCTACTTTTTGGAAAGTTATTCTAATTGTAAGGAAATCATCAAAAAAGGTTTAATATGGGTTTTAGGCAATGGTGAGAGGATAAATTGATAGAATTACAGGTGGGCTAAGGATGAACCACTGATGCAATATCCTAACTTAGCCCGAATCAGAGATATCACAGAAGAACTCATTAGCGAAAAAGTCTTCAATTATATGGTTGAGGACAGAGGTAGAATGAAGTGGAAACAAATAATAATTTAGGGATTTCAAGCAGAATCAAATGATCTTTGTAATATTCTCGGGCAATAGTTTATCCCCATGAGACCCAAGGAAGATAAAGTGACCTGGGCTCCTACGAAAAACGGGTAGTTCACTGTTAAATCAGCTTACAAGCTTCTGCTTAATGACGAGGGTTTTGTCCTCCAAAAGGACTTAGTTTGGATACAAAATTTAATTCCAAAAATTGTAGTCTTTTCATGGTTGGTTATCCAAGGAAGAATTCTAACCATTGATAATATGATATATAAAGGTATTTGTATTACTAATCATTGTTATCTATGCAGGGTTAATTGGGAGACCATTTATCACATTTTCCTTGAGTGCCCTTTTTCCTTGACTGTCCTAAGTGGGGTTTTTTAGGCCTTCAAAATTTCATGGGTTAAACCAGCCATCGTACTTGATTTGTTCATCCAGTGGCCTTGCCCCTTTTAAAGCCAAAGACTTAGATACATGTGGAAAATTTGTCTCAATCACTATCTTTGGCAGGTGTGGTTAGAAAGGAACCATAGAGTCTTTAATGAGTCTATCCATGATCATCAAACTATCATTGCCAGGATCCTATCCTTTGCCAACGAGAATGTGAACCTTATCCCTTTTGATAGTTGTAAACCTCATCTGCAGGAGACCATGATTGCTCAATATTTAAGCTTAACCTTGTTAGATGAGTCTATGCCTAGGGTAGTCAACCCCAGAGCCAATGTTAAGTGGTCTCCACCTCCTACGGGTTGGTTTAAGCTTAATTTTGATGGAGCATCTAAGGACAATCCTGGCAGAGAAGGTGTTGATGGTATTGTGCGAGATCATAATGGGAATATGATGCTTGTGTTTTCCGAATATTTGGTAACAAGGACGAACAACGAAGCTGAAGCTAGAGCTATGTGGAGAGGCCTTCAAATGACTCAAGACTTAGAAGGCAATTTTATCATAGAAGGAGACTTTATGCATGTTATAAATCTCCTCAATAATTGGAAAACACCTCTTTGGAGGATTAAAACAATTGTTGAAGAGGCTAGGATCATTTTCCAGGGAAGACAGGACAGAAAAGCCCAACATGTCTTTTGTGAAGCTAAAAAAATTGTTGATAAGCTGGCCAATTTGGGTGTCGATGGTGACAGAATTTTCAAATGGGAACACGGTGTCCCAAGTGAAGTAGAGGAGCTTATTCAACAAGAATGCCAAGAATGATAGTCGAATTTACCAACAAGGAAGGCACTGTAAGTTCAAATGCTAGGAGTATTCCCGTCTCTTTTTTGAATTGGACTCACAATAAAAATTATCTGAGTTGTCAGTCTTCATGGATGCTGCTTGGAAATACCACAAAGACTAATGGGGATAGTCACATGTCAAATAACATGGCTCCTAGTCATCTTAGTAATTTGAGGTTGGTTTATAATCACAAGGAAGGAAAGAAACGACAATATAAGACTTCGAACCAAAGCCACGTGGACCACCAGATAGCCACCGCCATAAATCTAGCCAGCAGGTTCACTTCTCCAAGGTTGATTGGCCAAGATAGTATGTGGTACCAAAGCATGTCATATACGGAAGAAAGCAATTACCAAAGAATTATTAAGAGTAACTGTCAATACAAATCTTGTTGGAGTTTTTTTCAGTACTCTGCTATGTGTGTTTGCAGCTTTTTGTTTCTCCATTGTCTCAAGGAAGGGATCTATGTCTGTTTCTTTTTTGTAATTATGATGCATGTGTGTTTTCTCGGGATATACCCAAAATGTTGTATTGGAAGTTTCTTTTTGATAACAAGCTATGTGCCTTACCGGATGTAATGGCTTTGGCGACATGTATATTTTACATATATAGGATCCTTATTAAGGATATGTTCATCAACAGCCCTGGGCTGATTTTTGTAAAAGGTTTTGGGTCAACCTGTAAAACCCGGTATTAATGCTATAGTATCTTATCTACCAAAAAATATATATTTCAACCTTAGCACTAATAAAAAAAAATATTTTTGCTTACCACAACTGTCATGGGTGGGAATCAACCATGAAACCTCATATCTATGAGTGTGCTGGTGACACTTGGACTGTTGCTAGGCCAACCACCCACACAAGAGCTTAAATGCATGATATAGCTTTTAATATTTTTTCAAATCCTTTCAATCAATAAAACACGAAAAATATGTCACCTTCAAGTTTCGACCTCACAACCTGTTGCCTACCCTACACCTTAGTGTTGCCCAAATCTACCGCTAGGCCAACCACCTAGTTGAGGATGAAGCCCCACGATCCTCTATTTCTTTGACCATAAAACCTTCTTTTATTAAATTAAAATTTCATCCTTTCTTTTCTCTGATTCGCGCATGCAAAAAAATCAAATACAATTTACAATTCGAAAACTATTGACCTTAATGCATAAATTAAATCCATATTAATATGGATTTCTCCTTCCTTTTTCTGATGTTAGCTCTTTAGGTTTTATTTAAAACCTTTGAAAATGTTGGCACCAAAACCCATCTTGGGTTTAAAATTATAATATAAAGTATTATAATAAACTTTTATTATTAAACCTTTGGCTTCAAACTTTTGTCCTTAATATTATAATATTAAAATATTATAATATTATTTATTTTTAAGCCTTAGTCACTTGCTTTATGCATGGTCTTTAAACTAGGGTATTCAACCTTTTAACCAAACACTTAGAGCTTTGTCCCAAACCTCTTTGGCTTATAATATTTAAAGTAAATATTATAACCTTTTCCTTTTTATCAATTTTCTTGCATTGGGATGAACTTTACCTTGCATAATTAACCAACTTATAAACCTTATATTTTTACCATGCCAAGCTATCTTTGACATCAATGACAACAATATACTCAAAATTTCTAGAAAATCATAGACAAGAGTAACACAAAACCCATCTGATGTCACATAGGGTAGCCTACGGATATGAGGGATGGCTCATAGGTTCACTGTCACTCAACTACAGGCATGCAACATTGTGTTGCGTGTCCAACGGACAACACCGCTTACTGGGAAGGAGGTGGGTTACCCATAGTCATCAAGGGTCAATTGCGGTTCAAGCCTATATTAGCTAGTAGAGACTATATTGTGCAAAGGAGGACTATCATGGCAGCTAGCACGAAGTTGGATGAAGGTTTAATATTAACCAAGGATGTGCTCTTCTCACATGAAGGCACTCAAACCTAGGTTCAATAGCCAAACATGGGTAGGGAAGCACCTCCTAGCATCCACATGGCCTTAGCTTGGTAGACGAACATAGGTGTGCAACTCACTATCACAGCTTCAACAAAGCAACAAAAAAGGTTTCTAAACTTAACCAAAAGCTTAACAAGTGCCCAGCTAGGATAAGCCAAAGTTAATCTAAACCAAAGACACAGTAGTAAAACCCACTGGTAGAGACAGTATTAACATAAAATATTGAGCATGGTTTTCTTCTGCTTATTCCTCTTGTATTTTTATACTAAAACAAAGAGATATAGCTTATTAACCGACCTCAAATCTTGTTGGTGCTAGTTCATTGAGCTCTTTGGTTTCAATCTTTGCCAAGTCCTTCCTTATCCAAACATATGTTATTTCCTCCTTTATCCCCCTTTGTCAAATATCTCTCTTTTCCTCTTTATGCCTCAAGTCTTCCCTCTCAAATATTATTTGTCGCCATTAACTTCTTCTAATTTCCCTTCCATCCTCTCATACCTCTTGTCTAATCCTTCCCCATTGTTCATCTTCTACCATTACTTCTTTTGACTTTATGGTAATGTGTTGGGATGTTAGCCATTCTTTTTTATTATCCACATTATTTTTTAATATTTATCATAAATGGGGGTTCCCCTTTCTTCCAAATTTGGTAGAAGTTCCCTTTACTTGAACGCGTGGATACATTCTAACAAATTATAATATAATCTTATTTAAAGAAAGCTTAGATTTATTTTAAAAAGAAGTTTTATCATTTAAACAACTTATTTATTATTTTTTTTTAAAGAAATTCTTTTATCATTTAAAAATAAATAAACTAAATGAAATTATTTTATCATTTAAAATAAATTAAATGAAATTATTTTATCATTTAAAAATAAATTAAAAAAAATTATTTTATCATTTAAAAATAAATTAAATGAAAATATATTATCATTTAAAATAAACTAACTAAAATTCTAAATAAATTTTTTTTATCATTTAGAATAAATTGTCTATTATTTAATAGATTCAAGCACACAGGGAGTTTCAAAAGCAACCTTCTTATTTATGCTTTTCAAACTAGTGATGCATAAAGTGGTGAAGTAAAATATAATCAATAATAAGCAACAAACAAAGAGTCTTTCCATCAACCCAGTAACATGTCTTAGCCTCGATAATTTACGATGGCTGCTAGGCTATCAATATAAGTCTCAGGGTTGGCAAGTTGATGATTATCCCTATCTAATAATGCATACCTATATGAAGGTATCCATCCATGTTACCCTCAATTTTTTTGAGTCATCACTTCCCCATCCTCAAGTACCCTATTTATGGTGGATAATTCTACCACTTCCACCCATGAGTGTACCTAATTTTGCACATTATCTTTCAAAATATTAAACTAAGCATCACATAGTTTGTTTATTTGTATATAACTAAGCACCATAAATCAATACACAGTTTCCATACCCAAAAGCTTACCAAGGAGGGTCGTGATAGAAGTAGAGCTCAGTATAGTGGTTTTAATGATGCAAAAGTATGAAAACCAAAAAGAGAACCCAATGGTATTTTTCAATTAGACTTTGAATGGATATGAGAAAAAATATAATTTTATTGAGAAACAAGTGTATGCTCTGGTAAGAGGATTAAAACACTTCAAACACATGGTCTCAAATAATAAGATCGTTGCTTATGTCATACATTCTAATGTTAGAGAATACATAATGAGTAGAGAAATAATATAAAAAAGAGTTTGATGGATTACTAAGATTTTACACTATGATGTGAAAATCAAACCTACAAAACTAATCAGAGAAAGAGCACTTTTCCAATAGATAGTTGAAGATGCAATAAAGAGGAAGTTTATTTAGAAAATAACAATTAGGAAGCATAGGCAAAGGAATGCTTAATAAAAAAAGAAGAGGATGAACCAATAGGATAGATCAAAGGATTGAATACATGCGAATGGGAGGATACCCCCAAAATTTGGACAAAATCCAAGGAAGAGCTTTTCATTTGCAAAATGTTCACTATACAATAATTGATAGAATCCTATTCCAAATAAACTTTGATGGGATACTTCTCTATTGTGCAAAATGGAAACAAGTGTAATTCATATTGTAAGAATTCCATTAGGGATTGGTTGGTGGACACTTTTCAGCTTAAACAACTACCAACAAAATCATGAAGGTGGGATACTACTGGCCCAGTATGTTCATAGATGCTCCTCCATGGGTTAGGAATTATAAAAAATGTAAGTTTTTCATGGGAAGAAAGAGAAATGCTCCCATTCCTTTAAGGCCTATAGTAGTAGATGAACCTTTTCCATAATGGGGACTCGATTTTATTGGAATGGTCAACCAACCATCTAATAAATGGCATAAATAGATCCTAATAGCTACATATTACTTCACCATATGGGTTGAAGTGATTCCTCTAAAAGAAGCCACTAAAAATTTGATCACATAAATTTTGGAATACATCATAACCATATTTGGTGTTCTCAATAGAATAATAATAGACAACGCCAAGGTATTTATAGATTTAAATATTACTCAATTTATATTTTAGCATGGTATATATTTAAAAGTATTTTAAAATTATCATCCCCAAGGTAATTGTTTGGCTGCATCTACAAATAAATACTTATTGAGAATTTTAAAAAGAATTGGATCAACAATAGCAATGGCCCCTTCATCTAAAAATAGCTCTTTGGAAAAACCGTATTACTCAAAAAAAAGCATTGGGATGTTCTCCATAAAATTTGGTCTATGGCAAGGAGGCTAAGCTACCCATTTGCATATAATTATCGATGCTCTGGTTGTTGCATCAGTTAGAATTACAAAAAAATGAACCAATGATAATGAGGTTGGGATAGCTATTAAAGCTTCAAGAATAAAGAAGAAAGGTTGGAGAACATTTGTTGAAACATCAAGGAATAGTAAAAATATGGTTTTATAAGAGGGCTACTCTACAATTTTTTGAGATTGATGATATGGTCCTTTAATGGGATAAACATAAAAGTAAACTTGAAAATCATACTAAGTTTGATATATTTTGGAGTGGGCCATATATCATAACCAAATGTAAGGATGGCAATTCATTTGAGCTATACACCATTTAATAAGATGTTATCCCCATACCTATGAATGGAATTCACCTAAAAAATTATCCTTAAGCATACATTCATTTGAATGTTGCAGCAATATAAGTAAAAAAAATGGATATAGTACAAGTAAAGGAATTTTAAAAATTCAATAAGCCTAAGGAAATATTGTTGGTCTTGTGGATTTGTTATCATATTGTTTTATTTCTTGTGTTTCCTATTTGCAGGATCTATAAATTTCTAACCTTGTACCCAAGGATAAAGGCAACAACTTTAGGTCCTCATTCAAGCAAGCTAGAAGGCCCTCGTGAGCTGAGAAAATTATAGTGACTCCTTACTACTAATTTGTACTTAGGGCAAACTTCTAGAGGAGACAAACCTATTTTACAAAAGCACATAAGGTATTTTGAAAGTAGGAAGTCAATATGAATCTCGATAATCAAAAACATTGGAAATCCTAAGGTAGAGGAGAGACATTCTAACAAATGTAATTATCAGGAAACTAGAAAAGCTTCCTCCTAGATACACTGATATCAAACGTTTTGTAATATTTGATGAATACCAATAGTAGGAAGTTCTCACGAATGGAAAAATGTACTAGACTGAAGAAAATTAAGGGTGCTCTAAAGGATTGGAAGTCGATAAGGCAGAATGCACAAGATCCCAAGAAATGTAGACAAGTTGAATTATTGTGCTCTTATGGAAAGGAACGAAGGCTACCTACCAATGTCAACTCAATTGAGTAGCTCAAGAAGATACTAAAAGTAGACATGATAGTTGCAATCCCATATTTGATAGCCATTATGGTTGAAGGCACATCTTTTAATTTTCAGAATCCATAGGAGAAGTAGTAAAAATTGTGAAAGCCACCTACAATTTTTGGAGGGAAATTCTGCTCACTATAATCCATATATAATACTATTTTTGGCAATGTAAAGCATCGACAAGTTTACATCTACAATTTTTGTAAGCTTTTTGTCATGATCCGCCTTGGCAAGACTCTTTGCATGCTAGACTATGTATTGATAAATAATGACCTGATGCTTAGTTTTGATTCATTTTTATGATTATACAATATGAATGTTGATATATTGCTTTGAAGGAAATGATACTACTGATGTATTTTTTATTTGTAAGATCAGGTACTCCTGAGGGTGGCAAGGAAGCCAAACATCAAGATCGATGTAATAAGAAAAAATGGAAATGATGATTATGGTGGCTCAGGATAACATAAATAATTACCCTCATGTAGATGCATGCATTCTTGCTTTTGTGGTGATCATCAATAATCCAGTCATCCATAGCCAAAATTTGGTAACCTAGAAGTTACCATAAGTATTTGGCTAGAACAAGCAATTGGACTTGCCATAAATCACCCTCCTCGTTTGATGCATTGTTTGCTTGCAATTGATTAATGCTTGTTTGGTATTAGGCTTTCAATACCTATGATTATTGCTTGGGTGAAAGTATATTGCTTGGTTTGCTTTAGTGAAAATATATTAGGAAATATATTTTGTAAAATAAAAGGTAATTTAATTAATATTGGTTTAATTGCACGTTACCTTAATGATTTGGTAAATTTGGAATGCAATTTAATAATTTTGTCTTTTCTAGTAAAGCAATTAAATGAATATAGTAATAATGATATATTTTAAAAATAAACATATTATATTAAAAATATATTTTCCTTTTCACCTTACGTAGGTGGGATTTTAATTTTGGTCGATGGGCATTGATTTTTATATTGATAAGAAATAATTTCTTCTTACCTTTTTGGATGGAAAAATAGTAAAATGAGTATTATTTATATGATATTTTGCCTAAATATTTCTATTTTTATGAGGCCTACGAGAAATAAAATAAGGAACTTTTTGGATTGGAAGAGGTAGCCATGGAGGTGATTTTGGAGGTCAAGGGAGGGCTATTTTGAGGGAGCTACTTAAGGAGGACTAACAGGTTGGATCTTCCCTTTAATGAGCCTTGTTTTAAATGTTAGAAAATAGAATATTGCTTTATAAGAATATTTGTCATCAATTTTTATGAGGTATTCTTGCAGTAGTTAGCCTGCATCTTAGCAATGGAAATAATTCTTCATAAAACCCTTTGTAATTGATTTTTGGTTGAGGCTCTCTTTTGCTATAATCGATCTGTTATGACCTATTTTTTTCTATGGTTTTAAAACTTAGAGGTTTAGATACTGTACCCTTTTTATTAATCTATTTGGAGATGCTTGTGTGCTATTCTCTACCTATGAATAAATGGCTTGTGTTGTTGTGTGAAACTAGATTAGCCCCTACCTTTCATGCTCCTACTGACCAAGGATATAGCTTGGGCATTATTGCTTGGGTTGAGGCTAAAACCTTCTACAAATCCTTCGTTTTGATATTTGAAATAAATGGATTATTTACCCTTTTGTTTTTGGTTTTTAATAGGTGATGTCACCCCTGTTCATGATGATAATGGTAGTAAATTTTATCCCTTTGCTATCGTTGCTAAGTTATCCCTAAGATTTAACCTTAAGATAGGAGTTTAATTTTAGCTCTGTTTTTGAGGTGCAACAACTTCACACTCATGAAAGCATGTGCAATGGGAATATAGTTAGGCCATCCTACATAATATCTCATACGAGATGTATGATGGCCCATGCACACTGTAATAGGGGTTTAACCCTCTTTTAAGGTCAACCATAGGTTGTGGTCAATGCTTCTCCACATGGTGGGCCACCCAGTATCGATTGGTGGTGCATTCCTTTGATGTGTCGCTTGTTCTCATTTGTTGATCTATCATTTGACTGCCACTCAATTTGACTACCATGTGGCTTGTAATGAGTTTTTTTTGGTTTTGCACCCGATTGTGGGGGTAGTTTTAATTTTTTTATTTTTGTGGTGTGGGTCTAATCCCATACGCCTTATGTGGGGGGTGCCTTAGCACCACAAAAGGGGTAAGACTCCATTATTCTAATGACCACTCAGCAGTGGTCAGGAGAGCCATCGTTTGACAAAAGCTAGAGCGTTGGTTGAGGGGTTCGGTCAATGTGTGGTCCATTTGACTATGGAATTGTTGTTTGACCCCTTTTCGGTTTGACTTAGCCAACCTATTTGATTGCATTGATGGTTTTATTGATTGATTAAACCAATCCATTTTTGGTTTAAGGTTAATTAAGTTTTTTAGAGAATTTAATAATAAAAAGAAAGTCTTAATGGATTTTTTTAGTTAAATGAAAGGACTTTTTGTTTAAAAGAATGAATATATTTTAATTAAATGAAAGAAGGGCTTTTTGTTTAATTTGAAAGAATGAATATATTTTTTATTTAATTGAAAGAATGGCCATTTTAATTGGCTAAATTGAAAGAATAACTTTTTGACTAAAAGAATGACCTTTTGGAATAATTAAAAGTATGGGTTTTTTATTAATTGAAATGATGAATTATGGGCATTTGATTTAATTGAAAGATAGACCTTTTGATTATTGAATTAAAAGAAGGGTTTTGATTTAATTGAAAGAATGACCTTTTTGATTAATTGAATTGAAAGAATGACTTTTAAATGAAAGAAAGACCTTTTGATTGAATTGAAAGAATTATTTTTTTATTGAAAGAATGACCTTTTGGTATTAATTAAAAGTAGGGGATTTTGATTAATTTAAAGGATGAATTAGGATTATTTTGATTTATTGAAAGTATGTGTTTTTGATTAATTAAAAGAATTATTTATGGGTGTTTGATTAAATAAATAAATACCTTTTGGTTTAATTGAATTATGATTTATGGGTGTTTAATTAAATGAAAGAAATACCTTTTTATTTAATTGAATTGTGAGATATGGGTATTTGATTAATTGAAAGTTTGGGGTTTTGATTAATTGGAAGAATGAATATTGGATTATTCTATTCATTGTTGAATGATAAATGGCTTTCATTCTTGAATGACTTATGCATTATGAAGAATATATAGTTGCATTATGGCATTCAATTTATAAATGCATATGTTGCATAATGATAGATCATCTAGCAAATGCATTAGTTGCATACTACATGATATCTATGAGTTGTCTTGATCCCTTACTACCATCAACTAAGCAATGGATAAGCAAGAAGGACCAATGAAGACTTATTTATTTAATACTTGATCTTTAAGACATATTGTAGTAAAGCTCTCATTATGGAAAGCTTATTGTAAAGTAGTTTCTAGCATGAATATTCTCCTAGTTTGGATGATGATGTAATGCTCTACTCTTTTATACTATGGTAGTACTTTTACCCTACATGGAATATGTAATGGTTGGAGTTATGAATGTGTTCATTTATGAATGGAAAATGTATCTTTTACTTTGTTATTGATAAAATATCTATGATGTTATGGTTTTGTAAATTATCATGTTTTGATAATGGAATTAAATAGGGATTACATCTTATTTATGTGACTTCTTATTGATGAAATTGTAGATGTTATTTAATGCTTAATTAAATAGATAGACTTATTTACATCCCTGTTTAAGGAATAAATATCAGGAAATCTTTATGAATGGTCTAATAAGTTAGAGATGATTGGAAAATTATATCTATCAAATGTTATGCTTATGGATTAGAAGTATCCTACTAAGATGTGAAGTGTTTTTACATACTAGTGATACTTGGAATCTTCTCCTAGTTAGCAAGGACTTTTATTCATTAGAAGCTTAGAGAGAGTTAATATAAGGGATTATGGGGTCCCTTTGAGAAGGAAACTTTGGGTAATAATTGGTTCACCACTTCTCCTTATTGACCTAACCTTAGATAGTTGTAGGAAGCAACAATTAGATTGTTGTGTCAATGAATGGACTATCACATGAAGTGATAGATGCTTTGGTTGGCTAATCACTTAGATGAGATGGATAGCTAAAAATTTACTTGCATATATGGAATTATGTATGGTAAAGGAAGTATATAAACTGTATGCCATTACACTTAAAGCAACTACATAGACAGGCTTATGTATGGTGTAGGGATGGGCATACCCTTTAACAAACTAAATGGGATAAGTTAGCTCACTAGGGAGATGAGATATATAGCTTATTTGCATTACACTTAGTGCACCTACATAGATGGATTTATGTATGGTGTAGGTATGGGCATACCCTTTTGATTAATAAAAAGGGGATAATTTGGCTCATCGTAAAGATAAGATAGACAACTTAATCATAAGGTATTAATTCAATAGACAACTTCATAGAATGGCTTATGTAGGGTGGGGATATGTAGATCCCTAATGAGTGTATCAAAAAAATATCTCTTGAGTTGGTTAGATTTTTTGGTCATTACATTTGATATCAAAGATCCAGGTATGATGGACTAGAGGTTTCCATGAATGAACTCTAGGTATGATGGACTAGAAGCTTCCATAGATAAGATAAATATTGGTTAAGGAATAAATCCTAGGAAAGGTAGCTTTACATCAATATGGCTTCTTGCATGGATCAAGTATGACCATCATCATTATCATAATATTGATGATGTATAAGCACACCTAGGAATAGTATCTTGCATGGAGCAAGAATAACTATAGCCATGAATGATAATTAAATAAGTTGGTTTAGAAGGAAAAAGAACTAACTATTAGTAACTAAACTTCTTTATGAATACGAAGAATGGCACCTTGTGATGAGGCAAGGTGGACCAAGATCATTATAAATAGAATGAAAATGATCATAGTCGAGGTAGCACCTTGTGGGGATACAAGTGTGATGGTGACCATTAATGATCTAAGTTAGTTCATGGGAAGATGTAACTAACCATTGGAAGTATAATTGGAAGTAATTGTAACTTATCTAACTCCTTTGTGTGGCAAAGAGAAATGACACCTAAGATGAGGAGAAGAAGAGGATCTTCTCAAAAACTCAAGGCTAGCTAGGAAGGATGAATCTGAAACTAGATCTTAAAGGGAATGATTATAGTGAGAGGTAGAAAACCCTCCTAATTGTAGTTAAGTTACTACAAGAACAAATAAAATAATAGAGGGAATATATGAACCAACGTAAGAAATGATTAGAAATTATTAATCAAGCTCCCAAAATGAAAATTCTAAGGGTAGACAAGAGGAAAATCCTACTACAAAAGATCATGAAGGTAAAATCTTTTATAGAGGTAGAGCTAGCCAAGGACCTGAAGAATATCAAGATATTTGAATTGGTAAAATTCAGTCGAGACAAGGTTGTATGAATTGGAAACGTATCTTTTCCTTGATAAATAATTTATTAGTAACCCAAATAGTAGGGTTACCCTTCATGTGCATGATATAGATTTAGAAATATGAAATGACTTCAAAGCTGGCAAGAAGACTCGAGCAATGAAACCTTAGTGGAATGGTTTTAAACAACAACCAAGATGGATGTCTCTATTGTTATGTAAATTTTCCTTGTTAACAAGTAGAATTCATTCTTGAGGTTTATAATTTGAGAAGATATTTTTAATGTTCATTATAACCATAAGAAAGGATGGTTTCCAAAAGTAGGTAGGCTTTGGAAAAGGTTATAAGTGGTATATCTTGGACTGTGATAGATACATCTGGTGGTTTTTTGAACATTAAATTGTGCTCTTCATTTATTATGAACATTAACCATGGATACTTGTGAACCTATACTATGAATATAGTATATAGTAGAAATTTTAGAGCTTGGACATACCTGTTGGGAATAGAGAAATGTTTGTAAAAATAGTAGGTGAAGAATCTATTCTTAAGAGAAGTATGGGATCCTCTCCAATAAAAACCAACTATTCTTAGTTAAATTTATTATACTTAATGAGAAGGAACAATTGGTTAAAATAATCGAATAGATGGGAGAGTCTATTCTTAGTTAAGTTGATTCTACTTAATGAGGAGTAGATAGAAAATATATTCTTCATTTGAGTATTCCTAGTAGAAATAGTAGAATCTATTCTTGAGAGTATGGGATACTCTCTCTAAGTTGTTAAACAATGTACCAAAACATGAGGTTAATAAGCATTTGAAGGTACATAAATCCATCTTAGAAGTGGACCCTAAATTTTAATATAGGATAAATCTGCTTAATCTCAAGGTCTTGAAGAAGGCATATAGTTATTTTGACCTGAATTCACATAGACTTAATAGACCAAATCAAGTAAATGTGATCGTAGAACGGGTATTCCAATAGAATTTGTATCAAAATGGAAATAAATCCTAGAGAGAATAAGGATTTTGACATAAGGATGGACTCTTACATTTTAAATAATGGGTACTTATATCCAAAATTGGTAATCTAAGGAGACTAACTATGCAGGAAGTGCATAGTTCTCCTTATTTCTCTCACCATGGAGGGACCAAGATGGGGGAAAATATGAAAAAGGCCTTATTCTAGGAAACTATGAAGAAGGATGTTGTTGATTTTGTTGCTCAATATTTAGAATGGCATCTCACATGGAGTGAGTGTGGAATTGATATTATCAGGGGATGTAATATTTTGTATAAATAATGAAATAAAAAAGATACATTCTTGTTTATTTGAAAATGTATTATAATATTATTTTGTTGCAGGAGAACACATGAGAATGTGTTTAGTCCAAGGGGGTAGTATGTCATAACCTACCTTGGCAGGACTCTTTGCATGCTATACTATGTATTGATAAATAATGACCTGATGCTTAGTTTTGATACATTTGGATGATTATGCAATATTAATGTTGATTTATTACTTTCAATAATATGGTATTGTCTATGTATTATTTATTTGCATGACTAGGTACTCTCGAGGATGGCGAAGAAGTTGACCACCAATATCGAGGTACCAAGGAAAAAGAGAAATTATGATTATGGTGGCTCAGGGTAACATGACCAATTACCCTCATGTAGATACATGCATTCTTGCTTTTGTAGTGATAATCAACAATCCAAACGTCCATAACTAGAATTTCGTAACCTAGAAGTTACCATAAGTTTTTGGCTAGGATGAGCAATTGGACTTGTGATAAATCACCTACCTTGGTTGATGCATTGTTTTCTTGTGATTGATTCATGCTTTTTTGGAACTATGCTTTCAATACCTATAATTGTTTCTTGGGTGAAAGTATATTGCTTGGTTTGCTTTAGTGACAATATATTGGGAAATATATTTTGTAAAATAAAAGGTAATTAATTAATATTGGTTTAATTGCATGTTACCTTAGTGATTTGGTAAGTTTTGAATGCAATTCAATAATTATCTTTTCTAGTAAAGCAATTAAATGAATATAATAATAATGAGATATTTTGAAGAGAATCATATTATATTAAAATATCTTTCCCTTACCACCTTGCATAGGTGGGTTTTTAATTTTGGTGGATGGGCATTGATTTTTATATTGGTAAGAAATAATTTCTTCTTGCCTTTTTGGATGGAAAAATAAGTAAAAGGAGTATTATTTTTATGATATTTTGCCTATATCTTTCTATTTTTATGAGGCCTACAAGAAAAATAGAAGGGAGAGACTTTTTAGATTGGAAGAGGCAGCCATGGAGGCAATTTTTGAGGCAAGGGGGGGTCATTTTGATGGATCTACCTACGGAGGAGTAACAGGTTGGAGCTTCCCTTTAATTAGCCATGTTTTAAATGTTAGCGAATAGAATATTGCTTTATAAGAACCTTTGTCATCGATTTTGATGAGGCGCTCTTCCTGTAGTCAGCCTATGTCTTAGCAATGGAAATAATGCTTCATAAAACCCTTTGTAATTGATTTTTTGTTGAGGTGCTCTTTTGCTATAATCAACCTATTATAGCCTATGTTTTGCTAAGGTTTTGAAACTCCAATATTTAGATATTATGCCCTTTTTATTAATCTTTTGGGAGATGCTTGTGTACTATTCTTGGCCTATGAAGAAACATCTTGTGTTGTTGTTCAACATCAAATTTACCCTTGTATTTCATGCTCCTGCTCATGAAGGATATAGCTTGGGCATTATTTCTTGGGTTGAGGCTAAAACCATCTGCAAATACTTTGTTCAGATGTCTAAAACCAATGGATTATCCACCCTTTTTATTGTTGGTTTTCAATAGGTGATGTCACCCCTATTCACAATAATAATAGCAGTAAATTTTATCCCTTCATCATCGCTACTAATTATCCCTAAGGTTTAACCTTAGTATATGGGTTTAATTTTATCCCCGTTGTCAAGGTACGATGTTGCAACGTGGCATCTCCATGCTTGGAGAAGCATGGGCAAAGGGAAGGTGCATGAGTCATCCCATATAATATCCCACACAAGATGTGTGGTGGCCCCTCTACACCTTAATAGGGATTTAACCCTCCTTTAAGGTCAACCATAGGTGATGGTCGAGGCCACTCCACTTGGTGGGCCACCTAGCATCGACTGGTGGTTCATTCCTTTAATGTGTGGCTTTTTCTCATCTATTGATCTATCATTTGATCACCACTCGATTTGATTGTCATGTTGCTGCTAATGGGTTGTTTGTTGGTTTTGTTCTTGGTTGTGGGGACAATTTCAACTCTTTTATTTTTGTGGTGTGGTTTTAATCCTACATGCCTTATGTAGAGGGGGTGCCTTAGCACCATAAAATGGGGAAGACTTCCCTATTCTAATGACCACCTAATGGTGGTTAGGAGAGCCATCACTAGGTAGAGACTAGAGCATCGGTTGATGGGCACGATCAATGTGTGGTCTGTTTAATTGTGAAATTGTTGTTTGACCCCTTCTTGGTTTGACTTAGCCAACCCATTTGATTGCATTGGTGGTTTGATTAAACCAACCTCTTTTTGGTTTAAGGTTAATTAAGTTTTTTTAGGGATTTTAATAATAGAAATAAAGGCTTAATGGATATTTTTTAATTAAATGAAAGGACATTTTGTTTAAAAGAATGAATATATTTTAATTAAATGAAAGAAGGGCTTTTTGTTTAATTTGAAAGAATGAATATAGTTTTTATTTAATTGAAAGAATGACCCTTTTGATTGATTGAATTGAAAGCATAACTTTTTGACTGAAAGAATGGCCTTTTGGATTAATTGAAAGTATGGGATTTGATTAATTGAAAGGATGAATTATAGGCATTTAATTTAATTGAAATATAGACCTTTTCATTATTGAATTAAAATAAGGGCTTTGATTTAATTGAAAGAATTACCTTTTTGATTAATTGAATTGAAAGAATGACTTTAAATGAAAGAAAGACCTTTTGATTGAATTTAAAGAATGACTTTTTGATTAAAAGAATGACCTCTTGGGATTAATTGAAAGTATGGGCTTTTGATTAATTGAAAGGATGAATTAGGAGTATTTTGATTAATTGAAAGTATGGGATTTTGATTAATTAAAAGAATGATTTATGGGTGTTTGATTAAATAAAAGAAATACCTTTTGATTTAATTGAATTGTGATTTATGGGTGTTTGATTAAATGAAAGAAAGACCTTTTGATTTAATTGAATTGTGAGATATGGGTATTTTATTAATTGAAAGTATGGGGTTTTGATTAATTGAAAGAATGGATATTGGATTCTTCTATGCATTGTTGAATGATAAATGACTTTCATTCTTGAATGACTTATGCATGGTTACATTATGGAGAATGTATAGTTGCATTATGGCTTTCAAATTATAAATGCATATGTTGCATAATGATAGATCATCTAGCAAATGCATTAGTTGCATACTACATGATATCTATGAGTTGTCATGATCCCTTACTACCATCAACTGAGAAATGGAGAAGAAAGGACTAGTGAAGACTTATTTATTTAAGACTTGACCTTTGAGATATATTGTAGTAAAGATATTGTTATGGAAATCTTATTGTAAAAGTAGTTTCCAACATGAATATTCTCCTAGTTTTACTTGGATTTTATTGCATCGTAGGGTGCTTACTGGTGAGCAACTTCTGAAGCATGGTTTTCATGGCCCTTTTAGATGTGAAATGTGTGAAGAGAATGTAGAAACTCTTAGCCATATTTTTATTGAGTGTACTTTAGCCTCTAAGCTATGGAGGAGAATGGCCACTTTACTTGGCTTACAGTGGTCCAATTTTTTTACTTTTGAACAACTTTGAAGGGATTGGCCTAAAAAAGAGGGCGTTGATCATTTTATTAGGCAATTAGTTTGGATGGGTTCTACCATTCTTCTTTGGAATATCTAAAATGAAAGGAACAGATGTATTTTTAATAAATATAGGAAGGATATTCACTATATTTTGCAAACGACCATACCCAACTTAGTTGAATCAGTCCATCAACTCCTTAATCACCCCCAAAACTCCCACAAAATATGGGATCAAGTGATGCAAATATTGAATATTAAATCTTCTAAGGGCAACCAACTTAAATGGAATGTGAGTATTTGTAAGATGGATAGGACAAGAAATTGGCAACCTCCTCCTAAGGATTTTAGAAAATTCAATACTGATGGAGCCTCTAGAGAGAACCCTAGAAAAGCCATTGCAGGAGGAATTGGTAGACTTTCATATGGCTCCCTAGTTTTTACTTTTGTTGAGAATTTGGGCATTCTTTCCAATAACCTTGTTGAGGGGTATGGTATCCTCAGAGGCCTTCAAGAAGTTACTAAGGTTGGATGGGAAAAGGTGTTAGTTGAGTATGACTCTCAACTCATGATTAATATTTTGAAGACTCCTTCTAAGAATCATAAGGTTGATTATAGAATAAAAAGAATTATTGAGAAGATTCAATTAATCCAAATGGGATTTTTGAAATCTGATTACAATCATGTGGTCAGAGATTAAAACGAGAGTGCTAATGCTTTATCTAATTGGGCTTTGGACAAAGGTGATCTTACTTGTTATGACCAACCTCTTAGATGGCAGGCTTCACAAATTAGGGAAGCTCTTCTTTCTATCATTTATTTGGATGGCTCTAGTTCTAAAGGTACCTAGTTTCTTATTGTTTTTTTTGCTTCACTTTGGTTCAATCAGGTTATTTTAGTTCCCTAGCTTAATATTTTCTTTCTTTTATTTCCTCTGTTGATTCTTGCCTTAATAGTCTTCTGGTCTAGAAAGGTCATTGTTATGTTCAATTTTTTTCTTTTTTATTTTTTGTTTTTTTGTTTAGTTTTTTAAGGTGTGTGTGTTCTTTTGTTTTTTTTTTTTTGTGTTCTTTGTGTTGTTTTTTTTTGTTCTTGTGATTTTGTTGTGTTGCGTTTTTTTATTTTTTGTTATTGTTCTTCTATTTTTGTCATTCTTGTTCTTGTGTTTCTATTTGTTTGAGTTAATTTGTGTTTTTATGTGTGAGTGTTTTCTATGTTTTTTGTTTTTGTTTATTGTTTATTGTTGGTTGTTTTTTATTTTTATTTTATTTTTTTAATTTTTTAGGTTTTGATTGTGTTTATTTTTTTTTTTTTTTGGTTATGTCTTTGTAGTAATCTGTTGTTTTTGTCTTGTTTGTGTTTTGTTATGTTGTTCTTCTATTTTTTCTATGTGGTTCATGTTGTGGTTTTTTTATCTTATTGTGTGTGTGTTTGGTTGTGCTTTTCTTTTTGACACACTCAAGGAGCATGTTTTTTATTTTATTTTATTATTTTTATTGTTATTTATTTATTTATTTATTTATTTATGTGTTTGTTTGCTCCTTGAGTATGTCAAAGGTGGTAGGCCAGGTCCGTGTCCTGGGCATTTTTGGTGGAATGGATACCCCTGCCTCCTTGGGTCTCACCTGAAAGTGGCATCCCTTCTGGGATGTTTTCCATGATTAAAAAAAAATTATATTCTCCTAGTTTGTATGATGATGTAATGCTCTACTCTTTTATACTATGGTAGTACTTTTACCCTACATGGAATATGTAATGGTTGGAGTTATGAATGTGTTCATTTATGAATGGAAAATGTATCTTTTACTTTGTTATTGATAAAATATCTATGATGTTATGGTTTTATAAATTATCATGTTTTGATAATGGAATTAAATAGGGATTACATCTTATTTATGTGACTTCTTATTGATGAAGTTGTAGATGTTATTTGATGCTTAAATAAATAGATAGAATTATTTACATCCCTATTTAAGGAAGAAATATCGGATTATCTTTATAAATGATCATGAATTAGATATGACTGGAAAATGACATCTATAAAATGTTATGCTTATGGATTAGAAGTATCCTACTAAGATGTGAAGTGTTTTTACATGCTAGTGATACTTGGAATTTTCTCCTAGTTAGCAAGGATTTTTATTCATTAGAATCTTAGAGAGAGAGTTAATATAAGGGATTAAGGGGTCCCTTTGAGAAGGAAACTTTGGGTAACCCTTGTTTCACCACTTCTCCTTATTGATCTAACCTTAGATAGTTTTGGGAAGGCAACAATTAGGTTGTTGTTTCAATTAATGTACTATCATGTGAAGTGCTAGACGCTTTGGTTGGCTCATCACTTAGATGATATAGACAACTAAAACTTTACATACATATATGGACTTATGTATGGTAAATGAAGCATAGAAACTTTATGCCATTACGCTTAATGTGCCCACATAGAAGGGTTTATGTATGGTGTAGGGATGGGTGTACCCTTTGATATACTAAAATGGATAAGTTATCTCATGATGACATAAATAGTTTTATTTTTATTACACTTAGTGCACTTACATAGATGGATTTATGTATGGTTTAGGGATGGTCATACCCTTTTGACAGATAAAAAGGGGATAAGTTGGCTCATCGTAAATATGAGACGGACAACTTAATCATAAGGCATTAATTCAATAGACAACTTCATAGAATGGCTTATGTAGGGTGGGGTCATGTAGATCCCTATCAAGTGTATCAAAAAAAATCTCTCTCTCGATTTGGTCATATTTTTGGGTTATTACACTTTCCTTTCATTTCAATCTGTATAGTTGTCAGATCCTAAGTAGCTTGTGGGCAATCAAACCCTTGCTTTTGGCATAATATTTGTAATTTTGTTTATATATATATATATATATATATATATATATATATATATATATATATATATATATATATATATATTGGAGGTCTACACATCTATTTTAGGTAGTCATCTATGGTTCTCATGATCTGACTCATATCTATGTATGTGTTTGCAGTATTTAATTGTTTTTTAAGTTTTACTTGCATGTGTGTGTATGGGAGGCCTACACATCTATTTTGAGTAGCCATTTGTGGTTCTCATTCTCTAACTTATCTCTTTATACGTGTGTATACCTAAAAATATTATTTGATCTCATCCGTTAGAGGAGAGGAACTGTTCATGCTAGCACATAGCATCCAAGCCTATTGTGTAGGAAGAACTTATTTGATCTTTGGAGAATCATCACCTTTTTAGATTAGGTTTTTATCTTTTTTTAGTTTTCATTACCTTTTTTTTCTCCCTGAGTTCAAAATGTGCCTAAATATCACATATCAACAAGGAGTTAGCCTTGTAAAAAGTCTCAAAGGCTCCCAATTGATCCAAAGCCCACACTCTCAAGAGAGGCCCTAATGTGTCACTATGTGCATGGTGCAACTGTCCTAAATATCTTCATTGGGACAACTAAAGAGGACAACATGTACAAAGTGATGTTATCCTCTACTATCACCTCTTTTATAGCCTTTCCCTCCTCCTTAAGGGACTCATCACTACTACTCCATGGATTTTTTGCTCCTAATAGCTTGCCCCTCTCCCATATAGGTGAGAAAGGTGATGAGTCTATCTCCAAATTTTGGACTAGTCATAGGGGCATAGTAGTGATAGACTCCTTGTGTCCCGTTAGTATATATTGTAGGCCTCTCTTCTCCTATTGTCCTCTATTGGAATTATCTTACTATAAATGCTCATGCAATGGGAGGCCACCCATTTTTCCCTCATCTCTATCTCATTGATACCTCTAATGTGCTTATGGCAAATAGGGTGCTCTCCCTTGGTGTTCCTCTCCAAAATTCCTAAGCACCCATTCCATCCTATGGGGATCTGCTACATCACACAAAGGTCTTGCAACACCATCATCAACCACACTACATTCAACTATTGGTGGCCCTAATGCCATGTTTGACATAAGTGATGGTATAGAGTCCACAATATATTATGATATGAAATTATATTAGAGAAGGTTAATGATATGGTTAAATACAACCCATAGGGATTACATAATAATCTCTTATATCAAATCAAATGCATTGTATAATGATTATCCTTAGGTCTTATCCAATATTGCATCATACAATTTTGGCCTTGGTCATGAACCAGGCTACACATTCAACACCCCTTTGTATTTTATACTAAGAGGACAAGGATAGAAGAAATTAGTGACAAGGGTAGAATAGCCTCCTTAGGATGGACCATAGTCATCATTGTTACTATTAGATACCCCCACACACATCCAAAAAATACTTTTGCTAAGACTTAAAATGAATAAGAGAAGTCAATATCACCACATCTAAAGATAAGCAACCTCAATTTTCTAGTCACATAAGGTATGACTTGAAGGCATAGTTTTTTCTTTTACAACATGCACCACATTGTTTGAAGACTTCCACTTACCCTTGGGCCACCTAATTTTCATCACCAACAGAGGCTTTACATGAACTTGCTTAAAAGAAGAGTTGTAACAAACTTCCAAGAATACCAAAGACAAGAAATAGATAAAGAGATACATGAATAATTTGATCTTCATAAATAAGTTGAATCAATTGTTCGAAGGAGAAAAATGGATCGACTAAAGCATATCCTCAATATTTTTATGTATACCTCCAAAAGGCTCAAACTTTATTGCAAATATCATAAATCCAACTACATCTCTCAAATAAGTGGACCAAATATTCAAACTACATATAATATGGTAAATTTACCCTTTCAAAATAGGTCAATAGGACTTGAGGACCATTCCACACAATTTGGCCCCTAATAGTGGAACATGTCTACAAATTGATGACACCAATGCATAGAGCTCAAAATTTTATACAATATAACAAAAGAGGATCAAAACAATTTCGTATGGAAATTTTATGACCTCTAGAATATTTTTCCAAATAGCCCTTAAAAAGTAAAAAATTAACCTACCAAAACTTAGAAAAATAGTATCCACTCTTAGCCCACCATGTGTCCTCCACTCTTAGTCTCCTAAACATGACGTGTTTTAGGTGTCTACAGATGCCCCTTTTGGGATGCATTGTGGGAAAACATGATGCTGAGCAAAAATAGATCACCTAAAGCCATGTTGTAGGTTGATTGATGATCATTGATCTGATCAACATTAGATGCCCTAGTCCTACAAAGGATGCACATCCTAGAATCATTGCTTCCAATGGGATGGAAGGCTTAATTTTGTAAAGCTTTCACATGTCCAATCATAATCGGGTAGCATTTATGCTACAATTGGTCCAATAGGTGGATCACTAAAAGACTTTAAACTAGCATATTTGCTTTTTGCCCCAACAAAAGGGTAAGCTTATGATAGTTGTTAGCAATGATTCATAAGACGAACACAATTTGACATGATCGAGTGATCCTTTATTGATTTTGATTATGAATTTGATATTATGACTACCCCCTCAAGCGATGAGTCATTGAGGAAAGGACAAGTGATTAAAGTGATGAGTCACTTGACCAAGATGAATAATTTGGATGATTCAAGACTTTTGCATGTTTTTGTATGGCAAGGCCTATTACAACTATGATTTCAACCATTAATAGTAATTGTACATCTCTATCCCATGGAGCAGTCCAACCGCAATGGCCTTCTTAGGGAATCAAGATGATAGCAATTCTATTTAAGCTTGTGGTGAATCACTATGTTCGATGATCTACTAAAAATGTCATAGAAGAAATGAAATGAATACCTCATTCCTGTGGGGTAGTCTAACCACAATGGCCTTCTTCGGGATTGAAGTGAAGACATTTCAATTCAACAATGACTAATTTACCCCAAATGGCCTTATGGTAATTTACTCATCTTGTCGGATTGCATGGAGCGCAAGTCGTTACAATCACCAAGTGTATAGAATAAATAACTGGATACAAGGCACATTTGAATTTTGATTTATGTGATTTTTTTGTTATTTTTGCAATTTTTGAGAATTTTGGATCGGTAAATATTTTTTATTATCCATTTTGAAGCTCCTCATGGTGAGAATTTTGGAGCATTTATTGTTGCCTGCTAGCCATGGTTGTCAGTCGTAGCTAGTTTTAGCAATTTTCTTAGCTGCATCTAACAGCAATGGTTGGCTTTTGGCCAATCTACATCCATGGCTGACAGCAATGGTTGAGGCCCAAATGAGAAATATAAAAGTAAAATTAGGGTTTTTACTTTTCATTATTTCTTATTGATAGAAATTGATAGTGAGAGCTCTAAGGGGAGAGAGAAACTTTGATACGAAATGCTTGCAAAACCACTACCTACCACCATGGCAGACCAATCTGAGGCTTCGACTAGTGGTGGAGCTAAAGCTCCTAAGGTAGAATCTCGATCTCTCATGTGTGATTTGCATAATTTAAAATGAACCACACTAATTAATGGCATTAAATGAACCTAATTAAACTTGTTGGTAATGAACCTCACCCTAGCTTAGGATTAGCTTTAGGATAGCTTAGAGGGATGGGTTTTAATTTTGGGAATTTTTTTGGGGTGGGAAATGACCTTGAAAGGGGTCATTCCCATAGCTACGGGTGATAGTCGTGGCTCCCAATTTTCCAATTGGGGGTCACGGTTGTCAATCATGACTAGGTTCAAACACCAATGGTCAAAAAATTGACCATTGGTGCTAGCCATGGTTGACAACCATGGCTACGACAATGGTTGTGTTACTAGCGGCTAAGAAACTTTAGAAAAAATTGATTAATTTTTTGATTTTTTTGAATTTTTGATTGATTTTTTTATTTTTTTGAAATTTTGCTTGATTTTTTTTATTTTGAAGTGATTTTTTTTATTTTGAAGTGAATTTTCTATTTGTTGTCCTTCCCTCTAGACCTTGACTACATGAGTGTGAGAGCTTGATTTGCTATGAGAGCTACTACTCGAGCTAAGTCATGTAGACCTAGATTGGTTTAGGGTCATGGGCCTTGGCTATATCTTGAGACTACCCACCATCAGGGTAGATCAGGCCTATATGACTACTTTAGCCCATCGTTGGGATGCATGGACTAACACATTTCATATTTTGATTAGGGAGATGATGGTGACATTGGAGGATGTGTACCATATTTTTAGGATCCCCATCGATGGATAGGCCATCACTTCTTTGGCTACCATAGTGAAGAATATTATATTCTAGAGGGTTTTTGGTGATAGGCATGATGAGGTGCTTATGGATATTGAGCATGGTGGGGTACCATTAGAGTGTTGGTATAGAGTATATGTATTTTCATGGTGTTAGGTCATGCTGATGCATATCATCTACAATGTTGTCCTACTAGATACATTAGGAGTGAGGTTCCCTTGGAACCTCTTGGCTATAGTATAGGATCTTCTTGGGAGCATGATAGATGATCCACTTATCCTATCATGGGGGAGTGCTCTCCTTGCCTAGCTCTATGATGAGCTCTATCACATCACTCAATGAGGGTGAGTAGGAGTAGGATGTAGTCTCCTACTATAGATATGGGTATGGGAGCATATTCGGATAGATCACCCAAGAGGACTACCATTGATGATCACATCACTGGCACCCATTACTTAGTTTTATGGGGCTTTCTAGCCATGGGAGTCAAAGACTTACCATAGTAGATCTCACATGGGAGATCTTTAGTATTACATGGATCGATTGATAGGGCTACAGGCTAGCCAGATCATATGGCATCCCTACCTAGACTACCCAACATGGGAGGAGGTCGATCATTACTTGAGATGGGCTAGGCATGATCACTAGGTCATCGGGCATAAGCTCGATGTGTGAGAGTTCTTCCACTTCTTCTGATTCACTAGATAGTTTGGGATATGATAGGATATCCTAGAGGAGCTAGTCCTCTACCATTATCTTAAGGTGGAGATACAACTAGCATGGCCTCAGGTTATAGCATTGATCGATGAGGATGATGCCATTGAGGATATAAGGGTTGTAGATGTTGGGATGACTCTAGAGTATGATGCCTGGTGGACCACTAGGCTATGGTAGGGTGGTGGTCCCCTTGGTAGATCTAGGGATGGTGAGGTGGTAGAGGCTACTTTTGATGACCCACATGGGTGATGAGTTTACTAGAGGATAGAGGGTGAGTGGGGATAGGTAGCTACTCTAGAGGAGGAGGCACAAGATGAGGAGGAGGGTGAGGAGGAGCTTGATGATGAGGTGTCTTAGCTATGAGCCTAGATACATGGCCTACAGGCACAACTGTAGATAGCTCAATGGTAGATTCTAGAGAGGGATACCTCTATAGCTACCTTATAGGCTCAGATGAGTGCATTATGTGCATAACTTATAGTAGGGTAGACTTAGTGGTAGGGATATCAAGAGGAGAGGACTACCCTCTAGGCATAGGTTGACATAGTCACCATAGAGATAGAGAAGATCATCACACAATGGGATCTTCTATAGGCACACCTAGATCTCCAGACTGTAGAGCGAGATACGCTTAGGGTGATGAGAGGGGTTCCTTCTACTTCATAGGCTACACCCTCTACTCCAACTGCTTTGGAACCATCAGGTTTGGATGTCAATGCATATATTAGATGCTTGAGGGGACTTTTAGAGGATGTTATAGCTCAGATGGCTATAGATGTTGGGTATATTGTATCCTTATAGGGTCAGGTTAGGATATTGGGTGGCACTCCTTGAGAGTGGTCTATAGTAGGGGCTCCCATCGGAGTAGGTAGAGTGAGTTAGGGTAGTCATCAGTGTAGTTTAGTCATAGATCATGGGCTTGATCAGAGAGATTAGTAGGCACTAGCTCTAGGTAGCCTCATAGAGAGGGAGTTGAGGGAGGAGGTGACTCAGGTGGTGTAGGCCACTCATGATTATATCTTGATGACATTGTATCATTTTTTAGTGTAAGGTCTGAGGACCTACACTATTGTAGCCTACGGGTATTTTGATACCTTTATGTACATATTGACACATATATATATATATATGATATTTCAGTTTGATTATGGCTCATTATGTGTATCATTTTATTGTTTTATGTTTATGTGATGCACATGGATGCAATGCTTATATGATGTTTTGATTGATGCTATATGGATGCGATGTATTGATGACATGCACTAGCTAGATGATAGATGTATGGTTAGATGCTATGATCTACATGCATGGATGCATTATGATGATGGGTACATATATGGATGCACTGCTTATTATTAAATGTATGTTTAATTTTTTTCAATTGTTTATGCATTTAATTTATGTGATATGATATGATATATGATATGGAATGTAATGCATTAATTATATGATGAATGAACTAATGCAAATGAACTTGTATGCTTTAATCACTTAAAACATAAGGAATGAATGTAATATGTGTTTAACAAACTAATGGATGACACCACAGAATGTATAAAAATCATGAATACAAATGATAACTCTTATCATAAGAAATAATCATTTAAGCATCCATATGTGAGATGAGATGATGTGAGATGTATGTGATTTATAAAAGAAATATGATTTGATGAGATGATTTGTTGCTATAAGGGATTTTTGAGGTTTTCCATGAGACTCAAACACCCTAGTTGATTAATCAAAAGTTGTATAATGACTATACAGGACTCTTGAAAGATAAAAGTTTTTGTTATGAAGACCAAGATATTCATTATCCCTGTGTGTGCAAATGAATATATTAGATGAGACATAAGACTACCTCATTGCCAGGCAGGATTCATTCAGCCCATTGTTGTAATGAGGATCACCAAATGTTCATCATGATCCTAAGTTTGGATGCAGTTGGACTAGACTACTAGGTAATACAGGCCACCTAAAGCTAGCTCATTTGTAAATTGCTTAGAACTACCCCAATGCCAGGCAGGATTCATTCAGCCCATTGTTGTATTGGGGATCACTCAATGGCTTTGAGTAGTGACCATTCTAGGGATTCAAGCTCTTCACCCCCTTATTTTCTTCACATTTATTGGGATACTTGCTCATGCTTAGTGATGAAAATCACTATTTATTTTGCATTTTTTTTTTAGCAAGGGATTTTGCTTTGATTTTGGGATTTTTCTTATTTTGTATGAAAGCAAGGGATTTATTTCTTTGGGTAGGGGGAGCTTGTCCTTTTTTCAATGATCAACACTCTAGACCATGCACATCACAAGATGAGCAAGTAAAAACCTTTCACTTAAGGTGACTAGGACCACTTTGTAGTGTTCATATTTCCTTGTCTAGACTAGGATTGTTAATGTGTTTAATTAGTGATGGGATTTTGACATATGCTAGGTGCTATCAAAACTAGACCTCATCTCCAAAAGCAAATATAGCTTTCTACAAAATCTGAGAAGATCACTAGGTATGGTTGAATGACTAAAAAACCTTAGTATATTCCTTATAGCAATAGGAGGGGTTGTGTTGAAAAACACAATTACTCACAAGGGTGATGGATGATGATGATGAATAGATGCATGATTAAGATACAAATGTGGTGTCATTTGTAAGATTGTAAACACAACCTATCCTAATGCAAGTGTAATGGATGAAAATACCTAATGCAATGCAATTAAATGAATGCATGTGCAAAATTAAAATGCATAATGTAAATGTTTTTGTATTTTTGATGTTTTGCAATGTTTTTGAATTTTATTGCTTTTTTATTTGTTTTGATTTTGATGTTTTAAATTGTTTTTATTTTTATGTGTGAAATACCTTAATATGAAGAATTTTGAGAGGTTCAGGCTCTTCAACACCTTCAAGCGATGTTAGGTGATAAGTTCTAGGTCCTATCTTCTCTGAGATGATAAATGGACCTAACCAATTGGTCATAAATTTGTCTCGTAGATGCAGTGGTAGGTTTGAGTTCTATTGGTTTTATTTTAGCACAAGATCCCCAAATTTAAAGTCTCTCAGGTGGAATTTATTATTGTAAGCTCATTTTAGGTATTCTTGATAAACTCGGAGATGCTCAAGGGCATTCACGTGATGTTCATCAAGAAGCATCAATTGGTCTAGGTGAGCTTGTCATGTAGTGTCATCATCGATGAACTCTTTCAATGCGATGCGTAAGGTTGGAATTTCCAATTCCAAGGGCATAATGGCCTCAATACCATATACTAGTGAAAATGGGGTTGCCCTAGTGGGCATCCGTATACTAGTTCTATAAGCCCATAATGCAAGGGGTAGCTGGATATGCCAATATTTATGGTTTTCTTGAACAATATTCTTTAATATTGCTACCACTATCTTGTTAGAAGCTTCTGCTTGCCCATTTGCTTATGGATAATATGGAGTCGCAAAACTATGTTGAATATTATACTTGGACGTTAAAGCCCTTACAATTTTGTTTTTGAATGACGTTCCATTATCCGATATGATCTTGGATGGGATCCCAAAATGACATATGATATTATGGAGTATGAACTCCACAATATGTGCTCCTATCATTGTTGTTAAAGGGATTGCTTCCACCCATTTAGTAAAGTACTTAGTGGCCATTATAATAAATGTGTGTCAGCCCAAAGACAGGGGAGAGATCTTACCAATTAGATCCAAACCCCACTGAGAAAATGGCCAAGCCGCTTGGATGGGCTGTAAGGCCTGCGATGGTAGGTGCATAAGATTAGCATGATGCTGATATTTGATGCACTTCCTTGACATACATTGTGCAATCCTTCTCCATAGTGGGCCAATAATAACCCATTCGAAGGATGCGCTTGATGATGGCCATGCCGCTAAAATGGCCACCACATGTACCATCATGAGCTTGTGAGATTGCCCAAGTTGATTCTTGGGGCTCAAGGTAATGAAGGAGAATTCCATCATAGCTATGATGATACAAGATATCTCCTAGCAAGACATATTTAGTCACTTTCTATTTAAATGCTCTTTTTGTGGCATGCGACAATCCCTATGGGATTATTCCAAGTTTAAGGAAATCATGTAATTGTGACATCCAATCTTGATAAGCAACAACTTCAACTGACTGAATGACATGTTCCCACTATAGTTCAACTTGTACAAAATCTGATTGGGAAACAACCTTATGGAGAATAGTGGTACCATTCTCTGCAGGACCCTACGAAAGCAAGGATCCCCAAGGTACCTTCTTTAGAAAGTCTCTAGCTTTGTAGAACCATTCATGGGTTGGTTCTATCTGAATCATGTGGACTGATTCTTGATTGTTTTGTGCCTCACATCGTATCATGGATTGTGATAGCATTTTCACTTGAATGGTAGTGAAGTCAGTAGATGGATTCTGAGGGATTAAAGATCCCAAAGATGCCATGGTGTCTACAAATATATTGGATGTTCGAGGGATTGCCTCGATGTCATACCATTCTAGTTGGGCTAGGTAAGTGTCCACAAGTTCTTTATATACCTTCAATATGGGACATCTACACTGATAGATCCCCTTAACTTGATTAACAATGAGCAAGGAGTCACCAAAGATATTCAACTTTTTGATCTTCATGGTGAGCACTGTTTGGAGACCCAAGATTAGGGCCTCGTATTCAACATTGTTATTGGTGCAAGGGAAATTGAGTTTAAATGACAAGGGCATTGGAGCACCTTGTGGCATGAAAAACATAATTCCTGCACCACCCCCTTGCTCGCATTTGGAACCATCGAAGAACAAAGACATATCTGCTTGATTATCAGGTTCTTCGAGTTCAGGCGACTTCGATAATGCAAAGACTGCATCATCAGGAAGCTCTATGACAAGAGGCCTATGATCCTGAAGAGGAGCCTCTACCAGTTGATCTACTATGACTTATCCCTTGATAGAATTTTGACTTATGAATTCTAGGTCAAATTCCATCAATAGCATGATCCACTTTGCAGTACGTGTATTATGATATGTCTTGCTCATCATATACTACAAAGGATTTTGTTTTGATACTACATATGTCGTATGGCTCAACATGTAGTGGTGCAACTTCTTCATTGCAAAGACCACTGCTAAGCATAACTTTTCTACATATGCATATCATAGCTCGTAGCTGACCAGAGTTTGACTGATGTAATATATTACCTATTCTTTACCTTGCACATTCTTTTGGGCTAACATGGTTCCCAATGCAAATTCTATGGTAGATATATATAGCAAGAATGGCACATCTGGTCTAGGTGGAGCTAATACTGGTGATGATTCTAGATATTATTTGATCTCAGTGAAGGCCTTTTGATAGTCCTCATCCCAATTAAATGGGACCCCCTTGTGTAGCAGTCGATTCATGGGTCAATATTTATCTGATAATTATATGATGAATCACTTTATGGATGCTACTTTGCCCTGTAGGCTTCTCAATTCCTTGATGTTCATGGGAGGACACATTTCTAAAATAGCCTTGACCTTCACTGGGTCAACTTCGATCCCTCATTTAGAAATGATGAATCCCAAGAGTTTACCTGAAGTTACACCAAAGATACATTTCTTGGGATTCAACCTGACATTGTGCTCTATCAGGTGATCAAAGACTTTTTTGAGAACCTCGACGTGCTCTTCGTGTAGCAATGACTTGGCCAATAAGTCATCGATATAATATTCTAAGATCTTATGCATGTAGTCATGAAAGATATATGTCATAGCCCACTGATATGTGGCACCAACATTTTTAAGACCGAATGGCATAACTTTGTAGCAAAATGTTCCCCATGGCGTGGTGAAAGTGGTTTTATGTTGGTCTTCGGGTTTAATCTAAATTTGATTGTAACCAAAAAAACCATCCATGAGGGAAAGCATTTCGTGACCTATAGTTGCATCTACCAGAGCATCGATATTAGGCAATGGAAATGAATCCTTGGGTGTTGCCTTATTGAGGTCTCTAAAATCTATACAAATGTAGATTCTTCCATCAGGTTTTCCTATAGGTACCATGTTTGATACCCATTCTGGATAGTCGATGGGAATTATGAATTCTACATCCAATAGTTTTTGTAGTTCATATTTAACCATCAAAGTGATGGTTGGATGCATCTTCCTAAGTTTTTGCTTGACTAGTTTCTTGGTGGGGTCCAACGAAAGGTTATGAGTAACCAATTTTGGATCCAGACCTGACATGTCCTTGTATGTCCAAGCAAAGAGATCAGGTCTCTCTTTCAATAGAGGAATGAGGTTGGCGCATTCCTCAGGAGATAAGCTCTCTCCAAATTTAACCTTCCTTGGATTGGTGGGATCATCATTGATATCCACTTTGAAGGTTTCCTCTATTGACATATGTGACCCCTCCTCAAGTTGGTGAGGCGTAGGGATCAAATGGATGTCATCTATTGGGTTTAAAGGCTCCACTAAATTGGGATTATCCTCAGCATGATAAACATCATATGCACAGCCTAGTATAAAATGAAATGGTTGTAACATTTCTTCATTAGGGAAGAAATATTCAGGCTCTAAAGGTGAATTGGTATGATCAAAATCAATGGCCTCAGGATTGAGGTACAAAGGTTTTAAAGGGTCATATGGATTGTGAAGTGGAGTGGTCAAATCAATGGAGACCATGTTTATGGAATGGAAGAAATCTCCAGGACCACATGGATGCAACACACTATCTCCAGATTTCTCCCCCTACTCTAGATGTGGCTCAGGTGGAATGGGGATTACTGGGTCTACTCTAGGAATAGATATAACAATTGGATCCTTAGGGGGAAGCAATTGCCTTAAATTTGAAGGACCAAGAAAAACCATATGGTATATCTCTTCCAGATTTACTGGCCTTCTTTGAATGGGAGGACCTAGGAACACCTCATGATAAATGGGTTCCATGTCGATAGGTTCCCTAAGATGATGCAAATGGTGAGGCCCTAGGTAGGCCATCTCTATCTCATCCTCATATTCCTCATCCTCTGAGAAATATTCACCATCATCTTCTTTAGAATTGTATTCTGGTCCACCTCTCTTAGAGATGGATTCTGACTCACCTTCCTCAGAAGTGGCTTCTGATTCGGCTTCTATTGTTGTATCAAAATTTTGGGGTTCAATGCTAATGTCATTGGCATACTCATGGTTTCTAATAACCCAATCAATTCTTATAATATCATCTGAACTAGCCTCTACTGAAATGTTATCATGATAGACCAATGGTGGTTCTATGGCAACCATGGTCATCGACCAGTTACCCCTTCGAGAATATGAAGGGTTAGGATGGTATGGGTTCCAATCAACATCATCCCCCATGCTTAGGTTTAGGTGATCTAGAGATATAGCTAATAACTCATCCTAACCTCTTATGTCATAACCTAATCTGAACCTATCATATGATAGTTGATAGTATGGTTGATATGGAGTTTAATGCCCTTGTTCAAATAGACCCAAATCATAACCATGCCAATGGTAATGATCAAAATAATGAAGGGTAAACTTTGGGTTAGATAGATAATGAATGTTTACTACAAATGGTTCATCATCATCTTCTTCTATGGGTGAATGATCTACAAGTTGATCTAAACCTCCATAGATGAAGTTAGTCTGATTAGGTGGCACCCCTAGTGGTACCACTATCCCAATAGGAAAGTGATGGGCTTGAGGCCTACCCATATCCTATGTAGATTCTATGATTGGTGTAAAATTTACATTCTACACCAGGTATTCTGCTAACCTAGGGTTGACTAAATGAATTGTCACCTATGGTGTAGATGATGTTGTTGAAGAGATAGGTGAGGTAGGTTGAGGTACCTCCTTGACTATATTTTGTGAGTTTCCCTCCTCCATGGGATTTGGGATCTCGATAGTTGCTATGTTGGGGATTTCTTTAGACTCTTTTTCACCCAATACTACCTTTAGCTTCTGATCATTTCTAAGCCTTGTCGATGTCGTAGGCTTTGTAGAAGTAACTATTGTATTTGAAGTTGGTCATGGTGCCGATGTTGAAGGACCGATGCACACTTCCTTCGATTTACCCATTGGATGCTTGATAGGTGATGTAGGTCTAATATCTAGATGCGTATATGGGAGGATGAAATCTCTTAATAAATCCACTTGATTGACATACTTAAATGGCTCATCATCCAAAGGAACCACATGCACTTGTCCCTCATGCACATATTTGATACATTGGTGCAAGATCGAGGGGACGCATTGCATTTCTCTTATCCATGGCCTACCTAGGAGAATATTGTATTGCCAACCCCCACAGATGTTTGTTTTTTTTTCCCTCACCCCCAGAGGGGGGGGGATTATTCTCGCCCCCCCCCCGCCCCTACATTGGCGCGTGGTGTGGGGGTGGGGGGGGGGGGGGGGTTTTTTTTTTTTTTTTTTTTTTATACCCCGCCGCCGTTTTTTTTTTTTTTTTTTTTTATTTTATAAAAAAAAAAAAAACCCCAAGGGGGGGGGGGTATTTGGCGAGGAAATGTGGGGGGGGGGGGGGGCCCGAAGGAGGGGGAAAAATTTTTTTTTTTTATATAAGAAATTGGAAGGGGGGGCCCGGGCCCTCCTCCACATGCCCCAAAAAATTGGTGAAAGCTTTAGGATCTTGGGGTTGTACTTCTATGGACCTTAAGATGTCCATTAGAATCTCTCTGTGCCTAGGAGACTATTGTATTATCTCATATATTGATAATTTTATCAAGGCCATTTGTAGACTTTGAATAAGTCTATTCCTTATTGTCACCATCGGTCTTGTTGGTGGGCCTGGCAAGGGATTTTATGTTGGCCTTTGTTGAGGTATAACTTGAATTTAAACTAGTGTTGGAGGAGGATCTAGTTGATTATACCTCCTATTTTTGGTGACCACATTCACCATGTTGATAAATCCTTGCGTGGGTGGTTCAATCTGCACTTGATTGACTTGTTCAGTGTTATTCCTCGATGGCTCATGATTTGGTAAGGGATTTTTGAATATTCCCATATTCTAGTTGTCTGAATCTAGAGGATTATCAATGATCAACTCATTCCTATCAATCATATTCTGTACCACATGCTTGAAGTTATGGCATACTTTGATATCATACCCATTTTGTCTATGGTATGGGTAGTAATGATCTTCCCTATATCCTTTCGATTTAGGGTGATTAGGATCAAGTAATTGAACTTTAGGAAATGTTATGGCCTTGGCCTCACATAATTGATTGAATATCGATGCCATAGTCTCATATAATGGTGTAAATTGGTGAGGAGGGTGATTTTATTTGTTCTTGCCCTAATTTTTGTTGTTGCATTAATTATATTGTATAAGGGGAGGTTGAGCTTGATAGTTTTGTGGTTGTTGGCCCTTATCCCCTTTTTGAAGATTTAACACAACCTGATTCACATGTGCAGGCTTGGCCTGGTGATTCTGGTTCTTTGTGTTCTTGTTGTTCCACTCCTTTTTCATCTAGAGTTTCAAGTCACCTTCTTGTAACTTGATATCCTCTATGACCTTGGCTTGCACCAAAGCCTCTTCGAATGTTTGGTATTGTTGTAGTTGTAATAACAATGAGATGTGTTTTGCATAGCTCTTGGTAAACATTCATATCAATTTAGTAGTGGGGATGGAGAATGGTAGCTTAGCCATTAGCTTCCTCCATCTATTACCAAATTCCATGATTGGCTCATCATCATATTGCTTTAAAGTAGCCAAGTCGAACAAATTGGTTTTCTTCTTGATGCCAAAATAAAAGTGTTCAAGAAATGCATTTGCCAGCTTGTTCGAATTTGGTGATGCTATGCCTTTTCAATTGATTAAACCATTCCAGGGTTGGGCCTAAAAGGGTTATTATGAAAGTTCTAAGTAACAAGGTATAGTTACTTTAAATCTAGAAGTATAGATTCATGAAGCTCATCACATGCTCTTGTGCATCTTCATCACCCTAGAATTTATCTAGCTTAGGCATCTCAAAATGATCGAGATATGTCAGGCTAGGAACTGAAGGACATAGAGGCTCATTGTGAATTTTGTTCAAGGTAGGCTTTTGATAAGTCATCCCCTATTTCTCAATAGCTTTTACCTTTTTAGCCAAGGCTTTGTATGCTTGAGAGGATAAAATTTCCTCTTCTCTAAGGGGTCTCTATGGAGCTATCGAAGGTAGATTATTTTTAGGTCGAGGTGGAGGATTGGGCTCATCATCCACATCTACTAAGGAGATCTTAGGATATTGTTGATCTTGCTCATCTCCTTCTAATTCTTCATACTAGGTACACCCATGTTGTTCTAGCACTTGGCACTATTGCATATGTTGGGTCATATGATGAGTACGATTCTCAACTTGTTTAGGGTATAATTCTGGTTATGATGCAACACATCTTTGGTTGCACTCCCTATACTCACTATGAGGAGGTAGATTAGCTTGAGCTAGTCTATCCTCTCTCTCTTCATGCTCCTTTTGATCAAGGATGCATTGTTCTCATAGGTACTGCTCATATAAATGTTTCCTAAGCAACATTTGATGTTGAGAGTCCTCATGCTCGAGGTGCTCATGCTCTGCATGCACATCTTCCAATTGGTCTTGGAATATGCATTGTCTCTACTCTAAAGCCAGCCTATGTGAACGATATATAATATCGATTGTGTGAGACCTCTAAATTTGTAGCTCTATACAAGGGGCTTTATTAGTATGAGCCCCAATAGATTTTTTTGCCACACTCTTGCCTTTATTTGTGAAGATGACATTTGTGTTCTGTTGTTGTCTGTGCTCTATGCCCACATGCGTAGATGGGGCACATGCACTATGAGAGTACTTTGAGAATTCTCCTAGCTCATTGGTATGCCTCTGTATGTCCTCACTATATGAGCTCTTAGAGAGAGTGAATAGTAGAGGTCCTATACCCTAGTCTCCCTAGAACTTGGTCTAGTCCATTGAGCTGACTAGTCCTCCAAGGTTCATTTGGAGGTATACCATTGACTCCAATTGTGGCAAGATCTATTGTGAACCTTCCAGGTTCATTATGGTTTGGAGTCCTTAGGGATCTACATTCTGATGCAGCCCTATCTTCTTACCCCTGATTGGGTGGATCTTCTCTATGCCTATCATGTGACGATGGGGGCCTTGAGCCACCCTCAGTTCTATCATGTGAGGAGTGTATGTTATCCCTCTAACTAGGGTATTCTAGAGAGAACCCCCATGTGTCGAGTTGTCACCTCTGATACTAGTCGAATGTCATTTGGAAATATTCTATGTAGGAGGTTCTAACTCATTATTTTGTGTGTGTTTTGGAGCTTTGGCTTCCACCTCGGTTGTGTGTCGAGGGTGGCCTCTCCGTGTGTTGACCATGATGTGAATTTATCTCTTATGTAAGTTTTAGAAAATACAAAGTATACAAGGATGTTTATCTCTTTTAAAAATTCTTTGTGAATCCTAAAACTGTTTAGTGTGTTTTGGTTCATTGAGTATATAATCTAAATCTCATCGTGTTTGCAATTTTTTTGATGATATTCTTAGATAGTTTAAGGGTTTTCACCTATATACTCACAACTCGACATAACCTGATAATGACATCCAAGTAATATTACCCACCAAAGTATGGAGATGAAGCCCATAACCGATCAAGGAGCATAGGTACTACCGATTCTCACCCAGCACACCATGATCAGTGATACACCCCTTCGAAGAGGAATGCATGCTATTTTTCATGGATAGGATAGTTCTTGAATCGGCCTTGGCCATGGTCGGGTCTCGATAGTACAATTTCAAATGAGCCAACCAAGTGGTAATGACATCCACTATTGGTCTCGATCAATGGGTTGGATGTGAGAGCCCAATGCCATTGATGTTTAAGTGAAATATGGTGTGTGTGGGTTCTTTTTAATTTTGCATAAAGTAAAAATGCATCACAAAGCACTCATGATCATTTCCTACATGCCTAGGAAAGAATATTTTATTTTTAGAAATATGCAATGCTAAATGCTTTTTCCTTAAGAGAATGCAATGCAAAATTAAATGAAAATGGCCTTTGGATAGGCCCCAAGCATGCAAAACCCTAACACATAGTTTAAACTAGTTATTATTTTGTAAAGTAGGCAACAAACTTGATCACTAGATAGAAATGCAACTAAAATCTTAGTTATTGTTGACAATAGTAGCTAACAGAGTTGGTTGCTATTTTCAGTCGTGACTAATAGCAAATAAAAATTCTTCATGTATTTTTCCTTTTAAATTTTAGCTAGGTGAGCTAATTAAAGCCTAATGAGAAGAAAACATAGAAAGCATGTAAAATATAGAAGAGGATACCTACCTGGAATTCCTCATCTGATGAAGAGATAGGCTGCTTACTATCTTTCCTCTATTCTCTGCTAGCTATTGTTACTTAGCATGGCTAGGATGCTAGCCATTATTGTTAACCATGGCTGAGACTATGCACCATTGCTTTCAAGTATGGCTAGTACCTGCACATAAAAAATAGAGAAAATTAGCAAAAGCAATAAAATTTGTGGGGTTTCCATCATGATCGCCATTGTAGAATGGTCTAAAGAGCATATATCTACCACTATTGCAACATGATAATCAAATTGGAAGGAAACAACATATATGAAACCAAATTTAAAAGAAAGTGAGCCTCCTTTGTATTAATCAATGGTGAAATATAGGTTACATATATGTCCCTCTTAGGGATACCAAATGATACATGTTTACAATGGTGTTAAAGCCCCTAAACGGGGGTGATATATTCTAAGGGCTCCTTAGATCTCCACCAACTTTGCGTGAGGGCTTACTAGGATGCCTCCTTCTCCATTTTCAAGAGGAATTGATCTTTGAGAGTGCTTTGAAGCTTTGAAGGATCTGTCACCTACGTACAAGAAACAACAAAACACATCAAATGCATATGAAGCCTCTCATGATGAGGCTATTATCCAAGAAATGCAAGAAATGAAGTAAATACTTGAAAGAAACATAAAATATGTAAATATGCTTATGAAATTGTCAAATCAGTGCAAAGCATGACTTGAAACATGTAAATCTAGCTAATCTTGCATGAAATTTGAAGGATAAAGCATGAAAGAAGCTAATCTATGAATACTTGTGAAAGGAAAGCATGTATGATATAAATGAAGGTAAAGCTACCTAATATGTTGCTAATTAACCATAGAAATTACTGGAATAAGACTAATCTATGCTAGATTAACCTAAATACATAATCAAAAATGGAAATCTACGGCTAAAATGGAGGAATGAGGGCATCAAACCCTAGCCATGGGTGCTCAAAGTAGCTAGCTCTATTAGCCATGATTGATAACCATAGCTAAGCTTATGGGTCATTATTGACAATAATGGCCATAGGAAAAGTCTTCTTTCTCTTGAAACCAGGGCTAGGAATGCTCAAATCCTCCATGGAATTGATGATCAAGGGTCACCTTCATGTCCAGACATAGATTGGTGGTTGAAATTGCTTGAATTCACGTTGGATAGGTGTGGAATGGTAAGGTTTGCTTCTCAATCCTTTGGAAGCTCCATTGTTGCAAAGGTAGGTGTCAAACTAGAATTTGGTAGCATCTCCTTACTCTTCAAAGGTTGCAATTGGCTCTCTAGTTTGGTAGGGCTTCGCTACAATGAAATTGGGATCATTTTGGCCTCTTTGAGGGGTCTATAAATAGACTCCCCAAATCCTAATATTGGCTTCTCAAGGAAGCCAAGATCAAGAATTGCCAGGTGGGGTAGTTGGATGGAACCTTCTAGAGGATTCGTAGTCCATAACCACTTGAATTGGTTGTAAATGTCATTGGAACAACCAATTTGGCTCGGCTCAGGAGGTTGAGATAGTTACAGGGCTAGCCATTGTTGCTCAGTGCAGCTAGGATCCTAGCCATGGTTGTCAACCATGGCTGAGATCTTAGCTGTTGATGTCATCCATGGCTAAGGCTGAATAGGCCTAGGATGCCTAAAATGAGTGGTTAGAACCACTTCTTAGCCTTGGGAGGGTCCAAGGTCATTCATATGGTCTGCAAAGGTGCCCATATGAGTAGTCTCCTAAACATGACGTGTTTTAGGTGTCTACAATTGGTGGTAGCCACTCATTTTATGCCATGTGGCTACCACTGGTGCACTATAAATTTGTTATATGTTTTATTGTGAATGACTATAAGGGTTTATATATACAAAAAGTTTGAATGCATGGCACACAAGGTTACCACATCAACCTCCAAGTTAGTCATATTTTTTGGATTTTTTGAATGCATCAAAAATCCTTCCATGAGGTTTGAACTCAAGCCTCTATTCACCTAATATCCTTGGTCTAACTAAGTTATTAAGTCACTCTTTGGAGTACTGAGGCCAGGATACCATGATGGACCTCAGTTCCATAGCACACCTTACAAAAAAGATAGATAACAAGACTCAAAACCATAACACACTACCTCTAAAGTCCTTACAACCCACACATAACCAACTAACTACAAACAAGAGATATAACTATTCCAATGATGATTCCATATAAGTAGTGAGTCGATTCAATCACTATGAGCAAAAAAAGTTACCACTAGGAATTGAACATAAAATAATATTTGTCATATTCTCAAATACTTGTCATGTTGACAATTATACCACATGCTAAATTGGGCATTAAAAATATTGACATACGCCTTAAACCTTACCTTGGTCTATAAATTATTTCAAAAAACAATTTGTAGGGTTTTGAACCCATGAACCTCCCAAAGCCATCATTTTAATTTACTTTACTTAACCACCCTAGAACACCTTCTGTGTTGAAACTAGATCTCACTTTCTTTATAATAAAGCATCCACAACAAAGCAACCTTGAGCGATCAGGGAGGCACACAATTAATAAGCATGTGTAGCATTGAGGGACACATGCAAGCCAAGAGCACATGCAAAAAATGACATCAAATTCAAATTCAAAATTTGATTTGGATGACCATGCTCCATCCATATTGTTGTAGCTTTTAAGATAAGGAATATCACCAAATGAATCAATATTTAGATTTTAAATTAAAATTCAAAGATACTCCTATAACAACAAAGTAAGGAGTAGATTTGGCAAAAAAAATTAAATTTTTTACAATTTTGGATGGATAGAAGATCTTTAATTTTTAAATAATGATGAAAGGCTCTAAAAACGTTTTTGCATGACCAAGCAATGTTGATCCATACTTGCACCATAGCATAGAATTTTTATTTCTATTAATTTGGCTATCATATATTATTATTTTATATTTTTTCCCTAAGGACTCCTAATTGGCTATTCCTTGTGTAAGGTCCTTAAGGAGGGGGTAATATGTATTTGTAAAAATAGCACTAACAATTGACTTGCAAGTGGAGAGTCTCATCCTCCTAATATAGGACAAGGGTAGACTAACTATGTTAGTCCTTGGATAGGACAATGGTGAGCCATGTCAATGAGTGGTTTTGGTTCCCTTCTATCATCCAATTTGGTATCTTTTCCTCTTTTTTTCTCTCTACCTTTCCTAAAAATTTGAAATAAGGATATAAAAATTATTAATGGACATGTTTGCATGTGTTCCTCAAAGTTTATGTTCTGATGATCAACAGTGCCACAATCACCACTTTAAGTGACAATCATGGTCATTGATCTAGTTTTAAAATTTTTGATGTATGGTCCAAAAACTAATATATTTTTACACTTGGGATTAAGATGACACATCATTTTGATTGGTAGTTGCAATTTTAAAGCTTCCATAAGAGTGTAATCTAGTCATTGGTCTCAAAAGAAAAATTTGTAAAATCCATTAAATATCCATTTCATTTTCTCATGTCAACCATCAACCTCCATTCATCAAACTATGATGACACCAATTCTTTCATTCATTCTCTTTCTTTTTGGTTTTATTTCTCATATCAACCACCATTCATAAAACCATGATAATATCAATTCCCTCAATCATTATCTCTTCCTAGAATCTAGGAAGAGAGAATGAATAAGAGAATTAATATTTTTATTGCTTAATAAATGGGGGTTGATGTTTCAATAAGAGTGTAATCCAGTCATTAGCCTTAAAATAGAAAGTTGTTATTCCATCCATTAAATATCCATTTCATTTTATCATATCAACCATCAAACACCATTTACCAAACTATGATAATGCCAATTCTCTCATTCATTTTCTCTCTTTTTGGTTTTCTTCCTCATCAACCACCATTAATTGAAGTATAATAACATCAATTCTCTCATTTATTCTCTCTTCCTAGAATATCGGAAGAGAGAAGTAATGTTTTGATAGTTCAATGAATGGTGGTTGATTTTTGATATGAGGTAATGAAATGGGTATGTAATAAATAAAATAAATGTTCCCTTTTGAGGCCAACAATATTTCATCTTAACCCCAAGTGTAAAAACATTTAGTTTTTGGACCATACATCAAAAATACTAAAACCTTATCAATGACCATAATTGCCACTTGAAGTGGTGATCGTGGCACCATTGATCGATAGGACACATGCTTTGAGAAACACATGCAAACAAATTATTTAATTATTTCTATGTCCTTATTTTAGATTTGTGGGAAAATTGGCTAGTGAAACAAGGGAAGATGGCAAAAAGATGAAAACTAGGCAATAGAAGGGAACCAAAACCAGTGGTTGACATGGCTCATCGTCATGTTAGAACTCAATGCTTTGATAATAATATCATGGAAATTAAGGGTATTTAAGTACATAATATGCCTATTTTAATAAACTATTAAACAAACATACTACTACCTTATCCTATATTACATGCATGAATCTTGTGAGGGATGGTTATACCACTTGCCTTCTCACATGGGCTATGATATAATAATTCGTAACATTCCCCCTTATTACATCATAGTCAAAGATCTATTTTAGCTTATGACCAAAGAACAATATATAGGGTGGTGATGGAATTTGAGAGAGAAGTTTCCCTCTTAATGTAGATTTTCTACTTTAATACTGAGGAGTGTCAGGTTCCACCAATCATGCACTCCAATTATTACAAATATTTCATTTAATGCTTATAGAATTCAACGCATGAATTGTGTTTCTTCAATGTCTTCAAATGAAGCATGTGTTACTATGCATCCAATATCCCTTATCGAATTGGTTGGCCATCAATTTTTGACTCACAAATGATGGAACAAAAGTTGTATATAACTTATTTTGTTGCTTTATATTTATCTATTTTTCATTGTGATCAAGTCCTATATTCCTTGCAAGTTCTCCTTTTATCATAAGTTCTATGATATGATAAATTGGATGTATATTCTGAATGTAATCTTTAGCAATTCCACATACTTGTTTTAGTCCTTTGAATGATCCCATAGCTGCCACAATTTTTCCTTGAACTAGAATGTAGCAACCTATCAAGTGCTCTATAGTTTTTAAAGTTGAACCATTGGGGCCCAACAATTGTTATCATTGTCTAAAAAATCTCTCTTTATCTTGTATTATATTGTTGATCTTGATGATATCACAATGCATCTTATCATTTAGTATCTTGATTGCTTGTAGTGTTGGTACACTCCTTGATAAGAGTCTTATGAGATCATGTGCTTTGATAATTATGTATGAATCTCTTGTACGAGATACAAAAATAGATAATCTTCTTTCAATAAAATTGTTTACAAGCTATCCCATACTTCTTCAAATTTTTCTTCACAATAGGCCATTCATCTTGCAAATGCTTCTCTCTATACTTGGAAAAATGAATAGAAAAGAAATTTACTTTGAATCTACCATCTTTTTTCCAAAATAAAATGAACTTCTTGGCCTCAGAGGTATCTCATGGCTTGCACTTGTAATATTCCCCTTTGTATCTTGGCAATGTTGCCTCCTGTTGGTTTCTTGGCTTGAAGTGATCAACCAATGGAACTTTCCTTGCATAATGATTTGAATGATTTGAATACATCCAAATTTCTTGACCTATCATATGTTTGGAGTCATACCAAACTTTATTATGTTATCTAAAATATGCTTATGCAACAAACACATGTTCTTCTTCTTCTTCTTCAACTATGTTTTATTTAGCTACACTATTTTTTTGTGTCTTTCTCTAGTTTTCATTTTGCTTTTCTAAATATGACTTGTCTTGTTGTTTCTTCATCTCTTGTGAAGGGGGTCCATTTTTAAATGGATTATGCCAACATTCCCTCATAGTGTGACCATTTCTACCATAATGTTCATGCATCATTTGCATGTGGAAAATAGCTCTTTGAGAATCATTTATCTAATTTTGATATCTTTAAAAATTGTTTCTTGTTGTGGAGATCTCACGCCTCTTCTAAATGGTTGCTTCCCTCTTTGACTAGTAACTAGTAATTGTTCTTCATATGTTGTATGTGAGACCTCTAATTTTTAAAGTAGGTTTACCAGTTTTTCAAAGCTTGATGTTTGCTCAGTGATGTTTAATGTTGTCAAAAAAACATTGTAGTCTGATGGAAGAGATCTCAATATAATTGGAACTAATATTTCATCAAATACCTGAGTCCCCAATGCTTGTAATAATACCCATAACTCTGTAATTATCCTCATGAATGAATTTAGCTTTTCTCCATGCCTCCTCTTCAAACAATGGAGTCAATTTTGGAGGAATAGAATTTGATTTTAACTTTTTTGCTTCAAATATTATTTTAGCTTCTCTCATCCTTGGTTGTGATTGTATCCCAAATGTATTATTTGACCTCATCTATTACTATGAACTTGATGATTGGTCTTGCCTTTCTATATGTCTTGTTAAATTTTATTTGGTCTTTGTTTGCTTTTTCATGGCAAGCAATGGTCTCATCTACTTGTGATGACCCCAATTCCAAGACCAACCAACCTAAGGGAATTTGTTTTTATCTAATATTTATTATGATCATTAGCTCATAAGTGGGTTGAAAGTATCTTCGTGTAGTTCTCTTGTAGATAGTATCCAAGTAAGTTCAAGGCTACACTTCATAGTATTTTGACATGGTCAATGTCTATCCTATGGATAGGAGTGGCCAACCCCTATTTTGACCTATAGGTAAGGTTTTTTTACCTTGCAATTGGGAATTCTTCTATCTCAATAGGAATACCCTCTTTCCCCTACTATTTTAAATCAAATATTAAACTAGCTTCTATGTTAGGTCTCTTTCAACCTTACATTAGGCGTATTCCTTGAGGCTTTATCAATTATTCCTTAAAGATAGAACCACAATTATTACAATGCTTAACCTTCCCATATCAACCATAGGAATCTAAGGGGGTTATCACACAAACCCACATAGACTTGTGAATGTCTACCATTTTCCTTAATTGGTTCAACCAACTATAATCTCCATGATTTACATATCTTTCTAGGTTTTCCAAAAAAAACATTCCCATAATTAATCTTTAAGTGTCATACATGAATCAGATATTCCTTTTTATTTTAAGGTTACTTTATGTCAAACAGATACAATATTTAAGTCACTTTAAGAATCAAATCCTTATCATAAGGTAGTTTTATTTCATCATGTAACTCTACATTTCTTCTATGATCCTTTGAAGGCAAGTGTTACATTGTAAATACTTCCTCTCAATGAGTGATATAATCAAATTACAATTGATCTTAATAATTACATTTTACAGTAATGAGGCCCTCTCTTAAAGGGGCAATGTTACAACATGTATACATTACCAATAGAAGTTTAATAGTATCAATCTTTGCTTGACTCCTTTTGAGCCACCAATACTAGATTGTAGATGTTTTTAGGATCAGGACAACTCATCACTTGTATGTGAAATGCATTCTAGACAAACAATGGTATTTAACATTTTTTCATTGAATGCAACTAAACACAATATATTTTTGCAATGTAATTGTCTAAATCATTCCATCATTCAAAGGAAGGAAATCCCCTACTTTCCTAAGACTGAAAAATCACACTTTCATCTCATACCCTTTTTCCACAAGAGTATGCCTTTGAAACAAACATTAATACAATCCACTATTGCTAGAGAATGCCATAAAGTCATACATATGTGAGATCCCTATATTGCATATAGCATTTAAACAAAAAAGTGTCTCTTATTTCTTCAATTAGAGATAGAATTTAATCAATCATAATTTCACAAGTATCTCATATTTCTTCAAAAAAATAGCACTTAACACATCATACTTTCACAAGTATCTCATGTTTCTTCAAACAGAAATAGCATTTAATACATCGTACTTTCACAAATATCTCATATTTCTTCAAACAGAAATAGCATTTAACACATTATACTTTCACAAGTATCTCATATTTTTTCAAACAAAAATAGCATTTAACACATCATACTTTCACAAGTATCTCATATTTCTTCAAACAGAAATAGCATTTAACACATCATACTTTCACAAGTATCTCATATTTCTTCAAATAGAAATAGAATTTAAACAAATCATAATTTCACAAGTTTCTCATATTTATTCAAACAGAAATAGCATTTAAAAAAATCATAATTTCACAAGTTCCTCATATTTCTTAAAACAAAAATAGCATTTAATCTAATGGATTCAATCATAGTTCTACAAATCCTTCCAAGGGTTTGGCCTACTATAATATCATAAACATGACTTGTTATACAATCCATAATTATGGTTTACTATAGGTCCTTATTATTGTCAATTTATCTTGTAATCTATAGTTCTTCCACAAACCAGGCTACCAAGTTGTCTCATGATCAATCAATAAGATCATCTTGTGGTTCCACAAGTTTAGCTACAATCTCTCTTGCAACTTGTCAACGATATTGCTCAAGTTAAGCTACAACTCCTCTCGTAATCTATCACACAAGATTACACCATAGGTTTACTTACTTGGTCCTTTATTGGTTTTAGGGAATAAACACTATAGGTATACAACTTTAGCAAGTGAGTTTTATGACCAAACTCTTGTCAAAAATGATCTATAGTTTTTAATAGGTATGGTTTAGTCTATTATCTAGACTACTACATATTTTACACAATATTAACCAATATATTTTTAGATAACCCTTCACTCATCAATGTTGGGTTATAACTCATAATAGAGGTCTTACATAGCCCGCCCATGTGACTATTATAAATCTTTCAAAAATTATTCTTAAAATCCTTAAAAATAAATTCATCATAAGTTTTTCCCACAACTTTTCTCAAGATTTATTTCATGATTTAATAAAATATTGCTACTTGTTTTATTACAAGTTTCATCTTAATATGCCCCATAATTTATTGGGTAGTCTTTAAGATATTTTAATAGGAATTTAATCCAAAAGGGTTTTCCTTTTTCTTACCCCCTAATTTATAAAAGGGTACTTGATTTGGTTAGTCATAATTTGACCCAAGAGGGTTTCTAAACTTTTGAACCTTCATTGATATCTTACTCATTAAATCATGGCTTGATCAAAAAGTATTTGCATTATAATTATCATGGTCAAACCCACGACTAGTTTCGTAGGCCCAAGCATGGTCAACTGAAGCACTGGATCGAAATGACCCCATGCAAACCTTCATCAAAGTACATGATATACGATAAATCATAATATCCATACAAAGTCTACGACTAGTTTCACAGGCTTAGTGTGGTCACTCAGCACTGGATCAAAATATCCCACTCACTCGTTCATTGTAATGCATAACATACGATGAATCATAATATCCAAATGAAGCAAGGATATTACACCCAAAGGTTTTATCATTATTGATGCACATACCTTGAATCTGACCACTAGTCGAGTAAATAGGGGTATCTTTTTTTCCTTAAAGTCCTAGTCGGGTTTTTGGCATACTTTGAGTGAGGTAAAGCTCTTAAATGACTTTCTTCTTGATCAAAAGCCAACGCATTGCTTCTGCATGCAGTTTAGCAAAAGGAGTTACTCTTACTACAACTATCGCTATATTGGATTTATGCATTTCTCTCTATTTAAAGAGTGACTATGGATATGATCCATACTTTTGCTATATAAGGGCAACAATTCATGGTTTCCTTTTCTAAGCAACTCCATCACAGGCAGCCCTTTACATAAATTGAAATGAGATCAATTTCTTTTTACTGGGGAGATCGATAGACACCCTTTTGTGATTAATCAATGTCTACTCTATTTAGGAGCATAGGGAAGACTATCATTGTTTTACCTTATGAAAAATAGTGACGTTTGTTCCAGCACAGACTCCATACTTTTGACCTGCGATGAGTAGACAAGTCAAGGGGAAACTTACAGTATTCCTACAAAGAATATTTAGCATGGAGATGTTAGAAATGGGTCAATATCCTTCGTTCTTTAATCCAGATAGGTCGCTCTTCTCAGGCGCTACCACACTTTCGACATTTTGTTGAACTTACAGGGGGAATGGTGTCTTATCGGTGCTAGATGATGAGACATACCTCCTTAGTGTAGTTTTGACTGTTGTGCAGGCTTTGGTAGTCGATGGTGGTATTTAGAGACATCAAAAAATGTATCTCATTGGAGGCACTATCTATCGTATGGAGGGTAAAAACACAAATCCCACATGTACAACATGGTAGGGAGTGTGGGAAAATAAATATTCTTCATCGCATGCTAGGTAGTAGCCATCAATTGATGGTTACAATCTTACTATCCTCGTGGTATTAGGTGTGATAGGCTCCTATGTGTAATTAGATATACTTTTAATAAGAATACACCAATGTATATAAGAGCAACACCCAATCAACATGGTATATAGATTTATATAAATCAAACACCTCCACGAGTTGTATCAAGTCAAACCTCTATTTAATCATAATAAAGGGAAAGCTATTCAATGAATAATTGCATCGCATAAGAAAATCAAGGCTTATAGATTAAAAGAGTAAAAGTCTCCGACCTGTGGAAATTTGCAAGAGTTTCAAGCTTCTTCCTTGCCTTCTGAAACCAGCAACCCTTTTTTCTTATGCTACTCAATCAATTTCTTGACCAATATCTTTAAATAAACTTAGGGCTATTTGGTTTCTGATTCACCCAAAGGGTGAAGAGCATAATCCCTAAGCCCAAGATTTCCTATTAAACAATTTTGACCAAATGTCTCTAAAACTTGGGGTTGTTTGATTTTTTATTCACCAAAATGGTGAAGAGCATAATACCTAAGCCCAATTTCTCCTATTAATTTCTTCAAATTTCTTTCTACAGTATACCCCCATTTTTTGACCCATGGTGGCTATTTATGGCATTCAAGGAGGTGCCTTCCCAAGGGGTGAAGGGTAGCCTAGGTGATAATTTGTTGGATAGGTCATCAGGATGATGATGTAGGCATTTTGGTGGTACAATATTTTCTTCTGCATCATGGAGGACATGATGCACATAAAAGGCAACCAATAGTGTTTTAGAGGACCTTTGAATGACTAATACTATTTTTAAACTCTATCTAGAATATTGGGGTACAAATTCATTTTTCTCATGGCCCTTAATGGCATTTTAGGACCCAAATACCTTTCTCAAAGTATTTTATCAACATATTAGTTTGCAAGCACACTAATAGTTAAGTTCACATGAGAACTCCCATTTTCTATTTAAAATATATGTTTTTCCTTTCTTGGTTGTATATTTTTAAAAATAAATGAATTACCACTATTTCCAATGTTTAGACAATTTCAAAATATTTTCTATGTCTACATTGATTTTTTTATTTCTCTTTGTCATGCCCAAGGGTTCAGGTTGAGGTGGTATGTGACACTACTACTTGTCATATTTCATCAAATTCAAGTTATGTTCTGAGTTTGGTTTTCTAGGTAGCATAAATATTTCCCCTCAATAGTTGGAAAACAAGCAACAAAAAATTCAATGCTCCACTAGCCATAGTAAAATTTTACAAAATTTGAATATCATTCCTTCACTAAATTTCCCTTAAAATTTTATTTTTGACAAATATATATATATATATATATATATACTCATGTCTTGATAGTTTCCTCAAATTGCAAAAAGTTTTATGTCTTGCTAGGCAAAAGAAATATGGAGTTTCTTTCTTCTAGAATATTCTCAAAATATTCTAATTTTTTCAAAAATATTATAGGCCCTTATTTTTTCTTACAATTGTGTAATGGAGAGATAATATTTTATACCTCTTAATTATCTTTTTCACCAGCAATGTGGGAAAATCATTTTCTCCTTTTAGGTTTTATCTTGCCCAAAATGGTCTTTTTGTCTTATGTACAACCTTGGTGCCTTTCCGTTTTATCTTGTAGAGATATTTATTATGATGTAGGCAAATACCTATCACCCCTACATTTTAGGGGTCTCACTTGTTTCCACCTTTAGGCAAATAGCAAAAAAAGCATGTAAGCTCTCATGTTTGGAAGAGCTTTCACATTAATGATCATATGACTCTAATAGGGTTTTTGTGGAAAGGTTAAGGATAAAAGGTATGAAGATTGTATACATTCATGAGCCAAGGCCAATATTAGAATAATTATGAAGACTAATCCATTTTCTTGATTTGTTCATAAATAAATCATCTATGGGTGATAGAGGGCATCCTTGTTTACACTAATATTACTTATCGTGGCTTACTTTATTCTATTGCTATCATTTATTGGTATTGTTAATTTTGCTATAAGTTTTTTATACTATCACAATGTCACATATTTCCATTCAAGTCAAATATTTAGTTTTTTTATTATTTTGGTGAATATTTATATTAATTTAATAAACACAAGAAACATAGTGTATATTATTTAAACGGGAATATTTTTCATTCTAATGATATTTTTTACTTGGTTATATGAGATTAAAATGGGCTTATCCTTATTATATCATTACCACATTACCATATTATTTTATTTAATCATATTATCATGGTATTACAATCCATTGAAATTGAACCTTGGCAAGCTCTTTATGAGCCAAACATTTTTTGAATTTAGCCCAATGGGATTACAATCCCATTATGTTACTAATATCAATAATAATATATAGGGATCACAAAGCACATAACTATTAAGGAATGTTAATCACAAAGAGAAGAATGTTTTCTTTTAGATTGGTGAAGATCTTAATACATATAATTAAAATATTAGAAAAGTGCATAGTGTTATAATTAGGAAGAGGTCATAGTATTAATTTCACATTCAAATAATATGTAAGAATAATACATTTTAGTGATAGATGTCATAGATAGACATGACCTACCAACAAATAAACTATATTTGCTAAATAATTATATTTTTAATTGATATTAGTTCTAACAAATTAGATTCTAATAGACTATATTTAAATACCCCACCTCAATGACTGAAACAAATATACTCTAGAATATGTCCTTGGATATATGACATGCTTTATCATTAAATCAACAATCTACATTATGAGGCTTTTTCCATTGTGATATTAATATAAATAAATACTTTGATTTATAGCAAGCATGATAGGGGTGCGATTGGTCAGATATAAAGTATTAGAAAATATTTAATGAGTATCATGCTTAACTACATGTTAAACATCTATAGGTGGCGTAGTGTATTCTTATCTTCAAGTACATTGTGCTCAAGAATTTCAAGAAATTTTTGCTTCCAAATACAAATATTTATCACCATTACGGGCATAGGTAAAAATTAAAAAAACATAGTTTGATTGCAAAAATAAATTAGAATCATATATAAACATATATGTGAGATGAGATTCCATGTGAAGTGTACATATCCCAATAAGGAACCCTCTTACGAATGTTAAATGTATCAAACATCCATGAATAAATGTTAGATGTAGCATGCAACCATATCATAAGCCCATTTACAAATGATAATTTTATTACCATGGGGTGATATAGATACTTCATAGAAACTTCCAATATGTTTTACCTTTGGATTATTTGTACTTGAGCATTTACCTTAGCCAATAATTATCTAGTCATCTTAAGGATATCTTGTAGAGTGGTATGATACCACTCCACTCACACTTATGATTTTTTTACTTGATAAAATATCCACCTTGGTCCATTGGTACACTTGATTGAGTAAACCTTCGTTTAACTTTAGTATCATTGGTGCTTTGACCTAAGGAAACCTTTATCTTGATTTATATCATGAATTGAAATCCCTTACTTTCTTGAGTAACAATATTGCAACCCTAATTAGACCTTTGTCTCTATGTATAGATTCTAATGTTCTTATCTCTAACCACTATTACCTTGAACACCATAATTTGTTTCAAAATATTGGTCTCTTGCTTAAGTATGTTATTTTGGAGTAACATTATATAATATTTTGTATTATTCATCTCCATTTTGTATATATTTTTATATTCCTAATTTCTATTGATTTATGAAGTGTAAAGTGTGGTATACTTCTTTCCACAATTCTATGGACTATATAGAGTTATCTAATCCTCCTTTTTATTATTCTACAAAATATACAAAGTTTCTTATTTATGCAAATTTTTATTGTTGCACAATTATTGCTAACATGTTATCCCATAACAAATAAGAGTATCACTACTACTATCATGGTTTTTCGCATATTACTCAAAACTAGCCTCTCAGCATTTTTTTAGTTGATCTTTAATTAATTACATGCTTCTTTTCGTTAATCCTCCAGTAATAGACATGGTTTTTAGTTGAGCCTTAGCCAATTAAACAGAGTATTTTCTAGTTGACCTCTATCCATTTACATGATATTTTATCAAATTTATTCAACCATTTATTGATATCATAATCACAAGGTTTTCCTTAGTTCACCATCTACTACAAACAACATAAGGCTTTGAATCAATTTATCCTAAACCACATCTACACATAAACCTTATTTTAAGTTTGCATTTCCCTTCACAAGAAAGATTTTGCTTGTTAAATTTTTTAGCATTTGTTTGTTTTATACCTTTTAGTCACATCCATCTAACTATCATTAATTTGAATCATTTTTTCTTTTTTCAATCATATCTACTCATAATTTTTTCTCAAACCACAAGTTCCATACATATGAAGATCCCAACATATTTTATATGATATTTCTTTATGGTTACAACCAAGTTTTGGTTTTGACACTTTCTTGTCTACAACTTTAAATGTGACAAAAACCATGAAGTCCAAGACATGGTGGCATGGAGGAAAACTTCCATATACAGCTTGAGGAACCTAAAGTTATGTTTAGATTTGTCCAATAAGTATTAGGGAACAAAAATATTTTAATCTCAAGTATGATGAATAAATGCACCTCATACAAACAAATAAACTTCATTACAAATGATGATACAATTGTAGAATTATTTTATAGAATATAAGATCCATGTATTAAGTAATTGTAGAAATATTTAAAACAAGGGGTGTGATATTGTAAGGTGTAGGGTACTTTGTTCTACTATGGAAGAAGGAACAATTTATGTCTATAGAAAATGAAAGGAAATAAATGTGAACCAAAAGGAAGGAAGGGATAATATATAATTAAAATGGAGTTCCTACACTATGTTTTATATAAAGTATGTACATAAGTTAGAAATCAAGTGGAAGGCAAATGCGTCAACTTCTAATAAATAAAGAAGTGGTTTTGAAAACAATTGAAAATTTACCTCTTCTACTTCCTCTTATGTTTGGGACTAGTATCTAGAATGATAGATGGTTAAATTGGTGCTACATGAAGATGCGTTAGAAAACTAACAATATAAGGTTCTATATACATCTAGTGTCAGATGGTGATAGATGGTGTTCTATATGTATGTATGTATGTATGTATGTATGTATGTATGTATATGTAGGTATATGTAGGTATAGGTATAATTAGATATATAACACATAGAATTATTATCATAGGTTTGTGTGTATTTGTGTGTTTGCACCACTAATGTTGTTACTAGAGAAATATCTACACGATAGAAGTCATGGCACCATAATTTGGAGTGAAATAAAGAGAGCATATAGATGAAATGAGAGAGAAAAAATTGAAATGTAATAAATAATAGATGGGTGTCCATAGGCATCCCTATGGTCTCATACAAAATATTTATAAAATGGATCATTCATTTGGGGGTATTCATAGTGACACCAAACCCAAAAACAAATAGTAACCTCAAGCTAACATAAGCTGACTTGAAGTTTAAATTACAGCCTATTAAATATATAAATCCTTTAACTAAGGGTAAACACATAGGTGGTTTAACCAATATTGGTAAGTGTGAATACATCAAAATTGCATGTAGACTTACATAATTGATACTTGAAGGTGTACAAAAAACTACTTGAAGGATTATATAAAGGATGCATAAAGTAATCAAGTGGCATTAGCTCAACCGGTTATATTCCTCAACATTTAAGAAGGAGAGCAAGGTTCAAATATTGCAAGCTATACACGTATAATATCCAAGCTTTGTTGTAATACTACTATGTGGTGATGATGTAATATAAGTGAGGCCCGTTTCAATCCCATATAACCAATTAAAAAATAATATCTAAAGGATTATATAGATGATACTCATAGGCTTACATAGTACTTACCCATAGGCTGCTACATCAAGAGCGGTCACACATCATCACTATTAGTCTTGGCTTAATAAGGTCAAATTACAAATATTTCAACATACCCATAATTTAAATTGAAGGTCCAAGGAGATAACGCATTAGATATGGTACATCTCCCTCCTATAATTAATCCTCGAATGGGCCAATAAATCCTATTATCTTCTATTGCCAACGTACATGATATGGATCAACCCTTCTATGAACATGAAGTCATGATTCCTCATCCTAGATCAATATGTTTAGCTTCCCATGAGATCCTCAACATGCATTATTTTGACCACGATTTATTCTCCAATATCAAGGGAAAATAGTTGAATCATGAAGAAATGGGAAGGTATTCAAATAATATTCAAAATGGTTAGAAAATGATCCATAGGAACAAGGTGTACCTTATGCTAACCATCCAAAATATTACCAAACACCATGCTAATAAACTATTGAATTTAAATAGCACACAATATCTTAGACATGGGAAAGAGGCACACTATGAGATAAGTGTGCAAAAAGATAAACATAGGGAATTAAATTGTTAATATCTTGAATATAGTACAACTAATTAACCACTGCAATAACAACATTACATAGAGTTAGATGTTTGGTGCTCCTTGAAGAGATCAAACCTTGAGTGTTTGATAATGAAATGAGTTTTGAACATGTAAACTTATTGAATAAATACTTTAAATAAATTGCAGTAGTTGAGTTAGCAAGGGATGATGTCGAGTCTATTATGCATGATTAATATAAAAACCCTATGAGTGACACAACTAGAAGAAGAAAATACTGGTCAAATTTGACCTTTTTGCCTATGTAGATTGAACCATAAATCTATTATATGCAAACAAGAATATCAATCACCACAATAATGTACCTATTGGAGTTAATGTCACACTAGAGTAAAGAAGAGAATGGACATTGGGTTTTTTTTGTACATAAAAGCCCCTCAAACCTATAAAAAGTCCTTGAACTGATGTCACCATTTTGTAGAGCTCAAAAAACTATGCAATATAAAAGGAAGGTCCAAAATGCTTCTATATGCAAAAGTTATGGCTTCCTAAATTTTGGGTGTATTAGTATTTAAAATCAAGAAAAAAATAGGCTTTCGACATTAGGGAGAGGATGGACCAACTAAATATTACCATGTTTCATATCAAAATACCTCTTGTTGTAACATGAATACTTTTCTAACTATGCTACCAATTGTGTCAGACAAGCAAAGAAGTCGAAACTTGGCATAAAGAGTTTATGTGGACGTGGAAAAATTTAGGGTTTCCTACAATGGAGATGGGGTTAAAATCAGCGGTAGCAACAACGGTTGCCACTTGAATGTGAGTGTGTAAGAGTATGGATGGGTAAGGAAATGAGTGAACAACATTGGGAAAACTGAGTTTCGCATGAGGGCGAAAGGGGTTGCATCAGAGAGATTTGTAGTTCCATCAAGATTTATGATGGAAATTTAGGGTTTCTTGCAACTTTCTTTTTTGGATTTCGGGATGGAGGGTCTCAATAGAGATGCATGCTTTGAGACAAAAAGGAATTTTAAAGAAAAAATCCATGGAGGACCACCTCAAATAGGAGGGAAACACAATCAATGATCGCTAAGGAAACCACTGAGGATGCCAACGGTCAATTCAAGGAAAACAAGATGGGTTGCATGAAAGCAACTAATGGATCCCCATTAGTGAATTTGAAAATAATAGACGTCCAAGAAGGAATAAATGAGATGGAGAGAAAGGGAATAATTTGTCAATTCATGGGATTTTGATCGACTCTTTCTACCTTCAAGCAATGGGCTACTAAAAATTGGAGCACTAGAGGTGAGTTCCAAATTTTTACTTACCCTTATGGATACTTTCTTATTTTATTTTCTAATAAAGAAGATAGGGAGGATATTTTTCAAGGATGGCCATGGTTTTTGGGTATGGCATGGCTCTTCATGAAACCTTGGCATACCAAGTTCAAACTGAGGAAGAAATACCATCAACTGCCCCTGTTTGGGTCTATTTATTTGGTCTTTCGATAGAATACTGATATCCAAAGATATTCGCAACAATTAGAAATTCTTTAGGAGTTTTTGTGATGGTTTCTAATAGCACCCAACACTTAGAGCATATGATTTATGCAAGGATTTATGTTTTGATTGATTTTGACAAACCACTTCCAGAGAAGATTACTTTACAATATGGGGATATGGGAGCAAGTAGTAGATTATGAAAACATTCCATTTAGATGCAAAATATGTCATGAATATGGCCATATCACCAAGGATTTTCCACATAAGGTCCTTAACAAAGAGAAAGAGGATGGGGACTCGATAGGGTTTCAAATCCCTAAACAAAAAAATACAAAGAAAAAAATGGCAACAAAAGAGAAAATAGTACTTTCACCTAACACCTTTGAAATTCTCTCCACAAATGAACAAGTAGATCATGAGGATGGTCAAATGGAAACAGTTATTATAGAAACACAGTTTGATGAAGAGAGAGAACAGGAAGGATTGCATGATGAGAAATCACTAAAAGAGCTTACCTTGTTACTGAGAAATAATAGTAAAGGAGAGCCATCTCAACCAACTTTAAACTATAAAAAAAAAGCCTAATGTAGAAAACCAACCCAAGTGCAAAACCAAAGGGCAGATTCAAACTACAAACAAAATGGATCCTCAAAAAGACCATACAAATTCCAATAGTAGTGTTGTGGTTCTAAGTAACCAGCCTATAGTCCCAACTAGAATGAAGCAAGAAACAAATAAAAGGATGAGGATGCCATAATCCTAAGGGTTTATAGGATGGGTGTTATCCTTCAGTCTCTTGTTGGTAATGTTAGAAGATTTGGCTAATTTTCTAAGAAATTTATGATATTTTTGGTAATTTCTTAAGCTTTTGGTTTATTTTAGTGTTACCTTATATTGTTCGATTTGTCAATAGCTCCTTTGGCTTAGTTTTTGTTGTATTTTTTTATGTTTTTTGTGGTGTATTTGTATCATTTTTTTGTTTCCGTTTTGGATCTTTTTTTTTGTCATTTTTGTGGTTTTTCTGTGTGTTTCGTGTTTTGTGGTTTATATTTATGGTGTATTTGTATATTTTTGGTATGGTGTGTTTGTGGATTTTTTTGTGTGTTTCATGTTTTAGTGTTGTTTGTCTTTATTATTATTATGTTGTTGTTGTTCTTATGTGTGTGTTTTGTTATGTTGTTGTTGTTGTGGTTGGTTGTTTTGTGTGGTTCGTATTGTTTTTTTAAATTGTATGTTTTTGGTTGTGCTTTATCTTATCAACACACTCAAGGAGTATGCTTTATTTTTTTTTAGTGTGTTGTGTGTTTGTTTTTGTGTGTTCTTGTTTTTTGTTGTTTTAGGTATGCTTCTTGAGTGATTCAAATGTGGTAGGCTAGGTGTGAGCCCTGGATATTTTTGATGGAAGAGATACCCCTACCTCCTTGGGTCTTACCCAAAAGTGGCATCCCTTCTATAATATTTTCCACAAACAAAATAAAATTCAAAACTTGGCATGAGATGATTGGTGGAGTCCATGTAAATAATAAAAGGATGATATCTGTCTCATTTTTACTCCATGTAGGTGAACAAAACTAAACTTGGGTCTTTGAGTGAGGTGTGCCATAGGATTGCATCCCTAACTAGGTGGCCTCAAATATTCGTTTAAAACAAAAAATGAGAAAATGAATAGGTAAGTGATTGATTAGCCATGATAAAGAAATCCACATGCTGACCAAAGATAGAAAAGTGTCATTGATATTCAAATATGGGACCTCCTATTTGCCATCTAAACGCCATGCCAACATGTTATTGCTACATTTTGTATTTTATTTGTCTTGTAAAGACTTGACAACATCATATATCTAATAAGTGCTCTAATCAAAACGAAAAAAGGAATACAAACATAATTTGACCCTAAGACCTACCTTCCACAAGAAAAATGTGCTATCAATGCATCTTCTCATATATATAGATATTGTAGTTCTCTAAATTATTTAAAGCAAATAACACATGCAAAGTGACAAAAGCATTTCATAACCATATGCTCCAATGGCCATATTATGATTCAAACTCACGATGTCTATTGTGTGAGACAAGTGCATTATCATTGGAATACTAACTATAGGTGAAACAACTTTTAATATTTCGAGGGAAAGGCTCTAAACACACCTTTTTTAATAAATAGAACTTTTATCACAATTCAAACTCAAGACCTATCAAACACAGGGGCAATTGGCTTACCATTATGTCAATATTATTGGTTGAATTTGAATTCATCATAAATAGTTATTGATATTTATTACTAAAATATGTGAAACCTATCCTACTCATGTATTACTACTTTCGTTAGCCTTGTAAGAGAATATTAAAAGAAATATTTAAAATTTGAAGAGAAAATGTGAAGTATTTTAGATGTAGGATTAGTATCAAAATGATGAAATCTTGAGAAGTGCTAAACTAGAACCTCTTTAAAATTTCACAAGTAATCCAGCAAAATTGATAGTTTGTGAATATCTACCACAGTTTACCTTATACAACTTTTTATGTGATTGAGTGAAGTTGTTTCATATTGCCTCTGATACCATGTTGAAATTCGCAATACATTCCAAAAATATTACAAAATATACATTCACCATAAATACATGTAAAAGAATATAGGAGAAAAATAAAGAGAGTATATAGATGAAACAAAGAGAGAATCAAAATAGAAGGAATAAGGGGTGGGTGAACTAGGCACCCCATAATCTCACACCACAAATTGATACAATGGATCAATCATTGGGGGTATTTACAGTGACACCAAATCCCTAATTAAAAGCTAACCTTAGGCTATCATAACCAAACTTGAATGTTAAATTACAACATATTAAAAATAGTAAACCTTTTAATAGAGGTTAACCACATAGGTGGTTTAACCAAAATTGGTAAGGGTGATGTAGACATACAATTTTGCACATTAAAAAAACATCAAAATGCCATGACCCCTAACAAAGAGTCATTTAACTAGCCAAAATATGTCCATACCCTAAAAATGAGCATTTGTGACTTATGAGAAAAAATACTAGCAATAAGGCAAATCCATTGGTGGTGGGTTTGCTAGCCTGGCAATAGATTCACTAAACCTACTTTCTCGCGTAAAATTTGACCAACCCTACCAAATTTGACTTTCAACGATCTAGTGAAAATCTGTTTGCAAAAAATTCTCCTAACAATAGATTTGACCTAACATAAGCAGAATCTCATAAGCACGACCACTCCAACATATGCATATCCTTCACCACTACAAAACATGATCATGCATTCTATTTCATGTCCCCTAAGCCTACACATTAAAACCTTCTTTAAAATTTCAAACCCATCTTTGACCTTTCCATTTCCCTCCAAGAAATCTCTGCCAAAAACTTATAAATAGATCCCTTGGGAAGGGCATATCATCAAGTTATAGTATTGTTATTCTGCCAAAATATTCTCATACTTTCTAGTTAGCATTCATTTCTTGCATGGTGATCATTTTGAAATCTTTCATGAAGCATTCTATTGAGGTCTTGGGGCATCCAAATTTAACAAATCAGCAAGCAACAAGGGACCATTCTAAAAGCTATCAAGAGGAGCAACCTTGATATTATGAGAATATCTAGTCGGTTATGAGTTTGGATATCTTGAATAATGTACTTCAATATTTCTTTACAACAAACTAACATATTTTTTGTTGTCATCATTCTTGCATCTACTTAGTTACATTCATTCGCTATCATGCATTAGTTATTTAATCAATTTTTAATCTACTTACTATATTATTTTTATTATTTGAATAAGAAATAACTCTTTTGATAATATCTTGTTTCTAGGCTTAGCTATAACCCTACAATTTCAACTTTCTATCACTTTTTTTTGTTTATATTAGCAAATATGTTAGTGTTGCAGGCAACAATTTTGCTTTGTGCACTTTTATTTCAAGTATTCTTTTGACCATCATACTTTCTCTTGAGAATAGGCATTAGGGTCCCTTGACTAACATATTTTAGAGTTCTTTCAAAAAAGTAATACTTTCTTGCTTTCATTTGCATGCATTCATTTTATTACTTTCACTTATTAATATACATCAAGTTTTTGATAAAATTTTAGTATGTTTACTATAATATATTTATTTTGTAGGTATTTTGCATTTATAGTGGTCATATATCTACAATACTTACTTTTTGGTCATCTATTTTATTGTTGTAAGCAAAACCACTACCAAAGAACAAATTTACCAACAACAAATTTGCACTATAGGCAACGGTTTCACCTCATGGGTTTTCATTTCAAACTTTCTATAAATTTTCACTTTATCTAAAAAAAAGGTCTGACCACATGATTGAGGAAGTTCATTGTTTTCCTTGAGCCAGGCAAACCCCTTGCCCTAATTCTATTATGTTTTTATTTTTATTTCATAAGTGTTCGTGAAACCACCAATGGCAAACAAATTTGCAAGTAGCATATTCAAGTTACGGGTAATATTTTTCAATAGCGAATTTGCTTCCAAGTAGTCAGGCAGACATAGGTGTTTTCATTACAAAACTTTTATTTTTTATTTTGCAGATTAGTTTACCTATTATTTGTTATTGATTTCACTTTCTATTTTATTTTTAACACTAATTTGGTAAAAAGGAAATATTGAGATTAGATTAGTTATCATAAAGGATTATTCATTCATCTTATCTTAGGTAAGGAATAAGAAGTGCACATAGCTACATTGTAAGCTAGTCTTTGTGATATTGCATCAATCCCTTGTTTGCCTTGAAATGAAATAAACTCTTACTTCTCTTATAATCATTGGAATCAAAAGGAGCATGTTGCATAGGATTGGTTTCTTGCATTATTTGTATTCTTTCATCTCTTAACTTTTAGTTTTAGTCTCTTAGTATCTTAGGCTTAGACATAGAGGGAAGTGTTGCTTTCTCTAACCCCTTAGGTATTTTTATAACTTACACATTAAATATAGTATAGTAAGAGTGTCTAAACTCCCCACATTAATTGAGGAGACTTTGGACAATGCTTTTCCTATATTATATTTTTGTGAACCTGATGTAACCACCTTAGCGGGTCACAAAAATTCCATATTTTAAGCCTAGCCTTAATAAAAGATAAACTTAACAAAATCCTAAACAATATCATATGATTTTGTTTGTATAGTTAGAAAATATTAATTAAGATTACTAAGAAGCTAACCAAAGGCTAGTCCTATTAAGGGTTTAAAAATCCTTTGAGCAACTATCATACAAACCTTGAGGCTATATTGGATATATAGCAAGCCTGATATGTCAGCCTCCCATATAGGGTCTTGCACATACTTTAAGCCTCTTGGAGAGTATATGGTCATGGACTAGTGGGTGGCATAAGGAGGATTCTCTCATTACCTCTCATATACCTATCTTGAATAATATACCTAGCAAGATCACTTCCACATATCACTCTCTTTCATGTACCTTAAAGTCTCTCACGTACAATCGCATATATTAAGAGGACTAGCTTCTTTCACATATTGGTAAGTTATATAGGAAGGGTAGGTATATAAAAAGGTTTGATATATAGGAAGGCCTCCTAAGGTATATCAATTAGATTGACATATCAAGAGGAGGTGGTATAATGAGAAAATACAACCATCTCTTCTTCTTCTTTTAAATAAACCCTTAAAAATTTTCAAACTTTAGTTAATCCTTCATCAACCATTACCTAATGGTCCAAAGTGATAGTTTTTGCAGTATTCAATCTAATCAAGAAACATAATTGCTAAGGAGAAATAAGAAAGCATAAGAACTACATGAGAAAATGAACATAACTTCATATTACTTGAATAAACTTGTACAATGAAATATGGAACTAAGAGTCCATAATATAGGTTTTACAAAATGACCTTTGGTCTACCTCAAATGACCCTTGGTCTACTTCAAATGACACTTGGTATACATAACAAATAATGTAATATATTCTAACACCCCCTTTATATTACATTATTTGGTATGAACTTCTCTTGATTTGCATAGATGATCTCTGAATGTTTGAAACTTGTTTCATCCTAGAGCTTTTGTAAATATATCTACCAGTTGTTCTTCTATAGGAATATGCTTTAAATTGATATGATGATTCTAAAAATGATCTCTAATGAAATGGCATTGTGCTTCAATATGCTTAGTTATTTCATGTACAATTGGATTTTTTATCAGATTGAGTACTCCTTGATTATCACAAAATATAAGAGTTGGAGTTCATTTGATTCCCATGTCAGATAATATATATTGTAACCACAAAGCTTCACAAGTTGTATCTCTTGCTGCACGATATTCTACTTCAGTAGATGATTGTGCTATTGTATGTTGTTTCTTATTGTGCCAAGATATTGGTCTTGATCCAAGATAAAAAAATGTACCCTGAAGTAGACTTTCTATCATCAATAGAACCAACATAATCAGAATCTAAGTAACCCTGTAGACAAAAATATTTAACATTCTTCATATAAGTTAGTCCATAATCAGTAGTCTTCTTAATATATTGCAATATTCTTTTTGTAGCTTTCCAATGACTCTCTCTTGGCTCTTGCATGAATCATGAAAGATAATTTACAGCAAAAACTAGATCAGGTCAACTATTTGTCAAATATAGAAGACTTCCAATTAATTGGTGATACCTTGTAGCTGAAACTAAAGGTGTTCCATAATTTTTGGATAATTGAAGCCCTTGTTCCATAGGTGTATCTTTTGGCTTACAATCCTTCATTTTATATTTTTCAAGTAGAGCTTTTGCATATTTTGATTGAGTAATTGTAATATTATCTTCATTTTGATGAATTTCTAGACCAAGACAATAATTCATCAGTCCTAAATCTATCATTTCAAATGCCTTCTCAAGATCTTTTTTATCTCACTTATTAGTTTTCCAAAGCTTCCAGTAATCACTATATCATCAACATATACTATAAGAATTAATATATCATTTCCAATTTTCTTTGTATATAGGCTTGGATCAGATGTACTTCATTTGAAATTATGTTGTAACAAATGATTATTAATTTTTATATTCCATGCTCTAGGAGCTTGCTTTAGACCATATAAGGATTTGTTTAATTTGCAAACCTTATGTTCTTGTCCTTTAACAACAAATCCTTCTGGTTGTGACATATAGACCTCCTCTTCTAAGTCACCATTAAGAAAAGCACTTTTTACATCCATCTGATGAAGTTTCCAACCCTGATGAGTTGCTAGAGCACATATTGTTCTGATAGTAGTCATTCTAGTTGTTGGTGCAAATGTTTCTTCATAGTCAATTCCCTTTGTCTGAGTATATCCTTTGGCTACTAACCAAGCTTTGTACTTGTCAAGTGTCCCATCTGCTTTATACTTAATCTTGTAAATCCATTTGCAACCCACAACTTTCTTTCCTAGAGGTAATTCCACTAGATTCCATGTTTTATTCTTTTGTAGTGATGAATATTTAGATTCCATAGCTGCCTTCCAATGTGAGTGATTTAGAGCTTGAAGTGTTGATGTTGGCTCTACTATAGTGCTTAGTAATCCTCTGTTCATTCTACTTTGACTACGAGTTTGAGGTCTTGTAGTAGTAAGATCTAGCATTTATTCCAAGTTTGATTCCCTGAGTGTGTTTCTAAGCCATATTGGTTCCTTCCTTTGAGGGATTGTGGATGTTTTTGTATATTCACTTTCTTCATATTGAGATTTTGACTCTGTTTCTTCATTTACCAAATCTTCCTCTAAGAAATTTAGAATAACTTCTGCATCATTACTTTATTTTTCAGTGTCAACCTTGACTTTTTCATCAAAAACTACATCTCTGCTTATATACACCTTCTTTGTACTTGGATCTATTATTCTATACCCTGTAGATTCATCATCATAGCCAACAAATGTACCAGCCATAGTTTTGTCATCTAATTTTATCCTTTTTTGTTTTGGAATATGCATATAAGCTTTGCATCCAAAGATTCTTAGCTTTTCAATATTTGGTTTTTGTCTTGACCATGCTTCTTCTGGTGTAACATGCTTGAGTATTCTTGTAGGTAATCTATTTTGTAAGTATATTATTGTTTTGACTGCTTCTGCCCAATATTGATGATCAAGATGAGCTTCTTTTAACATACATCTCACCATTTCCATTATAGACCTATTTCTTCTTTCTGCAATTCCATTTTGTTGTGGTGAATATGTTGTAGTGAGTTGTCTTTTAATTCCATTTTCTTCTAGAAATAAATCAAATTATTTTGATACAAATTCACCTCCTCTATCTGAACAAAGAATTTTGATAGTCTTTCCTGATTCTTTCTCTACTTGAAGTTTGAATTGTTTAAAATGACTAAATGCTTCTGATTTGTACTTCATGAAGTACACCCACATCTTTTTGGTATGATCATCAACAAATAGTTGAAAATACTTATGTCCTCCAATACTAGTAACATTCATTGGACCACATAAATCCGTATATATTAATTCTAATGGTTGTTGAGTCCTATGTTGACAAAGTTCAAAAGGAATTCTATGTTGTTTTCTTGCTAAGCATTCTAGACAAATAGTAGATTCCAAAGATAGATTTGGTATCCCTTCAACCATTTGATATTTGAGCATTTCATTTATAGAGGATATATTGGTATGTCCCAAATGTTTGTGCCATAGATCTGAAGTCTTAACTAAAAAATCTAAATGTGTAGTAGTATCCAGAACAAATAGACCACTTTTATAGGAACCTGAAGCTATCTTTTTCCCTTGTTTGAGAATATGACATTGTTTTCTTCCATTGAAAACTTTAAATTCTACTATCATGTTTTGATCCATGAGTTGAGAAACTGAAAGAAGATTGGTAGTCAATCCAAGAACATATAACACATTGTTAATTATTCCTTTTCCATTTATTAGATTGACTAGAACATTTCCTATTCCTTTTACTTCATAAGTTTTACTATTTGCTATAGCAACTGGTTTTTCATTTTTTTTCTTGTAGAGAATCAAACCATTGTTTGTTTCCAGTCATATGTTTGCTTGCTCTTGAATCTATGTACCAATAATCCATAGCTATAAATCTTTCAATTTTCTAGTTTGTATGAAGTTGACTACCTTATGACTCCCTAGTTATAAATGATCAAATATTAATTTTGATAAAAACTTCAAGTTCTATGTTTTGAGAAGTACCTTGTAATTCCTTAATTTCAATAATATGGTTTCTAAATTTCAAGAACCTATGTTTGGTGATGAATTCCTTATAACTCCCTAATTAGAAATTTAGAAAATAAGGATATTTGTAAATTTAATATTTCAATTTCTATGTAGAAGTCCTTATTCCTCCAAGTCAAGTTATTTACAAATATTTCTATGCTTGAAAAAATAAGGTAATTCCAAAAACTTTCAAATTAAATCCTTCTTACTTCAAAAAGCTTTCAAATCATTCAACAAATCATCTAAGGTTATAGTTCATCAATGCAATTCCATATACCTCCATTCATTTAATTAATCTTAAGCATAATAGATTGACTAAGCTTAACCTTAGTATTGAAATTCCTTATACCTCCTTGACCTTTATGAAAATGCAAATTGATTTGAATATTTTATGTACCTTCTTGAATATGGCATGCTACATATTTGGTCTGCTTCTCCTGTGACTTATTTACTCTACAACTTGCACTCTATTTTAGGCGCTGTCCACTTTTCAGACTTCAATGCAAAATGATATCTTTTTTCACTGCATTTAATGTTCTTCCTTATGTATGGCGCTCTCTAAGACTTTGACTATCCTCTTAGTGTTGGTTGGTTTCTCTAACCATCGAATGTGTTGTGCTCCACTCACTTGCATTACCTTCTTATCTCAAGAATATGCTTGTATGACTTGTCCTTCATGCAAAGAAGATGTTTCACTTCCCTTACATTAGTTGGAGTTACCTTCTACACTATGACACTTGGCAATATAACTCTTCACTCCTCTTATGAATATATTTTGTCCTTCTAGGTGGTGGCACTTCTCTTCTACGTAATATCTATTCCTCTTTCTTTGTAACGCTCCTTTACTCCTCTTCGCTTGGTAATGCTTGACGCTTCACCTGATTTCCTTTGCTATGAATGACACTTCAGCTTCACATTGGTTGGTGTTAACAAGCGTTAATGGTGCTCACTTCTCGTTGGTGATGTTGTTGGTTGGCGCTTTCAAGATGGTGCTTCATTTTCCATTCTTCAATGGTTGGATAACCTTGGCCCTTCAACTCTTGCATCGCTTCACTTTCTAATGGTGCTTCAATGACTTGTCCTTGCTATTTTGTGGCTCCTTGTTGGCTATTGCTGACTCACGATGCTTGTTGGCTATTGTTCATAGCTCTAGGGAGACACTAGCTCATGGCTTTCGAATGCTTGCCCCCTTATACTTTCACTCTTTCTTAAATAGTTATTCTTGCTTCCTTGAAATGGTGGCTTTCTTCTCCAATATGGTGGTGCCTCCTCTTTTTACCACTCCTCTGGTGGCTCCTCTTCACCAAGACTTGCTGCAACTTTTACCTGTGCTTTATGGTGTCTTTGGACACTCTAACTCTACCTTACTCTTGTGCCCTATTCAATCTCCTTTTGCTTTAATAATACTACACTCTGTTAGCTTACAAAAAACAACATTCACTATATAACTTCTTCTCCTTATTACTCCTATTTCAAGCAATCTTTTAACTCTATCTTTTGTTGTTTGTATTGTGCAGGTTCTAAGATAGCAATGATGCAATCTTCTTCAACTTTGAAGCCTTCCTTTTGCTACTTTAAAAAACTCAAATGTGGTGCTTTTAAAGACTTTATAATAAGCTAATGTGAACGTTCAAATAATGAACTTTTATAGCACCAATTCCTGGCCTCCTTTTGTAGCTAGTATTCTTGGTGATTTGATTCACCTATTTGCTGCCCCAAATTTGTAAAATTTGCAGCTTCAATTCCTTTTGCTTTGCTTCCCTAAAATAATTAATTTTGTAGCTCTAATTGCTGCCTAAATTTTCTGCCTCTTAGCCTTTAACTTGCTGCCTAAAAATCTGATTGTTGCAGCTTCAATTCTCCTCCAAATGTATTCTCTCAACCTCTGAAATCTACAGCTATTAGTGTTGCCCAAGATGTTGCTTTCTTGCTTTCCAATAACTTTGTAGTTTACAGCTTCAAATGCTCCTAAATATTTCTTTGCTTTGTTGTTCAAAGCTATCTCAAATGTTTTTTGAAAATATCCAACTTGCAGCTCTATTTTCACCTTCTAATGTTGCCTTCTATTGTTGTCAAGCCTTCCTTCAATTGGTTGTTTAAGGGCACTTCAAAATCTACCCAATTCTTCTTCAATTTGCAGCTCTATGTCACCTTCAATTTTTTGTCCTATGACCTTTCAACTTCTGCTGCAAAAACAGCAATCTTCTCCTTTGCAAATCAGCCTTCAAATCCTTTATGGCTATCTTCAAAACTTTCAAATCTAGTGGCCTCTTCTAGCTTCTTTCTCCTCCTTAGCTCTCACTTCAAATATGACCTCTTTGGTTGGTCTCTTCCTCAAGAATTTGAATGTCTTGAGATCTTCAAGAATGTTTTCCAAAATTTGGCAAACTTCTTGCCAAATCCTTCTTCCTTTTGGGCTTGTTTTCAAATGGTGATAATTATCCCAAATTCTTATTTTCAAGAGTCTTTCCTCTTTGCAATATTCTACCTTGAGCTTTCTTCAAATCTTCTCCAATGGCAATTTCTTCAATAGGGCTTCTCTAGCCTTCTTCTTCCTCCTTCCAAATTTGCTTGAGATCTCTTCCTTGAGCCTCCTCAATATTTCAACCTGCAATCTAAAAAAATGCAATCTCCCTATCTCCTATCAAATCCCCTTGTAGCTCTGATACCAATGATAGTTTTTGTAGTATTCAATCTAATCAAGAAACATAATTGCTAAGGAGAAATAAGAAAGAATAAGAACTACATGAGAAAATAAATATAACTTCATATTACTTGAATAAACTTGTACAATAAAATATGGAACTAAGAGTCCATAATATAGGTTTTACAAAATGACCTTTGGTCTACCTCAAATGACCCTTGGTCTACTTCAAATGACACTTGGCATACATAACAAATAATGTAATATATTCTAACACATAGAGGGTATAAACTTCATGGGGGGTTTCACCCAATAGAAAACTTCAATCTTCCTCCTTTGGGGAATGATCTTGAAGAACAATGTCCTTTACAAAGCCCCAAATTCTAAGTTATTTTTTTATTTGTTTATAAATAAATCATTTATGTTAGAGAGGGCATCCTTGTTTACAATAATATTAATTATAGTGGCATGCTTTATTCTATTGCTATTGTTTATTGGTATTGTTAAATTTGCAATAAGTTTTTTATACAATCACAACGTTACATATTTCCACTCAAGTCAAATATTTAGTTTTTCTATTATTTTGGTAAATATTAATGTTAATTTAATAAACACAAGAAACATAATGTATATAATTGAAACAAGGAGATTTTTCATGTTAATAGTATTTTTTAATTGGTTATATGTGATGTGGGGGCATCAAGCATATAAAAATTTCATCATATTACAGGTTGTTTAAAAGTGGTTATGGGTGAATCACTATGAAAATTACCACCTAGGGGTATAAAATGAAACATTTCTTGCTAGGCAAAAATAGGAAGAGAGGATAAGAGGAAGAGGAAGGGGAATCAATAGGAGTGGCATGCTTGAAAAAGAAGAAAAATAAAGAAAATAAGAGGAGAGAGAGCAAACACGCATGGAATAGAGTATAAGAGGCATACAAGGGAAACATAAATATAGCATAGTGAGATTGCATAGAGATATCCCATGATTGACATTATTATTTTGTAATATTCATACCGGTATGTGAATAATTTAATTACATCCTTTTTCTTAATCCATTGAGTCAATGATGAATGTTCTATATCCTTAAAATTGTATGTTGTGGAATGAATAGAATATGGTGTGCAGGATTGTAGGTTTGTAGGTGAGGACTAGAGGATTGTTGTAGTTCAAGTCAAGACCCATCCTAAAGTGTGTTATCAATCTGAGAGTCATCTAGAAGGGAACAGTCTAAAAGCACTATTTAGTGACATATCATCTTGAAGAGTGCCATCATACCAAGTGTCACCAAGCAAAATGTCATCATGCTAAATGTTGTCTAGTGTCATGTCTAGATAAGAGTGATGTCATGCAACCTTATCATCCTGAGAGTTTAAGAGTGTTGGGTACCATCTTGCTAATTGTCATCTTACTATTTTGCCAAAATTGGTATCTTGCCTATTTTCTTCTTGCTAACTTGCCAATTATCGTCTTATCGTCTTGCTAACAAGCCAAATTGCCATCTTGCTAACTTGTCAATTGTTGTCTTGCTAACTTGTCAAGTTGTCGTCTCACCTATTGTCATCTTGTTGTCTTGCCAAATTACTATCTTATCAATCACCATCTTGTGCATGTAAATCAAAACAAAACAAAATATTAGACTGCATGTGAATCCCTTATTGTTATAGGAGGTTGTTCATTTGACCCCCTCCTGCTTGACTGCATCAATATGAGATTAAGATGGGCTTATCCTTAATACTTCATAACCACATTACCATATTATTTTATGGAATCATAATATCATGGTATTATGATCCATTGAAATTGAACCTTTGGAGGCTCTTTATGATCCAAACATTCTTTTACTTTAGACCTATGGAATTACAATCCCATTACTTTACTAATATCAATATTATGTGGGGATCACAAAGCACACAAGTATTATGGAATATTAATACCAAAGAGAATAATGTCATCAACTCATCCTCTTAATATTGTCATCCTAATTTTTTGCTTTCATATTGGTGAAGCTTTTAATACATATAATTAAAATATTAGAAAAAAGATAAATAATATTATACAGTCTTTATGATTCTTCTAAGATTGGCCTTGGCTCTTGAATGTATACAATCTCCATACCTTTCTCCCTAAACCCTTTCCACAAAAACCCCTTTATATGGTCATTTTTCTGAAAGCTCTTGTAAACAGGAGAGCTTACATGAATACTATTCCATTTGCCTAAAGGTGTAAACAAGTGACACCCCTCAAATGTAGGGATGATAGATATTTGCTTGCATCATAATGAATGTCTTTGTAGTCCAATTACCACATAAATTATATGGTTAAAAGGTAAATAGCAACCACTAAGAGTAGTTTAGTAGACTTCCTTATAAAGCGATATAGCATTGTGAAGGAACCCTCCTTTTTGACATACTAATTGTCATATTTCTCCTCTTCATTTTTGAGTTACAAGTGGGTCCTTTTTTATAATTGTTCTTTTTTCTTTCAACACCCTACGAACAAGAATCATAAGCTATGAAATGATATGTAAGGAGTATATGCTTCTAAATCCTTGTCTCTTTAGAACTTTGGCCTATTTATTTATTCATATCCTGGCTCCTTTCTGAAGTCATTACACCATTCAATATTGTGATACATGATCAACCATGAAAGAAATAAATAAAATTTGAATTCTCTTTTCAGAGTAATCTCTTAATTGCAAGTGCATGGCTTTAGCAATGAGTGTGGTAGTATTACACTTTCATACTTGCATATGTTCCTTATTACCCATAGCAGAGCCAACTAAGCCTTTGTATCTCTTAAACGTTTAAAATTCCCACCACGTACGAAACTACAAATTACAAGAGTTGACATAGCTCTTGAATTTGCATTGCCTCTTTTGGGACCCTAGTGACCCTAAAGTTGTCTTGAAAGAAAATATTTTGTTGTTCCTGAAGGTGGAAACATGTGAGACCCCTAAATTATAGGGATGATAGAGATTTGCCTGTATCATAATGAACATCTCTACAATCCAATTGCCACTTAAATTCTATGGTTAAAAGGTAATTAGCAACCACCAAGAGTAGTCTAGTAGGTTTCCTCGTAAATCCATATAATAGTAAGAATAAACCCTTCTAATTGTCATATTTCTCCTCTTCATTTTTTAGATAGAAGTGGACCCTTTTTGACAATATTTGCTCTTGTTCCTTTCAACACCCTAAGAACAAGAATCAAGAAACGAATATGAAATGATATGCAAGGAGTATATGCTTCTAAATTCTTCTCTTTGGAACATTGACCAATTTATTTACTCATAGTTTGCCTGTTATGTGATGACATTGCATCATTCAATATTGTGATACATGATCAACCATGAAAGAAATAAACATATTTGAATTATCTTTTTCCCACTAATCTCTTAATCGCAAGTACATGGCTTCAACAATGAGTGTGGTACCACTACAATTTTGTACTTGCCCTATGTTCCTTATTACCCATAACAAAGTAAGCTAAGTTTTTTTCATCTCTTGGACATTTGAGAATCCCACCATTAATGAGACTACTAATAAAAGAGTTGATGCAGCTCTTGAAGTTGTATTACCTCTTTTGAGACCCCAATGGCCTTGGAGCTTTCTTGAAAGAAAATGTGTTGTTCCATTTTTTAAGCTTGTTTTACTAGTGTAACAATCCTACTACATTTTCAACATGTGGCTCGTTCCTAGCTCTTATAGTGTCATGGTTTATCGAAAACACTTTTTTTTTGTTGGAGAACAAGGGGTTGTACTCAGGTTCCCCACCCTTGATAAATCATGATTCCCTCCTTAGCTTGAGAGTTTACAAATGGATTCAATTCTCATCTCAGATGACTTGTTATAGATAAATACCTACATCATATTTCATAAAATATCTAAATTTTTTATTTTCATTTTTTAGATCTTCTTCAATGGTTTAAAACAATTATACTGCTTTTTTTATTATTAAGATAAAACCTAGGTTTTTGAAAGAGTTTGAACCCTTTTACAATCTTAGACTAATTTGTCCAATTTTACTAACCAAAATATCTTCTCTCCAAATTTGAAATATTTTACTAACTTATTTGAAAACTTATACTATTTAATTGAGAATAACTTTTACTTAATTTATTTCCCTTATCATTTATCCTTAATCAAATTTTAAAAAATACTTTTAAATTTTGACCGAATCAACTAAAATATGATATAAAACCCACACCAATCAAAACATGATATAAAATCCACACCTCCCTAGGATTGAACATTGGGCCCAAGACTCTTTTAAATTCAATAATGGAATACAAATCATTTACAAATAATAATGTGGCAGATAGCAAGATGAATTAAAAGTATGATAAAGTTAAAATGCTTTATACCAATGGGGCCTATTGGCCATTTAAATCCATAATTCTTGCTTGACTTCAAAATGTTTGAGAAATTACTTTTGTTGGCTCTGAATAGGTGCTACGGTAATATTCTCTATTTTCAAGAATATTATGTTGCTCTGAGGAACCGTGGCACCTACTCAAAGCAACATAATGTTCTTAAAAGTAGAGAATAGTATCGTGGCACCTACTCAAAGCCGACAAAAGTAATTTCTCAAACATTTTGAAGTCAAACAAGAATTATGGATTTAAACGACCAATAGCCGTGTAAAGTATTTTAACTTTTATCATTTTAATTCATGTTAATATCAACCACATTATTATTTGTAAATGAATTTGTATTCCATTGTGAACATAAAGGAGTCTTGGACCCAATGTTCAATCCCAAGGAGGTTTGGATTTTATATCATGTTTTGATTGGAGTGGATTTTATATCATGTTTTGATTGATTCAATCAAAAGAATTTGTTTGTTTCTTTTGGTTTAGGTTAAGTAATAAGAGGGAAAAAATGTGACATTTGTGCAAATGTGAGTTACGAGTGAAAGGTGTCATGTATGTAAGTGAGAGGTGTCATGTATGTAAGTGAGATGGTATGTTATCATGAGAGACTTTGAATGTAACAAGAGCATATTAAAGGTTGCATCTCCCATGAGTTTAAGAGAGCAAAACTCAAGAGTATTGACGAGTCTTACATAAAGTTATATATTGATGACAAAACTCTATGCAATGTAATCAAATCAATTTTGAATGTATTATTGAATGAGAAGGATTATCAATAAAGCTTGTTATTTTGTGAATATTGATGTTATTATGGAGTGATACTATTGGCTTCTAATTATATGATCCTAGAACTGTAGACCTATGATATTAGCTTCTGATCTTGGAAATTAGCCAATAATTATCTAAGGTGGAAACAAGAGAGACCCCTAAAATGTAGGGATGATAAGGATTTGTCAACATCATCATGAACGTCTCTATAATCCAATTGCCACATAAATTCTATGGTTAAAAGGTAATTAGCAACCACCAAGAGTAGTCTAGTAGGTTTCCTTGTAAACCCATATTACATTATGAATGGAACCTTCTAATTTATACATTTCTCCTAGTCATTTTTTAGATAGGAGTTGGCCCTTTCTGACAATGTTTGCTCTGGTTTCTTTCAACACTCTGAAAATAGGAATCAAGAAGCAGTTATGAAATGATATGTAAGGAGCGTATGCTTCTACGTTCTTCTCTTTGGAGGGCCAATTTATTTACTCATAGTTTGGCTCCTTTGTGATGCCATTGCACCATTCAATATTGTGATACATGATCAACCATGAAAGCAACAAATAAAATTTGAATTATCTTTTTTCCCAACAACCTCTTAGTTGCAAGTTCATGGCTTCACAATGAGTGGTACCACTACAATTTTGTACTTGCCCTATGTTCCTTCTTACCCATGACAAAGTTCGCTAAGTTTTTTTTCTCTCTTGAACATTTAAGAATCCCACCATGAATGAAACTACTAATAACAAGAGTTGATGCAAGCTCTTAAAGTTGTATTAAGTCTTTTAGGAACCAATGGCCCTTAAGCTTTTCTGAAAGAAATTTTTTTGTTGTTCCTCTTTAAGCTTGTTTTACTAGTGCAGTAATCCTACTACATTTTCAACATGTGGCTCTTTCCCAGCTCTTATAGTGTCATCTACAGTTACTTTGTACATCTTAATTTGCAACACATTTTCTATGGATTTAGGGGTTATTTGCACAACCTCTTTGATTATGTGCTATAATATCTTATCATTTGGCATAATTGTTATTTCTACAAACTTCAATCATTTTAGTACAAGGATGTGTCAATGGAATCATTACCTCCATAATACCAAAAATCCATTTATGAGACAAACTTATGGATGAAGAAAGGAAATCATACTTAGAAGTCAAATAAAATCAAGAATATTCCTTTGCAAAAGAAGAGGCATAAAACCATATTTGCAACATCACATGACAAGGCACCATAGTTCACTTGAATCCACTATTAGAAGGAACAAATGATACAAAGGATGAATAAGTACAATGTGCAAGTTCAAATTCAAAAGGAATTAAAGATACAAAAGATGTAAAGGAGAATTTTAAAATGGAAGCAAAAGAAATCAATTTATTGTCAATAAATCGTCTTCATTTTCCTCAAGTCATAAAATCCTCTCTTGGCAATAAAAATGAAGAGGGAATTAAAGGAAATTTTTAAAACAAAGGAGACGCACCAGGTCAAGTTTATTCTAGGTAAATCAGTTTTAATTTCCTCGGGTTTTTGGGGTAAGATAAAAAAGTAATTGCTCCTTGCACTTTATGGTTTCCATAACAACATGAGGAAGAAAGTGCCTTTGAAGATATTCGTTGCACTTCTTATCCTTCAAAGCAAGACAAACTTATAGGTGATAAGTCCCAATATGAACAAATATGAAATTTTTGAAAGATATCGATGAAGATGAAAATGTTGGTTGTAATGAAAAGGGGAGGAAAAGATATTGATATAAGAAAACAAATGCAAATATCAAGAAGTTGAGCTAAGGGGCATGCCCACAAGAAAAAATGTGATAATAAAAATGACATCTTGGAATATTAAGGGGCATGCACACAATCCCTAAAAAAAGAAGTATTAAGATATTGACAAATTGTCATAGCCAACATATTTATGGATATGAAAATCGATAACATATATTTTAGCCATTAACTTATCCCTATTTTAGCCATTAGCTATGTTGATTTTTTGTATTGAAAAATTTTAGATTTTAAAAAGAAATTGACAAGTAAGATTTTATCTTTTAACGAAAACAATATCAAAACATTGATTGCAAAATTTTGACAGTTTGGAGAAGATGAATATCTTTAATAGAAAGACAAATAAAAAATATCCTTAATAAACAACCTGTTAGACATGGTTTAATTAACCTGATAACAAAAACAAATTATTATTTTAATGGTCGTCCCAAAAAATTACACAACTTATTTAAGCCGCATATATAACTTATTCAAAACTACTAAATTATTGTAAGGAACAACTAACTTTACATAGTGAATCAAAGTTTAGTCGAGGCCAGCCATAAAAACACTTAAAAGTAAGAACAAGGCAGGTAAAAATTCAGTCAAACTTATATCCTTTCATTAAGTTTACTTAAATTCCAAGGGGACCAAACATTTTATTCAGACTAATGATAGCTGGATAGAATATAGCAATGCTTATTGTATATTACATTTTTCATACAACCATAGAAATCACATTTCACCAAGGGAGGATGATGAGATGCAACAAAGTATGATAAACATATTTTCAAGAATTAAAAAGACCAATGAACAAGAGACTTATTGTCTTAATAATAGCACACTATTATAACTAGTATTGTTCTTAAAGGACCAACTTTAAATAACAAATTTTCTTTGTTTTGTTTTCAAATCATTGAAAACGTGTCAGAATCCCATGTCCATTGAAAGCACATAGGCCTGATTCTAAGAAGGAATTACTTGCAAAATAAAACCTCTATCAACTAACACGTAAGCCATCAAATTCTAGTTTTGTAGATCAGTGAACATTGTTCTCTATTTTAGATTTTTTATATTTTGCATTATTTATAGTTACAATGTTCACTATTTTAGATTATTTATATTTTAAATTATTTACTGGTAAAATGAGGACATAACCGAATTTTAATCATAGGTCTCTATTTTTTCCCATCTGCCTCCCCTCATTATAAGGATAGATTTAAAAAACACTGCGTTCCATATCTTAGTTTTTAAGGTCCTTTTAATTTGACAGTTAACTATAGTAACTTATTAATGTGATAGTGGGATCCTATTAAGTATTTAGGCATATGAAAACATGGATGTTTTGTTCTAATTTTTTTGCATATGATAGCTAGGAATTTCAATTAAGCATATCACTTAGAGTTGGAGAAGACTTTTGCCTATGTTTTTACCACCTAACATGGAATTAAATGCTTCCAAGAAGCTATCTATTCCTTGTTTAACATCAACTCTGTACTTTATCTTCCCCTCTTTTATGTAGCCTATCATCTCCTCTCTGAATAGATCCAAATGGTAATCCTCATATTTTTGCGCATTTTCCCACTAAGTTGAGAAGATTTCTTACTCCATATTGTTGCTTCCAATTGTACAACCACGACCCATAACCGCATCATTATTTCTAGATGACCCATAACCGCATCATTATTTCTAGATGAGATTGAAAAATCTTACATTGTAATTTGATACAAAAAGACAGGAAGATAACCTCATTATATTGAGAAATCATTCCACAGACAGGGATGCGAGCATTCAGGTTGATGTGGTTGAGAACAGCTTCCAGCATGTGCCCTCCAACATTCTCAAAGTAGATGTCTATTCCTTTTGGAAAGTACCTGCCCAATGCCTTCCTGAACCATTAGTATTTCACTCTAGTTTCTCATGACACTATGTAAAGATACTAATTTAGCAGAAGGAGAGATATGAATGTCCAATCCTTACTTGGTCAGTGTTGCATCCCAGTCTGTCTCAACTTTGTAATTGAATGCATCATCAAATCCAAACTCTTCTTTTGAGTGCCTTTACCTGAAACCATGTCATATTGTAATTCATTTACCAGTACTTAGAGACAGTTAGAGTTGCATCCCAATATGTCACAACTTTGTAATTGAATGCATCATCAAATCCAAACTCTTCTTTGAGCGCCTTGACCTGAAACAATGTGACATCCTAATTCATTTACCAGCACTTAAAGACAGTAATGGAAGGATCATTGTTTCACATTATGAATTTGTTTTCCATCACTTACATGAAAACAACAAATGTTATTTATAATGTAATAACAAGATATTTTTCACGTGAGCATTAGGACATTGCAATACAAAGTACCAATGCTTTCTAAGACAGTTCAATTATATTGAAGTTTTGCAGAAAAAAGATGAATCTACAAAGCTACAAGTGCTAATTTCTTGTCCTATTGTGGCCATTTCTGCATCTCTATGAATTCTATTTCTAGTTAGTTTTATAATATTCTAGGTATTATATTATTTTTTTTAGAATCTACATCAAGATGGGGATTGGGTAAACCAATGTTAACTCCATATGGTGATGATCTCTCTCAGGGCGGCGGGGGAGCACGAATATGGAAGGTAAGATTATCGACGAGGCAAGATTAAGGGCAAGAGGAGATTAGTAGAAGAGGAGATTACCAAAGGAGAAGATTACCAACAAGATTACCAGCAAAGAGAAGCAATTTGAAAATTATCGGCAAAGAGAAGTGATTTGAGTTTTAGCTGCAATATCTTGTTTATCAAGGAAATAATTTTCTAACATTATCGCTGTCGTCATTGAGAAGAACCGCACTGCCATCAGAGTCGTTCATGTTTCTTCACAACAACAACAACAATCTGTGTAACAGTGTTGAACCCTTTGGAGGAGAAGCTTGGTAATGGATTAATGCAAAGTCATAATAGATGGCTGCATTCCTTTTTTATGTCAATTATATTGCATTTAAATTGTTCTGCTAATGATAGCAAGGATTAGAGGAGTTTCAAAAAGAAAACAAAAAAACCGATCCGCGTAAGTGTGGTCTACCGGCAAGGACGCCACTTGCATTATCAGTGATATGACCCGGGTTCAATCCCCACGGCGGATGTGTATTAGACGTATTACCCAAAAAACAAAAAACTGAAAAACCCTAGTTTTTATTTTTCTTTCCAAAACCCTAGCTGCTTTTGGGATTTTTCTAGGTTGAGATCATGGAGTTACCAATTTTCACTAGAAATGATGACATTGATGCTCGAGAATGGTGGATGAAGTTTAGATCTTTATATTCTGGTGAGATTTTTGGAATTGCAAACTTTTTTATCTTTTAAAAGAGGAAGCTTATGTAAGTTGCAAGCTTACTGTAGTGGTAAGGGCTTTGGCCTCTCTTTGAGAGGTCCAAGGTTCAAACCCCACTCAATATGAGGGGACCGGGACCCCTCACTCATAAAAAACCTGTGTAAACTCATTGAAATTTTTAACTCGTTGAGAAAAAAAAAGTAAGCTTATGATATTCTTACTAAGGATATGCATGCTAAGAAAAGAGCTCGGACATGGGATGAAGTGGAGTATGCATTCTTGAGTCAATGGAACCCTTATAAAAAGATAGCTAGTTTGAAGGTCACCATCAAAAGATATAAAGAAAAAATAAAAAAGGGGTCAAAGGGAACTGAAAGAAATGAATAAAGAGGATATAATAGAAGGAAAAAATATAGATGACAACATGCAAGTTCATGGTCGCATTCAAAAGGAAAATCTTAAGAAGCAAGGATCCAAAGAGAAGCAAGAAGCAATTATGGCAAGGGAACAAGTTGAAGAACCATTAGAAAACTCAAAAGTTGAATTTACAATAGCAGCAGCAATAGAGTCCATGGAAGAAGCAGCAGCAAAGTCCAAGGAAGCCTTGTCAGAAGTGCACAAGGATGCACCAAGAGAAAGGTAGAAAGAGAGAAGATTGTAAAGAACTTAAAATAAATAAAACACAAATTGTTGAAGAATCAAAGGGAACAAAATGTCTGGTTAAGGTTGCAGCATATCGGCACCCACACCACCCTAAGCGGCAACAATCTTGGAGGCATGGCTTAAGGCATCAATATTTTAGATCTACATGGAGTCCAAAAGACATCAAGTATGGAAGTGTTTGGCAGAAAAAGCATAATATTTTTGGATTTCAAGGAACAATAGGACCAACCGTTCGAAATATCAAAGCAAAGCAGCAGAAGCATGGAGCCAACAAAGCAGTTATGAATATTCAAGTGGCACAATGGTAGCTTGGCATCATCAAAAACCATCACTAATCAAGATTTCACTTGGATGGATGGATGAACAAGATTGGAAATTCTCAAGAAAAAAGATGTTGAATATTTGTATTTAAAAAATTGAAGATCGGAAAAAAAAAAAAATGAATATCAAAAATTCAGACTTTTTGTGAAAAAATATGTAGGTAGATATCTAGTTATAGCATCTCAATTGAAATGAGAATAAAATAAGTTTGTAAACTCTCAAGCTTTACAGAAGAGTTGTGATTTATCAAGAGTAGAGGACCCAAGTACAACCCTTTTTCTCAAGCAAAATATATATATATATATTCTAAGTATTATGGAAAAACAGAAATCTATAACACTCAAAGTCTTATGTAGGCAACAATTTGCTCTCATTTAGAGCATGTTATCACACAAGCATTGTTCTATTCACCTTGCATTTTTTGGTCTTTTCTTTTATTGCCCCTTTTCAATACACTCTTCTCTAACAGTCTGACTAAATCTCCAACAAAAAAAATGAACCGAAATTTTTTTTGTTGCAGATACGCTAGTAAACACAGCAAGAAAAACTATATTCCTTTTCTAATAACCAAAACCCTAAAAGTCACAAGTCTCAAAACTCCTTTCTGAATACACTACATAATCTGAGTTTCATTTTTCAAATAAAAATGGACAATTTATTCGTCTATAAAAAACAAAATTTTCAGATTAAAAAAATAGCAGCAATTAAAAAAAATTGTTTTAAATTGAGTTTAGAGAGCGTGTTTATGTTGAAATATTGGAATGCTTTTTGCATATAAGGAAGAACCCCAAATGACTTTCAGAATTAAGAATTACCTGCCGTTTCATCGCTATTTGTAGTACCAACAACTCTACAATCTTTGTCTTGGCAAGCGGCCCAACAGCCAGCCCTACTGCACCTGCACCTGCAGACACAAACACTTGATCCCCAAGCTTAGGCTCCCCAGTCTTTATTTGCCCAATATATGCTGTCAACCCTGAAGCTCCTGCACACCAAAACAAGAACCCATGAAAAATACGTCAAACCAAACTTTTCCATTCTCACACCCAACAATCTCTAGTACATTACATGTAATGTAATTACCTAGGAGCCCCAAGTAATAGTGCAGTGGATCCACGTTAGCATCAGATTTCGAGAGGCCTGACCCAAGGAGAAATCAGAAAAGTATAACTAAAAAAATATCTCAAAATTCTCATATCTGACAGCCAAGGCCCTTAATTAGTTGAATAAGAAGGCCAATTATATTTACGATGCCTAGACCTCTGCCATGCAATTGACATTTCTTTTCGTATAATATCAGAGTATGCGTATTCGTGTGAGGAAATCAGCTCTCTACACTGCATAGGATGTAGTTCGCCCTTCAGCAGTATGTTTATTAAAATAGCCTTTGGTTGTTGAGAAAGGACAAGATCTCTGCACTCGGAGGAGTCTCCGGCAACATTTCCCAAAGCATGGAAAACCTAGAAAAATAGCAAGCAAACAAAATTTTCAGAAAATCCAAATAGACGGCATTAAGGGTCAAGAAAACATAACCTGCTCCCGAAAACCAACACTTGGAGAATTAAGGAGGCGTGCAAATATTGGCATAGCTCCATGGCCAATCACGACTCGAGTATGTTCAGAACATTCCTGAAGTTATATTTGTCAATGCCCATACTACCTCAAACCAAAAGGCAACATCAACACAATACAAACAGAAAATAAATACTTCTAAGTCGTTAAACGAAATTGAAAGATAGACAGCTGACAAATTTTTTGGCAAATATAAAAAAGAACAACAAGATATATAAGACCTGAAGAAAGATGTGCACGAAACTGAAATAGCCAGATCCGAACCTGCCCCCAACATCATTGAAAATTACAAACCCCCTATAATCCCATACGATTCAAATCCGATCCAACCAATTCCAAAAATCAAGGACCCATGGGAGCCCATTCCTCTTCTGTTTCCCGGTGTAATTGGCGAGGGCGAAATTATTGGCAGCATGCTTCTTGCCGGAGACAGGCCAGTAGGAGAAGAGCTGCATCATATACGTCTGTGTTAAAGGCTTTCTATTTCTCGTTTACAGAATTTATATACTTGAGAAGAAAATAAAAGCAATTGCCCCTAATCGGCTATCTTTATGTTTATTTGGCTTAGTAATTTACTTTCCATTTTTAATGCAAATCGTAATTTTCAACAATTGCCGTAACAAGAAACATATCAAACCCTAAAAATTACAAACCCTCGATTTTTTTTTTTCCTTTTTTAAATATAAAATTCAAGATACCTTTGTAACCCTCGAAAATCTGGGGCGCCATGGGGCACAAAATCTGAAGGCGGAAAGTTCTCTAAAATGGGTCCTGCACAAACGGAAATGTGCAAACCCCCGCGGGTTCCGCCGTCGCCACTAGCACTCCTATCCACGTCAATTGCAGCGAAACCACCGTATAAATGTTACGTTCGGCCATGCCGAATAGCGACCTTTATTAATTCCCTTCTCTTCCAATTCTGCCTCGAACAAACAGAAACATGTCACCTGTTTCAGTGACGTCTGTAAATTCGAAACTCTGCACATGAGACAGCGCCGCAATGTGAAGGAAGAAATGAAATTTGTCTGATTTGTTTGTTTTTTTTAATGTGTTTTGTGCGATCTATTCTACGTTGTATCCAAGCTTTTTAACTTGTGAGAGTATGAGTTAGATTGAACCCCTTCCAAACTTCAATTTTTTTATTTTTTTATTTTTTTTTATTTTATTTTGAATATGAATAGTTTTTTTTCTTTTGTTGAATATTTTATCCAACCATGACCTCTTGCAAAGAGGAGAGTTGAGCTTATCAAAAGAAAATTTAATACATATTTTCTCACACATATAGTGGTTTAAACTTTGGACCTCGTGAAAAAGAGTCAAAGCCCAAACCGTCACATTGCCCCTCCCTCAAGACTCTTTCAAACTTGCAATGGCAACTAACACTCTATAAGGTCCCATAGTTTGAATGAAAAACTCGACCTCAAATATTTATTATATTATTTGATATTAATTTTTTCTTTTATTTGGCTAGTGTGAGAAACCCCTATGACCAACGCACAGGGCTGAGCAGTCTCCTCCCAACCATGATCCCTCGTAAAGCTGAAAGCTATGCTTATCAATAGGGAATTTAACACACAACCACCATACACCCACCTTCTCACATACTCGCTCACATCGCGGTTTGAACCTTGGACCTCCCGAAGAAGAACCAAGACCCGAACCATTGTGATGTCCCTCGGGATAAAACCTTATGTTAAGGAAAATCATTCCTCGTATCCCCTAGGGCCCAGGACTTTCCATTCCACGGGGTATGTCCCATTCGAGTATACCCCTCAGGCTAGTTGAGGGATTATTTTGTATATGGCACAGGTCGCCAGGCTTGAACCCCGAACCTCCTTTCGAGGATTGAGGGAACTTGCCAGTAAGGTATCTAGAACATATTATTAAAACAACTATCAACACCAAGAGAAGGAGTACTACCAGATTACCCGTGTCGAACGTAATTGTTGGCCACCGCGTGCAAGTTTGGAAGTACCGTCTAACCGAGTAAGAGAATGGACAACATGGAGAATCGTGTGGTTGTTCAAGTCAATGAGATCGAAGACAAGATCTTTGAGATGGACCGATGATCGGCCGAGATGGGGTTTGCCATTCGTGAACATAGTTTGCAAGTAACATATTTGGAATACGCTTTGGCAACGCTGTAAGACCTAGTTCGTCAGAACACCACGTTGATTGAAAGTGTTAGGCAAGACCTGACCGAGATGCGGGCTGAAAGGAACGTGCGGGAGTCTCCCTCATCCCCTGTCATCGTAGCCAACTGAGTGCGGGATCAAGCCGCGAGAACCGACCTGCTATGATGGTTCGAGAGAGCTAAGTGCCTTCAATTGATTCTTTTGGGACATGAGTCAGTACCTGAGGACAATGGGACCGCTCTTAGAAGATGAACAACTGACCTTGGCAACAAGGTATCTTTCAGGGACCACTCTGATGTGATGGATCAACCTAGCAGAGGACATGGCCGAGGGCAGAATGACAAAAATAATCGAGTCATGGGATGACTTGAAGGAAGCATTGGTCGTTCAATTTTGCCCATAAAATGTCGAGTGGGTTGCAAGGAGCAAGCTCCACAAGTTGAAGCACACCGGCAAGATAAGGGACTACACCCATGAGTTCCTGAACCTGATGGTAGAAGTGAAAGGTCTACTAGAAAGCAAGAAGTTGTTCCCGTTTCATAACGGGCTGAAGTCATAGGCCTAGGATGAGCTGCGAAGATACCGACCCTGCAATGTTAATGAGACGGTAGCGGCAGTAGAAGGATTGTTCGACCACCAGAATGAGATTGAAGAACACAAGGAAGGGCGTTGGAATACGACAAAACCCGAGCACAAAGGCAAAGGCTCGTCGGGACCTCCTACCAGCCGTGCAAAGAATGGATGGAGACAACCCCGAGCAAACGAGGGAGCAAAGCCCCATCCATTTTAAATATTATATTTTATGAAAGGTTGAAAGATGTTGAATAGTTAAAAATAAAGGTGAAGTATCAAGAATTTCTTTAGACATTCAAGAGATATATCATTGTATGTATTTGTATGCGTATAGTTTTTATTTCATATCTTATCATTGGTATTAGAGGAGGTTTTATTCTTCATTATCATTAGTTCAATATCTTGTTACACTCAAGTTATTGACGTCTCGAAGGTGGTTCAGCTGTTCTCATTGTTCTTTGGCATAGGTATGCACAGGTCAAACGTTCATCGAACAAGCAATGTTAACAACCAGGATTGCAGAGTTGGAGAGGAGTGTAAGGGTAAAGTGCACGAGCAATGGATTTTTTCAACGGATTGTAGTGTCATCGCTTTTACAACTCATTTATGCTCTTCGACTGTAGCTACGCTTGTAGTCTTAGATTATTCTTCTATAATAGGATCCTAGAGGTGATACCTCAAGATTAACTCAATTCTTCTTGGTTATGTAGCAAAATTATATCTCCTAGTTGGCTAGGTACCGTGGGGCACGGAACAACATGGGCTCCCAAGTTACGACATGGAGGATGACATGTCGAGCAAGTTTGCAGTGAATAAATATTTGGGCAATCCAATTTGGAGAAAGTGATGGGGTCTTGTCTCAACTTTCAGGACCTCTCGTTATCACAAGTCACAAGGAATCAAGGTTAAGGAAATCTCATAGTGGGCCTAGTCCAAAAAATTTCTTCCAAATGTAACAAACCAACAAGTCTTTCAATGGACCAAAAGGGCATCTCCAGTTAGGTGTCATCCATGCACTTCTTCTAGAAGTGCCTTTGCATTATGAGTGATTTTTGTGTCTCGAAACAAAAAATGTGGTTTTGGTTGAAAAGGGCACAACTTGATCTGCTACCTATTGGCATATTCCAAATTTGGATGGCCTTGTAAAAAACTAAAGAGTGCCAAAAGAGTGAAACGTCCTTGCTATATTTAGGATGTCTAGCCCCAACCACATGGATTGAAGAAAAATAATCAACAAAAAAAATAAAAAAATAAACAATTGACGTCCACGTATAGTATTTATATTTAGAGTGAGTGTTATCAATAGTCAAAATATTTATAAAATCCATGCAATGCAAAGCATCTTGTCTAAGTTAATAATGTTGGTCGGTATAAAGATATGGCTATGTTTTTAAAGTTCAAGTTAAGGTGAATTGTAAGGTGTGAACAGTCAATTCATGGAATGTATGATTTTTTCATAAATGTTATCAAGACTCATGCTATGAGAGTAGTGTATGTTGTCCATTGATGTTGTAAATGTCAAGTTATTATGTCTTAGTATATAGTGTGGTGAGGAGTTATTGTATTTTGGGTGTCAATAGTTTGTAATATGTCAAAATAGTTTGTAATTTGTCAGTGTTGTTGGTCTATAGTCAAGAAGTACTTTTTCCACTTTGTATAAAAATCAAACATGTGCTTCAACACATTTGCAATGTTCGATATCTATGACACCTCTGGCTTGTGTTTATAGGTAAAGTTAGTGTGTTAAGCTACTGTGTCTAAGGCCTAATAAAGTTGCTATAATGACGTTTGAGCATTGACCCTATAAAGCATCAAAGGAAAATAAGAACAATTTTTGTGATTCTTTCACTCCATTTTTATCCCATTTATCACTATCATTAGACGTAAATGCTAAAATTGAGAAATTCGAAGTATATATGGAAGTTATGCCCAAGTACACTGATTTCTTTTGAGCAAATATCATTGATAGTACAAATCACTTTTTGTACTACTTTGGTACCACGTATTGTTCTCTTTCACATACCTTAAGGTCTCTCTCATGTACGATTGCATATATTGAGAGGACTAACTTATTTTACATATCAATAGGTATATAAGGGTAGGTATACAAAAAGGTTCGATATATTAGATTGGTGGTATATAGAAATAGGGGTCATTTGGGAGACACAAGGAACCCCTCACTATTATGTTGAAAAGAACAAATTCTAAAGACTATAAGAAGAAACATTCACACTACTTGACTAAATGGGAAAGGCAAAGAGAAAACAATCTAAGAAGCAATTAAAAGTTCAAAAGTGTGACACCAAATAATAGTCTTTATTTCCAAGAAGCTAGTGAAGGTAGAGAGAAGCAAGTTGAAGTTCAAAAGTGTGTGACACCAAATGAAAATCTTTATTTCCATGAAAGTAGAAAGATTTTTGAAAATGGAGAATTCTTAACACTAAGTTGTTGCTTGCAAACAATTCTTAAAGAAGCTAATGGTTGTGAAGATTGTTTTGAGGGTGTTACATTCCCTATAGATGTTGTGAAGATAGTATACATGACATTAATCACTCTTAACATCTTAAAGCATAAAAAATAAGTAAAAATAAATGAAAGATTGAATGCCAAACCTATGATGGCAAATGCTTATTGTGACGTAAGCAATCTTAAGTCAATGATGACAAATATTTATTGTGATACAAGCGATTTTATCCAAAAGACAAATTTTGCTTGTGATACTAATAATGTGAACATTGTTGGTGATAGTGGTGTTGAGCACAAGCCTAAAATGGAAAATATTTGTTTTGACACAAGCAACTTCATCCAAAGGACATATTTCACTTGTAATATTGGTGATTTGAACATTGTTGGTGATAGCGGTGTGTTGAAGATGAACATCATGATCTCATGCTCAATCTTGTTGATTGTGTTGGCCATGACAAAGGCCATGTTGTTAAAGACCATAGTGATGATAAAGAGTTTGGGTGTTTGAACATTGTTGGTGATTGTTGTGACAAAGGGCATAGTGATGATGAAGAAATTGAATGCTTTGAAAAGCACACTAAAGGTATTGTCAAAATTAATGAAAGATGAGATATAATGGCACAGGATTGGGAAGGAATGTGCAAGGTATAAGAAATGACATAAAGCCAAATGTAAGGCCTAAGAATGAAGGCTTTGATTATGATGGTCTAGAAAGTGGTGAGACCAAGTTTGTGAGAAGATAAACATATGCAAAAGATGAGACTCCTAGAATAGTTTGTTGTAGTGATTATGGATGACCCAAACATGTGACAACTAAGTGTTGGTATTTGTATCCCTATGAGCTTTGTAGTGGAAATAATCTCTCTCAGAAACATTGTTGACACAAAGATAAAATAGCCAATAAAATACACGTTGATTATGGATGGATGAATGTGATAGAATAAACTAGAGTGAAAATATGTTGAATGGATTTTACTAGAGAAGGTTTTGTCCTTAGAAGAGAGCAAGGATAAAACGAAGTTTGGTGGTTGAGAGAGACCATAATGATGGTTTTCCCATGGAGCAATGCAATCTTGGGATTCTTTAGAAGGCTTAAAAACAAGAGATGCATGATTTCTACATCGAAATTTATAAATGTGACTCGAGTTATGTTTGAAATGCTTGCAATGATAAAACCTAAATTTATAAATGTGACTCGAGTTATTTCTGTGAAACATCATGTGAAAGATTTCGAATAATTGGTAAAAAATATCAGAGCAAAAGCTAGAGCCAAAGCCTAATTCAGAACCAATACTAAAGCTAGAGCAAGAGCCAAAGCAAAAGCAAAACCACAGTTTCATTATCCTTAAAAATAAGAAAAAATAATATATATATATATGACCGACATATTTTTAACTATAATTAACATCTTTATATATTTAATATACCAAATAATGTAACTAAAAAAAATTTAAATATATCTATAGATAAAAATAAACTGCCAAGCAACTTAGCCTTTTATATATTTATATATATAAACCTAAAATTCGTTGATAAAATAATAATCTATATTTCATATTCTACTAAAGGGCTTATGTCTCTGCTTTTGCTTTATAAAGTGGTTCATGACTTGAGTCATGACCTCATGGTGGACACATCAATAGAAAACAATACAAACTTGACAGAAGGAAAATATTAGAAAACTGAAGTTCTTGACCAAGGGAACCAACAAGCAAAAGATACACAGCAATCAATCAAGGAAAAAATAGATACCCGGACCCATCATGAAAGAAAATAATCCCAACTAAAAGTTCCCTTTAAAAATAAGGGTCGATACAACCACGAGTCAAAAGTTTTCCGATGTAATTATTTTTTCCTATATCTCGACCTCCAGCAGAATGTTCCCAACCTATCTTAATACAACCACAACCACGAGTTAAAAGTTTTCCGATGTAATTATATTTTTTTATAACTCGACCTGCAGCGGAATGTTCCCGAGCTATCTTTTTAAGATCGAGCACATAAACAACAGGCCCGCCACTTATTCAACTTTTTTAATTTTTATTACTATGTTTAAGGTTGGGTATTTTTATTCTAACTATGATTTTAAATAGGGTGAAAGTTAAGGATCAAATATATAATCATACTACACTCATCCTTTACACACTTTTCTATATCTTGGTTTAAACCTTGAACCTCTGAAAAAAGAACCAAAACTTGAATGATTACCTTATCTCCTAAAAAATTTACATATCTTAATGGTAAAGACATTGAATTATTTGAATAAAAACTAATATTCAAGTTGGATTGCAAGAAAATTGACCTATCATATATCTATTACATGTTTCTACTCAGGTCCAATCCCACGGGCTTGCCCATGCATAGACAATAGCCCAGATCTGATTCCTCTGAGTGGTGCGCCAGATTGATGACGACGGTGCAACCCCTGTGCGTCCGGCGGTCCCCATCTCACGCCGGGTTACCATGTACCGAGACGGTGGAAGTCCTAGGAGCCTTCGTAGATAGTTTGAACCCTACCAGCTGTGCTGGTAGTTACTAAAAATCGTGATTGTAACCATTGCTTCTATATACCAAAAAAAAAAATTTATTGTAAGTAAATTTTTTTTTTTTTTTTTTTTTCCAAGGGTTAGGTTGATTGGTAATTATCTATCTTTGGTTCTTCGAACTTGGGACATACTTGTTGCAAAAGTAATAATCTATTCAAAATCTTTTGAGTGTGCACCAAACCAACTTGGAACATACTTGTTGCAAAAGTAATAATCTATTCAAAATCTTATGAGTGTGCACCAAACCAATAATGATGATAAATCCAAGCCATGGTGATCTCCCTCGCACTGTCTTTCTTTCTTCACACTTGGAGCATACTTGTTGCAAAAGTAATAATCTATTCAAAATCTTCTAGTGTGCACCAAACCAATAATGATGATAAATCCAAGCCATGATGATCTCCCTCACACAAGGACGTCAACAACAAAGTGATATAAACCTTATAATTTAAACCCTGCAACAACTTAACAACTAATGTGAATGTAGCCAACACTCTTATATATTAAAAAAAACAATATTTAAATTGCTTTAATAAAAACTTAAAAAAACATACAAATCCTAAAGATGTCTGCACATGACTCACCGAATATATTAAAGTCCAATAAATGTAACCTTATCCAGCCCCAAAGACTTGTTTTGAGTAACTTCATTAATAACAACCTTTAGAAAATCTACCACCACTACAAGTGGGAGAAACCACGCGTGACAACTCCTAGCAAACAGACATTCAACAAACTGAATAATTTGCTCCGAAGCGGGTGTCACGTGATTATTTACGTAATTTCCAATTACAACAAGACTTTGAAAGGTTCACCTCCTTAAATTTACTAAAGGTTCTTTTCTAACATTCTGTTTTAACGTAAATATATTATTAAAATATTTTGTGGGACAATTATGGAAGATCTAAGTTTATATAGCATAACAAAAAAAAAATATGTGAATATGTATAAAAAATGTATGTATTCTTAAAAAAATGAATGACGTCTAGGAAAAATATTCTCACCTAGGTCGGCAGGCACGAGGCTGTCTGGCGAATTCGAATAAAGTCGAAAAATTAACGGTTGTAAAGCGGGCCCCTCCAGCAGCATCGTACGCGGCGGAATTCGAACCGGGGACCCATGACAAGGAAACTTCACCTTAGGGCTTAGGGCTTAGGGCTTTGGGCTTTATTCCCAGCCCTGCAATGAATGAGCTTGCCGCAGTTTCATGGATGCTCTCGCAGTACCTCTGAAAAATAGAATGAGGCCGAAATCGAAATCGGGAATGCGCGTAAGCTCTCCTTTACTAAATGTGGCCCGGCTGAACATATTCTTGTCCTTCCTCTCGGCGGCGACGGCATCGGCATCCTCCTATGGCGAAGAGAAGGGGTGGAGCTCCGCTTCCGCCACGTTCTATGGGGACTCGGACGCCCTCGGCACAATGGGTAACAAAACAGAACATAAGATTTATCTTTCTGTTGCCCTGATTTAGAGCTTTAAATCGTCTGGTTTCTGATGTTTCTTTACTACATGATGTTTCTTTATGTGTTCTGTATTTGCAGCAGGCGCCTGCGGCTATGGAGATTTGTACAGGCAGGGGTATGGGGTGAATACGGCGGCGCTGAGCAGCGCCTTGTTTCAGGGCGGGGAGGCGTGCGGCGCGTGTTTCGAACTGCGGTGCGTGGACGACGTGCTTTACTGCCACCACGGCACCTCCATTGTCGTCACCGCCACCAACTTCTGCCCGCCCAACTACGGCCTCCCGGGCGACGGCGGGGGGTGGTGCAACCCTCCGCTCCGCCACTTCATACTCCCCGTCTCCGCCTTTGAGAAGATCGCTGCCTGGAAGATCGGTAATATGCACGTCCAGTACAGAAGGTAATGGCCATAAAAAGGACCCGATCTTTTTCCCTTTGTTTATGAGGATTTTAAGGTGCTGAGTCTCGAACTCGGGTGGTCTTTTTTTCGGTTTTGCGCAGGCTTAAGTGCGTGAAGGAGGGGGCGATGCGGTTCACGATCAATGGAGGGGATTATTTTTATATGGTTTTGATTAGCAATGTTGCCGGCGAAGGGGCGGTTATGGGAGTGAAGATTAAGGGCTCCAGGACCGGGTGGCTGCCCATGGGCAGGAACTGGGGCCAGAATTGGCACTTGAATACCGATCTTAAGGGGCAGCCTCTCTCCTTCGAGGTTACTACCAGTGACGGTAAAACTGTCACTTCTTACAATGTCGCCCCCGCTAATTGGGAGTTCGGACAGACGTTTCATGGAAAGCAGTTTTGAGAAAAACTACGCCAAAAAACAAAAACAAACTGGTTGGATTTTTGTCTGCTGGCTTCGAACCGCTGACCTCCTGCAGAACCAGTTGTGGCTGCCTCATAGTGCTGTTGGTTATTTGGGTTCCGGAATTTTCCAAGGGCAAATTTAGCCCTTGGGACCTCAGATTTTTTACCTGTGATTAAGGCCATTAATTAGATTTTAATTAGGGTGACAGGAATCCTGGGAAAGGTCTATGAATTGTAGCCATGTTTATCTGTGCCAGTGTGAGCACAGAGACTTTGTAGATTCCAAACCAGAAGAAAGGTGTATGGCCCTCTACTTTTATATCATTCTCCATTAATGCTTTTGATTGAACGATGCATGATTTTGAGTGGAGGGGTCATGTCCTCGTGTTAGCGCACAATGTGGGACTAATTTGACTGGAGAAGAACGAGATTAAAGCTGTTGGGCCACTTTGAAGTTGGATGCGTAGAAACTATGAGCCTTGGATCCCAATTTTTTTTCTTTGGTCGTTAGGAATTATGTAATGTAAGAACATGACACGTCAAAAAAAATCATATTTGTTAAAATATCTCTCGATGTGACTCTTCCCTAACTAATGGTGGGTTAATTTTTTTTTTTTTTGACGAAATATAACGGCGGTGACCCCACTAAAAAGCCTTAACTAATAATTTCTTTTATTCATACTTGCAGCTTAAAATCTTCTAGATAAAATGCTAAAATTATAGAAAGCCACTATAATGTGCTATAAAAACAACTAACTAATGGTTTATTAGCATTAAGAATATCTGTTGTTTTGGACTTTTAGAAGATGGAAAGATACTTTTTCTTACACGTGTGAGATTTGTCAATTTGTCATGATTTGCAATGTGACTTTAATTCGTTGATTGGATTTTAGTGCCGAAGAAAGTTGGAAAAGTTTTGTATGTCGTAATTATGTTTGTTCCCTGCCAGTCGCTCTTAAATTCTGTGTGAATGGATGGTGCTACTATTTCCTTAATACTTGTCTGACTGTAACAACTTAATTAATTGAATTTATACAATTTTTTTAATAGATTATTTTTTTTAATTTTAAATTTTAAAATTTGAAATTTTTAATGGGTTAAAGTTTTGGTTGTAGTGTATATTATGGAGAACTACATGTTCTGACATAATGTATAATAATGTGTAATTCTGTGTTAGTCAAGTTTTGTATATCATAGAAAATACTTCGTTTGACATATGGTGTATCTTGTTTGTTAAGAGAAAAAAAATTTAGGTTTAATTTTTTTTAAATTATACATGTATAACTTTAAAGTTGTTTTTATTAAATAGATTTAGGTTTAACTGTTGTCAAATATACATACATAATGGACAATCAGTTTAATTACCATTATGTAGCTATGATGATGTAATAACTGAAATTCATTTCAATTTTATATAATTATTTTTATTTTTTGTTAATGGCTTATATGGGATTATTACAAGGCCCATCTGTATTACATCTTCACCACTTAGGTCTGCTTGAAATGTAGAGGAATCTAATTAGTTGAGTTAATAAAACAAAAATTAGTCATTAACTGGAGTCCAGTCATAATTGGATGGCTAATTTCTATATATATATATATAGGTTTTTGAGGAAGGAAACTAGTTTTTCATATTAATATTGAGTAAGATTTGAAACTTTGGATGGCTAATTTCTATATATATATATAAGTTTTTGAGGAAGGAAACTAGCTTTTTCATATTAATATTGAGTAAGATTTGAAACTTGAACATGTATAAATGATATAATTATTATTTTTATTAAAAAATTATTCAAATTATTATTATTATTATTATTTTATACAAAAGGGGAGTTGGTTACAACCAGTTTATTTTTAGTAGCTATTAAGTGCAGGTTCAAATTCCACTTCATTATTTTATAACACCCAACGTGAAGAGGACCATTGGTCACTCAGGATTAGTAACATCATCTTCGGTTTGGCACGCACTTATTGAATTTGGAATAGACTACTACCTTTACAACAGGCATGCCCTTAAGGTTTAAACCTAAGTCTTGTTTGAGTAAGTGCCTAGCCAATCAGACACTTACCAATCCACCTAGCCCTTGGAGGCAAAACTTTTAGATTAGAAAGAAACCTCGAAAACTTCTCTTAGGATTCAAAAAATTATTATTTATAAATGAGATTGATATGGTCTACCTCTAATACATTATCATTATTAAACAAAGCTTAGATATTATTCATATATGTATAGTTTGATAAAATTTCAAACTAAGTTATTCTTCTTTAAAATATTGAAGAATTTAATCAATCAAACTAATATCCACTTGATATTTATTCAAATTATTATAATTAATAAAAATATAAAAATAAATTAAATTTTTTTTTTTAATTAAATTAATATTTTAAAAGTTTTTACAAGCTGGTTTATGAGAATCCTTTGTGATATTATCCCGCGGACAATTTACAAGTTGGTTTATAATATATATATTTACATAAACGAATACTTTGTGATATTATCCCGCGGACAATAGAGAGAACAATATGTTTGTGAGAAAATTGTGGCTATGGAGATCTGTACAGGGAGGGGTATCCATCCTTACAAACATAATTATATGCTGTAATTATGTTTGTTCCCTACAATCACTCTCCAATTCTGGTTGTAAGGATGGTACTACTATTTCCTTTAATTGAATTTATACAATTTCTTAATATTTTAAAGTTTTAATTGGATAAGACAATATTTAAGTTTGACAATTTTTTTTTTGTTGAAGGTTTAAGGTCAAACTATTGTATATGTTATATGTGTCCATAATTTTGTGTTGGTCTAGATTTAGTTCTAGTGTGCTTTATAGAAAATCACTCTCCATATATTATGTGTTAACATCAAATTTTGAAAAAAAAAAAAAGATTACTTTGCGTACTAATAAAAAAAAGAAGAAGGAAATTTAGGTTTAATTTTTTTTAAATTATACATGTATAACTCTTAAGTTATTTTTATTATCATTTAAGAAGATTTAGTTTTAAATCTTGTCAAAACAATTATATTGCCAGTATATAGTTATGATGATGTAACTATTACTTGTAATAACTGAAATTTATTTCAATTTCATATAATCAATTTTTTTAATGGATTATATGGGAATGAAACGGATCCGACCTTTATTACATCAACACTACGTAGTGGTATAAGCAATTCTATTACCGTTATGTAGTCATAATTATTTTATATAGTTATGATATAATCACTGAAATTAATTTCATATAACTAATTTTTTTAATGGATTATATGGGATTGAAGCGGGTCCCACTTGTATTACATCAACACCTCTTAATAGTATAAGAAATTCTATTGCCATTATGTAGTCATAATGATGTAATAATTAAAATCTATTTCAATTTCATATAAATAACTTTTGTTTGAATTGATTATATGGAATTGAACAGGCCCCACCTTGTATTGCATCAACACCACATAGTCGTATTATAACAAACCTTGAATATTTTGACAAGATTCAAACTTAAGTCTTTTTAAAATGTCGAGTAATCTAAATGATGGAGCTAATGCCACTTGATTATAAACTATTTAATTAACACTTTCAACGCTCTGTGCAGTCTCCAAATCAATAAAATATTTCACATACAACTACACACCAAATCAATAAAATATTTCACATACAACTACACACCGGTTTGCCATTAACGACAATCATTAACAACAATCGCCAATTTATATAACCAATATAAATACGATTTATGAGTTACACATATTTTTACAAGGGATCCTAGTCTTCCGAACCTTGGACCTATATATATATATATATATATATATATATATATATATATATATATATATATATTTTTTTGATAAATAGGGAGTTGGTTACATCTACACTATTTTTAGTAACTCTAGTTATAGTAACTATTAAGTGCAAGGTTCAAACTACAAGGGTTGCTCCCAACAAGCCTATACCACCTCGTTATTGTTGATCCAACGTGAGGACTATTGATCGTTCAAGATTTGTATCGTTGTCGTCGTTTAAATCTAGGTCTCTTCTTGGTAAGTGCTTGGCCAGAAAAGCACTTACCAATCCACCTAGCCCTTGGGGACAACCTAGAGCTCTTCTTGGTAAGTGTCTGGCTAGACAAACAATTACCAATCCACCTAACCCTTGGGGGCTAAACTTTGGTTTAGGGTGGGCACCAAAGAAACCCTTAGACCCTCGACCACAACCAATGAGGAATGGGTTTTTTGTGTATCCGTAGGAAGGAGTGGAAATCGTACCCAGGTCAACCATAACCATCACCCTTTGTTAAGATATATATAGTCCTCGAGGGCTAGGTGGATTGGTAGATTGGTAAGACATTGGACACTTACCAAGAGGAGACCTAGGTTCAAACCTCGGGGGCATGCCCAATCTAGGACAAAGTAGTAGGTTGACCTGAGTTTGTTGAGTGTGTGCCAACTTGATGACAAAGGTACCAACCTAGAGCCACCAGGGATCTCCCTCACTCTAGGTCGTGTTTATCGAGGCGAGATAGGGGTTATAGTGGTAGCATCATAATTTAACACTATGATCGAAGGTAATGCAACTTGATCATGTGACTTGTCTTTAAAAAGAAAAGGTAGTTAACAGTTCTTCTATGTAACAATAAATAAATTAATTAATTAATATTTTGTAGATATATATATATTTTGTTTTTACAAAACAAAATATATATAATTAATAAAAAATATATATATTTAGTTCTTCTATGTAGATATATATATTTTGTTTTTATAAAAAATATTCAAATTATTATAATTAATAAAATATAAAAAAATAGATCAAGTGGCATTAGTTCAACTGGTTAAATTCCTCAATATTTCAAGGAAGAAACCCAGTCTTGAATATTGTCAAAAATGATACATAAGCTTTGTCGTAATACCACTGTGTTGTGGTGATGATGTAATATGAGTGGGGCCTATTTCAATCCCATATAACTCATTATATATATGTATGTAAAATAAGTCTCGAGGGACAACACAATGTTTTGGGCTTTGGCTCTTCTTCGGAAGGTTCAGTTCAAGGTTCAAACCGTGGCGTAGACAAGTCAAGGAAGAAACCCAGACTCGAATATTGTCAAAAATGATACAAAGCTAGCTTTGTCGTAATACCACTATGTTGCGGTGATGATGTAATATGAGTAGGGCCTATTTCAATCCCATATATATATATAAGTCTCGAGGAACAACACAATGTTTTGGGCTTTGGCTCTTTTTCAAAAGGTTCAAGGTTCAATTCAAAGTTCAAATTGTGGCGTGGACGAGTGTGTGAGGGGTGTGTATATAATTGTTAAATTTCCTATTGGTAAGCTCAACTCTCCCTGTTAAATTTCCTATTCGTAAGCTCAACTCTCCCCTTATGAGAGGTCATAGTAAGATAATAATACCCAACCTTGAATGCCATAAAAATTTCTCACACTAACTAGATCCCAAAAAAACATATAAAAAATAAATTAAAATAATATTAAATATATATATATATATATATATATATATATATATATATATATATAATTTAAAACATATATTACAAGTTGGATTATAAATTACTAGCATTTCAAATGATAAACTTAATTATAATTTCATACGGATTAATTAATTAAAGTTATTTAATCTAAATATTATAAAAGGAAAAATTAATTTAAAAAATAAACTTGTTAAAAAGAAAAAGAAAACCTGAAATATTACCAAGTGAAGTTAGAATTAAACCATTTACCAAGTGAAGTTAGAATTAAACCATTTATCCTTCTTTAATGTATTCGAAATCTATTTACCATGTTTGAAAAAGAATTTGAGGATCGTCAAACTTTGATCACGTTCACTTGCAAAGCTCACGACAAAGAAAATGCTTTAAATTATATATATACCCCAATGGATTGACGAAAACAAAAGTTCATTTTAAAAGTTTGAAATAATAGTAGTTCAGGTCTATAATTATATAGAAAGGGATGGATTATTTTAAAGATAGTTTTTTACCTTTGCTGGTTTAAATTTTGATTGAGTTTGTCGATTGTCCATTATTATTTGTTATATTTTTTAAATTTTAAATGATTTTAAAGTTAAAAAATTTTAAATAGTATATGTATTGTTTGATTTTTTTTTTAAGGTTTAGAATCATATTTGAAGTGTACATTTTATTTTTTTTGATGTTGATGGGTCCTTTTCAAAACCTTTTCTTCTACTTATATATATATATTTGGTCAGTGTGAGAAATACTTACGGTCAAACGCATATTTGGTTAGTGTGAGAAATCCCTACGATCAAACGCATAGGGCTAAGCAGTCTCCTTCCAACCATGACCCATCGTAAAGTTGAGAGCTATGCTTATTAATAGGGAGTTTAACACATACTCACCTACGCCATGGTTTGAACCTTGGACCTCTTGAAGAAGATCCAAAGGTCGAACCGTTGCGCTGTCCCCTTGGGACCATATATATATAAAGAAGGCCTTTTTATATTGTTTTATACAAAAACCTTCATAAAATTATAGATGGATTTTTTTTTGGAAACATGCCTGTTGCGAGAGAGCGAAACCTTGGATTTAGATTCTGTGTGTAGGGGGTTCTCTTTCGTAACCTTAAAATTAGATTCAGTGTCTGGGGGTTCAAACTATATATATTTGGTTAGTGTGAGAAATCCCTACGACCAAATGCACAGGGCTAAGCAGTCTCCTCCCAACCATGACCCCTCCTAAATTTGAGAGCTATGCTTATCAATAGGGAATTTAACACACCCACCACACACTCACCCACACCATGGTTTGAACCTTGGACCTCCTGAAGAAGAGTCAAAGCCCGAATCGTTGTGTTGTCCCCTTTGGGAACATATATATAAAGGTCTTTTTATATTGTTTTATACAAAAACCTTCATAAAATTATACATGGATTTTTTTTTGGAAACACGTCCCTTACGGGGGAGCGAAACTTTGGAATTAGATTTCGTGTTTGAGGGTTCTCTTCCATTACCTTGGAATTAGATTCCGTGTTTGGGGGTTCTCTTCCGTCAAAGTCACCCGGGAGTCACACCCGACCCCATCCATGCCAGCTGGCCTAACGAACCATCGATTGGACTTTGCATATCCGCAACATGTGAGGGGGAGAGATTTGAACTTGGGGCCTCTCTTTTTCAACTTGAGAGTTTTAACTACCCACTTGCTCTCCAACTCCCCTACATGAGCAGATTGGCTTATTATTTTTTGGGCTACATAAGAGAGATGGTCATAACTACACTATTTTTAGTAATTGATAAATATAGGGTTCAAACGGGGCTGCTCCCACCAAACCTATTTTGCCTCCTTATTGTTAATTCAGTGTGAAGGGGACCATCGGCCATTTGGGATTCCTACCATCATCGTCGGTTTGACATGCACTCAAAGGATCTAGATCAGACTACTATCTTTACAAACAGGCCCGAAAAGCAATTACCTGGGTGTCTTCTTGGTAAATGTCTGGCCCGACAAGCAGTTACCAATCCACCTAGCCCTCGGGGACAAGTATAGATGGATTATTATTTTGATTCTTTTTAAAAAATTGTGTGGTTTTTATTGAGATTATTTCTATTTAAATAATAAAACATTATATTTGTTGTCGTGATTTTTTTAACAAAGTATGCATGGTTTTTATGAGGCCACTTATATCCAAATAATAAAACATTAACTTTTGTTGTTAGGTCAATTAAACCATATTTAGCTTCTTCTTTTTATTAAAGATATATTTTTGTTTTATTTTCTATCAAATATAATTCATCATTTTTCTCAAAATGCTATATTTTTATATTTAGAGATAAAATCTCATTAAGACAATTGCCTTCTAAAATTTGAATTTTGTCACCGAGAAAGATCAACATCGTAAATGGTTAAATTATCTATTACATGGTATATATATATATATATATATATATATATATATATATATATATATATTTTATTTGTGGAAAACATCCCAAAAGGGATGCCACTTTCGGGTAAGACCCAAGGAGGCAGGGGTATCCATTCCGCCAAAAACGCCCGGGACTCGGACCTGGCCTACCACCTTTGACATACTCAAGGAGCAAACAAACACACAAAACCAATTTAAAAATAAGTAAATAACAACAAAAATAATAAAATAAAATAAAAAACATGCTCCTTGAGTGTGTCAAAAACAAAAGCACAACCAAACACGCACAATAAGAAAAAAGAAACCACAACACAAACCACATAGAAAAACACAAGAACCACATAACAAAACACAAACAAGACAAAAACAACGAGAACACTACAAAGACATAACCCAAAAAAAACATGAAAAATAAACACAACCAAAACCTAAAAAATAAAATAAATAAAATAAAAATAAAAATAAAAAACAACCAACAACGAGACAATAAACAAAAACAAAAAACATAGAAGACACTCACACATAAAAACACGAAATAACACAAACAAAGAGAAACCCAAGAACAAGAACGAAAAAAACACAAGAACAATAACAAAAAACATAAAAAAAAACAAAACAACAAAAACACAAGAACAACGAAAAACAACACAAAGAACACAAAAACAAAACAAAACAAAAGAACCCACCCACCTTAAAAAACTAAACAAAAAAAAAAACAAAGAAGAAAAAAGAAAAAAAAACAATGAACAAAACAATGACCTATCTAGACCAGAAGACTATTAAGGCAAGAATCAACAGAGGAAACAAAATAAAGAATAGAATGAGCTAGGGAACTAAAAAAAACTGAATGAACCAAAGAGAAGCAAAACAAAAAAAAACAAGAAGAAACTAGGTACCTTCAGAACTGGAGCCATCCAAAGAAATGATAGAAAGAAGAGCTTCCCTAATTTGAGAAGCCCACCATATAGGAGGGTGGCCATAACAAGTAAGATCACCTTTGTCCAAAGCCCAATTAGCTAAAGCATCAGCACTCTTGTTTTGATCTCTGACCACATGATTGTAATCAACTTTCAAAAATCCCATATGGATTAACTGAATCTTCTCAATAATTCTTTTTATTCTCCAATCCACCTTATGATTCTTAGAAGGAGTCTTCAAGAGATTAATCATAAGTTGAGAGTCGGACTCAACTAACACCTTTTCCCATCCAACCTTAGTAGCCTCCTGAAGGCCTCCGAGGATACCATACCCCTCGGCAAGGTTATTGGAAAGAATACCCAAATTCTCGAGCAAAAGTAAAAACCAGGGAGCCATCTGAAAGTCTACCAATTCCTCCCACACTTGGCTTTTCCGGGGTTCCCTCTAGAGGCTCCATCGGTATTGACTTTTCCAAAATCCTTAGGAGGAGGTTGCCAATTTCTAGTCCTATCCATCTTACTAATACTCACATTCCCTTTAAGTTGGTTGCCCTTAGAAGGTTTAATCTTCAATCTTTGCATCACTTGATCCCATCTTTGGTGGGAGTTTTGGGGGTGATTAAGGAGTTGATGGACTGATTCAACTAAGTTGGCTATGGTCTTTTGCCAAATATAGTGAATATCCTTCCTATCTTGATTAAAAATTTGGTTGTTCCTTTCATTCCAAATATTCCAAAGAAGAATGGTAGAACCCATCCAAACTAAGTGCCTAATAAAATGATCAACACCCTCTTGATTAGGCCAATCCCTCCAAAGTTGTTCAAAAGTAAAAAAATTGGACCACTTGTAAGCCAAGTAAAGTGGCCATTCTCCTCCATAGCTCGAGAGGCTAAAGTACACTCAATAAAAATATGGTTGATATTTTCTACATTCTCTTCACACATTTCACATCTAAAAGGGCCATGAAAACCACGCTTCATAAGTTGCTCACCGGTAAGCACCCTACGATGCAATAAAAGCCAATTAAAGAACCTCACCTTAGGCCAAAGCTTTTGAGCCCACAATTGAGAAAATATGTCAGAAGAATGGTTGGGATTATTATGGCATAAGGTCAAATAACCTTGAGCAACGGAATACTCACCCTTAGTAGTGTTGTTCCATCCAAAACAATCTTTTTCATGGGACCAAGAGAGGGATCTCATATGAAGGATGCCTTGGATATCTTGTCTTTGCCTTTATGGGATTTGAATAGGCCAGTCCTCAATAGGGATCCAATATCTACCAACCTTTGAATTACCGAAGTATGGTACCGACAGTAATTAGCCACCTTTATCCAATTAGCTCGGTGAAGCTCCTCCATCAAAGGCCTCCAATCGGGAAACTGAGTTATCAAAGGCTTGTGACCATCCCAAGAATCTGTCCAAAAATTTGCATGTTGACCATTATGAATGATCCAAAATAATTTTTTCTTTATCAAATCCTCACCAGTCTTAAGAGCTGCTAAAATGGGAGAACCTTTGGTAGGAAGTTGATAGCGAACAAGGTCTTCGGGACTTTTGTTCTCGGCATATTTAGCACGGAGATTATTGGCCCAAAGAGCATTGGGGTTATGCAACATCCTCCAATATAATTTAGCGGCTAAAGCTTTGTTGTTATTAATTGAAGACCGGAATCCTAACCCCCCTTCACTCTTAGGAAGACATAAAGTATCCCATTTCACCAAGGCCCATTTTCTTTTCTCCTTAGTACCACTCCAAAGGAAACGATGACTGATTTGATCCAATTCTCGAAGAACAACCTTTGGGATATTCAAAATGGAAGAAACATAAATAGGAATAGCTTGAAGGACTGATTTTACCAAGGTGATTCTACCCCCAGAAGAAAGCCACTTGTTGGTCCACTTTCCAATTTTCTTCTTGACTTTGTCCAACAACCAATTCCAATCTTTATTTTTCTGCCTTTGAATATTTATGGGAATACCTAAATAAGTGATTGGAAGAGAGGTCTTCTTATATCTTAATTTATCCAAGACCATGGATTCCTGTCTAGCGAGAGCGGTGAAAGAAAATAACTTTAGATTTGTCTTCATTGATCAAGCGCCCGATAGCCTTAGAAAAATAGCTAATTATTTGCTTAATATTAGAAGCTTCCTTAGCTGTAGCTTTACCTAAAAGAGTAGAGTCATCCACAAATTGAAGATGAGAGATAGGTCTAGCTCCATGAGCAATGGTAACTCCCTCAAGGGTTTTGTTTTCCCTCTTTTTGGTTATAGTCCTACCCAAGCATTCAGCAAGAATGATGAATAAATAAGGGGATAGCGGGTCACCTTGCCTAATACCTCTGGAAGTTGGGAAAGACTGAGAAGGCCTGCCATTGATAAGAACTAAGTAGGAAACTGAAGAGATACATCCCATAATCCAATCCATCCAATCCTTAGAGAAACCAAATTGCCTCAAAACTTTGATAAGGAAGTGCCAATCCACTCTGTCATAAGCTTTGGATAAGTCTAACCGAATGAACATAGAAGGAGAATTTTGCATATCCATGGAATGGATGGCTTCTTGAGCAAGAACTATCTCATCTACTATTTGACGTCCTTCCACATATCCCCCTTGCTCTAGGGAAATAATCTTATGCAAAAGAGGCTTCAACCTTTACTGCCATGATTTTAGTAATGATTTTGAGAAGAACATTACATAAAGCAATAGGTCTAAAAGCTGAGATATGATCAACCTCTTGAGCTTTTGGAACAAGAGTAATATAAGTTTTATTGATAACCTTCAAAATTTCTTTGGCTTTCCTGGCTTCTTCCACCACCTCTAATAAATCAACATGAAGGATATCCCAGAACTCTTGGTAGAACTCAATAGGAAAACCATCGGGACCCGGGGTTTTCCCTTTTTGCATTTTAAAAACTACTTGTTGAAGCTCATTGATAGTAACGAGGAGCAGTCAAAATAGAGTTCTCCTCGGAAGTGATAAGAGAAGGGATTGCTTGAAGAACATTTTGTTGAGAAAGCTGAGTCAAGAGGAGTAGCAGCAAAAATATTGGAAAAGTAATCAACAACAATAGAGTTCATGCCATCCCAAGTATAAACAACATCTCGAGTATCTGAAGTTAAGGAAGAAATAAAGTTGTGAGATCTTCGAGCTAGAAGAGATTTGTGAAAGAAATTTGTGTTTCGATCTCCTTCTTTGAGCCATTGAATTCTAGATTTTTGCTTCCATAAGATTTCTTCTCTTTTTTCCCATTCCTCTAACTGAGTTGTGAGTTTAATTTCATCTGCACTTCTCTTCTCTGTGAGGCCATCTAAACGGATTTTCTTATTCAAATTTTCAAGATGAGCAATAACTTCATGTTTTTTTTTATGAACATCCCCAAACTCTTTCCAGTTCCAAGTCTTGATTTTGGATTTAATGTATTGCAGTCTTTTGGCAAAACAGAACATCTTAGTCCCATGCCTAGGTTTACCTTCCTTCCACCATTGTTGCACACGAGGTCTGAAGGAAATGTCTCTGAGCCACATTAATTGAAAATGAAAAGGAGAGAAACTCACATTGGTTTTCCACATTTCCACCATGGTGGCCAATGATCCGAACCAGCATTATTAAGAGTCTTCACTTTAGGAATGTGACCATGGATTAAGAAATTTTCAGAGAGCAAAAACCTATCCAATCTCTCCATTATACAAGCTAAGCCTTGCCTTCTGTTAGACCAAGTCATAAGGCCATTATCCGGTTGGATATCCACAAGATGGAGGTTTGCAATATATTCGCTCATGAGGTCGGTGCTTTTGTCCAAATTTCTATTTCCCCCCTTTTCTCATCCAGAGAGAGGATGGTATTGAAATCTCCTCCGATCAAGATCCAAGCTTTAGGAAAATGAGAGATAATATGAGTAATATCCTTCCACTGTCTTCTTTTTTCCTCTAAAGAAGTCGGGGCATAAACAGTAATGCAGAGCATAATCTGGTTGGAATGTCTACTTTGAATAGCTATAGCCAACAAACCCCAACTGCCAACCATATGGTGAATAACTACCTCTTTTGGGTCCCAAAGACAAGCAATGCCACCCGAAGTCCCTTGGGAACTGAGGGAAACCACTTTTCTAGCTGGCCAAATTTTATTGGCAATTAAGTCCATATCCTCCATTGACATCTTTGTTTCTTGAAGGAAAACAAGATGTGGATGATTTATTTGAATCATTCTTCTAATTTCATTTTGTTTTGAAAGACTCCCTTTGAGTCCTCTAATATTCCAAGTGATGATCTTCATTAATACCGGGGCTAAAAAAGTTGGGAAGGGCATTAATCTTACCTTCCTCTACAAGCTTTTCACCTTCTTTTACCATATGATATTGATTGGTCTTGCGACCTATTTTTTGATTGGAATCCATCTTCAATTTTTTTTCCTTGTTTCTTGACTTATTCCAATTGAATCTGAGATGGCTTCTAACCTTGAAGAATGCTCATACACTGCCAAAATTTTACTAGATGGTTCAATGGAGTCTATATTGGGACCTGCATTATTTGAAGTTTTGACATTTGAAATATTGTTTTTCTTGTGTAAATTTTCTCCTTTTTTTTTTGTTGAAAACCTTTGATTTGTTGGTTTGTCTCTGAGTTCTTCCCTTCATATTTAAATTGTGTTTCTAAGATTTCAGTTTCCATTATTTCCTCTTCCTCACTTGGGACATCATTTGTGGAAAGTATTTCAAACATATTAGCAAATGACTTTGATTGATCCTTCATAACTATTTTTTTTGAGTGTTCTTCTTCTTAGGTATTTGGAAACCTTTTGAGTTTATATCTTCTTTCTTTTGATCAGGAATTTTATTTGGGCAAGCATTGGCCAAATGACCATATTCATGGCAAATTCTACAACGAAAAGGAATGTTCTCATAGTCCACTACTTGCTCCCAAGTGTCTTCCCCAAATTGTAATGTGATCTTTTTAGGAAGGGGTTTGTCAAAATCCATTAAAACACAAATTCGAGCATAAATAATATGTTCAAAATTTTGAGTACAATCAGTAGTCATCATAAAAGTTCCTAAAGAGTTTCCAATTGAAGAAAAAATAGTAGGATTCCAAAATTCAATAGGGAGGCCAAAGAGTCTAACCCACACGGGAGCTATAGAAGGCATCTCTTCTTCGGCTTTAAATTTAGTATGCCGGGGCTTCATGAAAAGCCCTGCCCTTCCAAAAAACCAAGGACCCCCTTGAAAAGTTTTCTCTCTATCTTCATTATTAGCAAATAAAACAAGAAAATAACCATTTGGATAAATAGAGATTTGTAACTCACCTTTAGTTTTCCAGCTTTTTGCAGCCCAGACTTTGAAAGCAGATAGACTCGGACGAAAACCCACGAACCGACAAATTAGTCCTCTTTTTTCCAAATCTTCAATGCCAGTCTGAATGTTCCCCATATCAAGCTTAACAATAGGAGTTCCATCAGTTGCTTTAAGACATCCTGACTCTGTTTTCCTGGGATCAATCTTAGGCATTCTTAGAGGTTTATGGGAAGCCCTAATATTGATATTAGCATTGGGCTGAGGCTGTCCACCATGAAGGGCATCCCTAAAATTCATTTTTGGGATCGAGTCTTCAAAATTCTTACCCTTGACAAGGGTTTTCACAGTAGAATTATTTTGTGGGTGCACCTTAGCACCAGATTCATTTGAGATATGAGCCATTTTTTGATCAACTGCTTGAAACTTGTTTCGAGATCTCTTTAATCCTTGCCCTAGACGTCGTGGAAAGGTATGGTTTTCACTTTTCTTTTGAGCAGCAAATTGGAAGCCGTTGTCACTCAAGTTCACAGTATGATCTGTTGAAAGACAAATTTCTAACCCATCTTGTATCCCTTGCAACATTTCTTGCTAAAATATTGAGCATAAACCACAAAAATATTGGCCGCTAGGGCCCGAAGGCCCTAAAAACCAACCTCTGGAGCTGCTTGCACTCAACCTAGATGAAACCCTCGCATAGCCGCTTGCCAAATATATCGTTCACACATAGGGCTGCGCTAGGATCTGTGTTGCTCCAAATGATATGAAAATTGGTGGAGACGTTCTAGGGTTTTTCAGGCATCTACCCTCAAAATTTTAGCTCAATCCGAGTTCGGATGAGTGAGATATGGCCGAAACGAGTTCGGCAGTTTGGGCAGTCCTGCGAAAATCATCCAGCTTGTCATTCCCCCGGATATGTAATAATCCGGGTTGGTTTTGTTTTTGACCTTAGGTCTCTCCTATATATATATATGAAGTGCCTTAACCTTTACGTAGTTGTTAGTTGAAGTTTCATATGAGCAAGTGAGGAGAATTTTACTTTCATTATTTTGAAAAACACTTTCACTACTGGTTTGGATTTCCTTTCGAAGCACCATCCAAATAAATATTAACAAACTTGATTTTTGGACATTTTTATTTTACCAACATCAGAGTAGATCACATGTTAACTCCATTGTTGTAGTTCACCCTTCCATGTATATTCATATATTGTAACCAAGAAGCTAACATCTCATTTTTCACATTTGATACTTTCCATGATGAGTGTCATGTCTGTAAATATGTTGCAAGAGAGGTAATGATACAATTCTAAACTTGGACAAAAAATTTAGATTTATTTAAAAAAATTATATTATTCCTTTAAGCCATAAATTTCAACAAATAATGGAAGGACCAATCCTCCACATCATACATAATACTTTAGCTTTGAATTAACCAATCTAACATTTCATCAAAATTTTCAATGTTGATGGAGCTATTTAATAAATTCTTATATTTTTTTAAAAAGCAACCCCAAATAATATAAGCAAAGGGATAATGAAGAAGTAAATAATATGGTGTTTCAAGATCATCTCACACAAGGCACACCTAAAAGGTTTATGATATCCTCTTCTTTGTTGACTCTCTCTTATACGAATCTTGCTTTGGATTTCTAACTAAAGAAATGTTGAGACCTTAGGGAAAGCCTCAAATAACTAGATATTTTTCCAAGGGAAATCATCGAAAGTATGAGATTTTGATTGCTTTAAATCCTCATATCATAACTTGATCGACAAACCACCATATTTTGATTAAAAAAATACAACTCTTAAAACATATTTTGAAGCTCGTATGCTATTTGTTTGGGTTTCTCTCCTTCAACCATATTACTAATAGAAATACATGATTAGGAGTTGCTCACATTAATAAAATCTTTGAATTTTGGACCTTTATAAGCTAGAAATGCTCAAGCTAATGGTTTCCATATTGAATCATAAATAAGAGGAAACCGATTAAACCAAGCATAAAAAAAAATTGCATAATCTTCCATATTGAATGGCCATCTAATATGTTTCTTGATCAATTGTAAAATATCTGATTTGAAGTTCCATGTTACGATCATTCAAGCAGAGTTTGTTTCCTCAATAATTTCATTACATCAAGAGAACCTATATATTTTTGAATTAATGTTTTTGCTCAACTCTTTCCTTGGTCTTTGAATAATCTCAAATTATGTTTTCTCCCTAATGCCAAACTCATAAACTTGCAATTATACAAGCCTTCCTCTTCAATATTCTTTCCTTTGCAAACCTATCCCTCTTACAAAGAGGAAACCTAATTTTTTCCTCACATCCTTTTTAAAGAGAATCTCTTTGAATTTTATCAAATTTAGATGCTATGTACCTAATGGCAATCTTGAAAGTAACATCATATATATAGGGATGGATTGTAATGTAGTCTTCATGAGTTGCAACCTTCCATCTATGGTCCAAAATTTACCTTTCCAACCTACCAAACAAAATTTTATTTTATCCAAAGTTAAAGTAAAAAAATCCTTCTTATTTCCTTGATGAGAAAAAGAAATACCCAATTATGTTGATGGATATTTTCCAATTGTAAATCCTAAATTTTTCATACTAATTCATTGTAATTCTAGGATAGTGTTAATGAAAAAGATAATGGATTTTATAGTATTAACCAACTATCAAACAATCTTCTCATAGCATTATAATATTTATTTACACTTCATGATCTCATTGGCTAAGGGATGAACCAAATATGGAGAAGAAATTTAGAGGGACTATTTGTCACGACCTAAATACCTTTAATTTTTCCTTTCATTTTTACCTTTGAGAAAGTTCTCCCTAATGCCTCCACAAGATTAATAAATAGATAAGGAGCTAGTAGGTCACCCTAGTGAAGTTCACAACGTTATTCAAAGTATCCAAAATAGATTCATTGATAAAAATAGAATATTTTAGAGTCCTATAACGACATCTACTCCATTTAGATCAACCTTGATCAAAACCTTTTTTTAAGAATGTTATGTTAAAGACTCGAACAAACCCTATAATATTTTTTCATATATAATTTTACAAGCATACTTGAAGAGAATTTATATCCTCCTATGCACTGATTACACCACCAAGAATTCATTTACCACAAATAAAATTTCCTTGTTCCTTTGAGATAATATTTTGAAACTATCTTATAAATCAAATTTCAAAGGCTTATTAGATGAAAACTATCAATATATCTGTCTTACATTTCTTGGGAACCGGTTTAATAAAGGTGACATTGATCTAACTTATTGTAACCCTCTTTTTCTTGGCCTCTTCAACTGTAACCAACATGTTACGTATCGATAAATCCTAGTCTTGGATTTTCTTTAGATGCTCCATCAAAATTCAATTTAATCCACTCCACATTTGGTGGTTTCCACTTTATATTCTTAGCCTTCTTTTTGCTTCTCTTGTACCCAACATCATAATTCCACTTAATGAATCGACTCCATCTATCAAGGCTCTCTACTTCTATATTAGGGACTGGGTGAGTTGATAGGGTTGGTTTAGACTCCTCTATGGCTAAACATATATTTCTTTTCATCACATCTAAATTGCTTTCCTTTCATTTAAATATTCTTCTATTACTTTCTAGCCATACAATCCAAAGAATTGTATCTTTTGATATATCCCATATTGTCCGTAAAGCCTCACTTTTATAAGTGCTCTGCCATTGCTATAACCAATCATTAATTCTACTATTCATCACCATGCATTTACCAAACATGTTAAGAATCCATTGACATAGTTTCCAAACTATTGGACAATATCCCAAGAGATGGTCTATACTCTCCTCCTTTTTACAAAGAACACATTGAGAGGGGCCATGAAAACCCATTTTCATAAGGTTATCCCAAGATAAAAATTTTCTATGACCTACTAGCCAAACATACATTTTGACTTTAGGAATGCTTGGGATATCCCAAATATCTCTCCAAATTCTAGTGATATTACTATTTTATTGGTGTTGTACATTATATCCACTTCTTGTGTATTCTCTTGAGCTATTCAACTCCCAAATCAATTTATCCTTAGCTCCCCTAAAAAAAATCACATTTTTTATCTTTTTACTCAATTGCCTCCTAGCATCAATGTCTTGTATACTTGTAAAAAAATATTATTTCCATTTGTATCTTCCTTCTTGATCCTTGTAAAAAATGTTTGAAACCCTATCACCATATTTATATTGAAGTAATCTCATCCAAGGTTTCAAAATTGGATCTAAATTGAGTGGTTTTTTTATCACACCCAGTATCCATCCAAATAGATTTTTTTCTCCAGTTTCCATCACCCATCTTAAACTTTCAATCATTAGGTCAATAGATTTTTTAAACCATTCCAAAGAGCAAAACCATTTTGTAGAGAGAATGTAGTAAATATTAAACTTGGGTCATTGGGCTCAACATACATACTAAGAAGAATTCTTTCCCATTGTCTTTGACTCTCTTTGTACAATATCCATATTACTTTTCCCCTAAGAGCTAAGTTTGTATTTGTAATAACTCTTAAACCAAGATCTCTGCTAGTTTTATCATCACACGCCTTGTTCCATTTCACCAAAGGAAATTTCCTTTTATTATGTAAACCTGACCATAAAAAGTATCGCATAATATATATTAATTTTTTTCAATTGATTTTGGCATAGAATACAATGACATATAATATATAAGAATGGTCTGTAATATTGACTTAATTAATAGCACTCTTCCTGCTAACAATAACCATCTACCTTTCCAAGCTGGAAGTTTATTTTAAACTTTACTAATAACTGGATTCCATAATTCTATCCTCATTCTCCCCTTAAATAAAGGTATCCCTAGATAAGTTGTTGGTAAATTTACCTCCTCCATTTGAAATAACCTGCAAAATTTTGCTTTGACATTAGTTAGAGTATTAAGGAAGTAAATTTTAAATTTTGTCCTCTTAACTTTTTGCCCTTACGCTATTTTGTATTCCTTTAAAAATTTATTCAAAGCTCTAGCCTCATTTATCATTGCCCTTCCAAAAAGGGTTGTATCATCAACAAACTGTTGGGTGATGTTGTCGATGTTATTACTAATCTTAAGTCCACTTATAAGCCCATATTTGTAAGTCTTCTTTGAGTTCCTACTCAAAACCTTTGCCATAATAATGAAAACATAAGGAGATAAAGGATCTCCTTATCTAAGGCCTCTCTTGGATTTAAAAATATTATGTTACTAATCCATTGACCAACATTGAATAAGAAAACTATAGAGACACAAGCTTTAATTCATCTAACCCATTTCTTCTCGAATCCAAACTTTTATAAAACTTCAAAAAGAAAATCCCATTTAACCCTATCATAGGCTTTACTCATATCAAGTTTTAAGATCATTGCTTTCTCTTTTCTTGAAGTTACAGAATGTATAACTTCATGAACTATTATGATCCAATCCATAATTTGTCTCCCTTTCATAAATCCTCCTTGCTCTTTTGAGTTTTTTTGTTTAAATATGGCCTTAATCAATTCACCATCACTTTGAAGATAATATTATATGCCATATTACATAGGCTTATGGATATAAAAGAATCAAAGAATTCAACATCCTTATTTTTTGGAATTAGGGTAAGATATGTTGCATTAATTTTATAAGGTATGTATAGTTTTACCCTAAACTATTCCATTGCCACCAATAAAGAATCCTTCACTATATCCCAATTATGTTGGTAAAAATTTGCAGAGAGCCCATCTAGACTTGGAGATTTATCCTTATTAAAAGATAAAAAAGCTAAATGAACTTCTTCTAGAGTAATAGGCTCCATCAGTTTCCTATTATCTTCATTCATTATCATTGAAGGAACATCTTAAAGAAGTTTATCATTAAGAACTTCAGTCTCCTCTGATCCTATAATATTATGATAAAAAGACTTTACCTTTTTTTTAATTTCACTCTGATCTTCAATCCAAACCCCTTCTATTGATTTAATTCTACTAATTCTAGATGTTGATCTCTATACTATAGCCATCCTATGAAAAAATTTGTATTTTTATCTTTTCTTTTAACCAAGTTTATCTTGATTTTAATCTCCATAATTTCTCTTACTCAAAATATTATGATATTCACTAAGAAACTCCCTTTCCTCCGAGCTTGGATTATTATTATCACCTTTAAAATTTTGAAAGTTTATATTTTAGTTCTTCTTTCTTCTCAAAAATATTTCCAAAAATATTTTTATTCTATTATTTTAATCTAGAAGTCAGGTTTAATTTGATTTGGAAGAGCATACAACCCACCATTACTTGAAGAATTTGACATTTTAGCTATCATATCAACAAATTGAGGATGGTCTTCCCACATCTGCTCATATTTAAAATATGATCTTTTTTTGAATTCACTTACCACCATTTTAACTCTTATTGGCCAGTGATCTAAACTAATCCTTGTTAAGGTATTAGTTTTAACACAAGTTCCTTCATCTAGACAATGATATGAGAGAGTGCACCTGTCTAATATATATGCTATTAGGTTTTGGCCTCTTTTGTTGTTGGTCCATGTATAGTTATCTTCTTCAAACTCAACCTCCCATAGATTATTATTTTGAATAAAAGTTGAGAAATCTCTCATACTTTGGGTTAATTTCCTAATTCCCCCAAAATTTTCATCCAACTTGGTTATGGCATTAAAATATCCTATGATAATGAATTAAGTTTCTTGGTATTTACTTCTCATAAGGGCTTCAATCCCACTCCAAACTTCTAATCTACTCGACTGAGTTGTAGGTCCATAGACTTTGATAAGGATGAAACAAATATCTTTAAAGTAGCAAGTGACTAAAGAGGCTACCCAATGCCAAGTTTTATGAATGGTTACACGAGAGGTTCTAGAAGAATTCCAACAAGTTAGAATTACTCCTACCACTCCTTCAAAATCCATAACATCCCATTCACATATTGCCCATACTGCTTTCATATTTTTTGAAACTTTTTTTTTGTCATTTTAGTTTCCTGGATACAAAGAATATCATGCTTATTGCTAAAAAATAGGTCCCTGATACACCTCTACTTTGAGGGGGAATTATCACCCCTTATATTCCATGAGACGATATTTAGGGGTATTTGGCTTCGCATGCGTATTACCAATATCATTTTGTTGTTTGGTAAAGAGAAGTTCAACCAACTTAGTTTGTGTTCCTTTCTCTATGTTTGCTCTTGCTTCCCTGGATCTTGCTTGATAATTTGAGGGTTTTCCTCTTTTTGCCTTGCCTATATAATGAGTAGGCCTTATTATTCTATTCTTCAATATTCTTTCACAATTTTATTTTCACCATATTTATCCTCTCTTGGCTCTACTATAGAAGCTTTTGACTTGTCCTGCTCATTTTTTGGCTTTTCCTTATTAATAGCAAAGGTATTAACTTCTAAAATTGCATTTTATTTACCAAATTTTTCTTCTAAATGGTGCATGGTACTTCAAGAGAGTCTTCAAAATCTGATGAGACACATTCCTTAGGTTCATTGAGAATGTTCTTCCTTAAAACATGATTATACTGAATAAACGATTCCTTGTTAATATGTTAAAATTGTTGTATTGTGTCCTCTAAGTTTTGTTCTACTTTTTCTTCATAGGCTAAAGCCTCAAAAGAGTTAGTATTTCTTCTAATATCCTTCCTTTCTAGTCTCCATTGTTTATTTTCTTTTATTTTTATAGATCTATTTTTTGGAAGTTGAAAACCATCTTCATCCATAACCATTTGTAAGTTTCTCTTGTGGTTTTCTACATATGATTCTACTAGGTTCTTCTTAGGGCATGATCTCTCAATATGCCCCACTCATGACATCTTCTACATCTAAAAGATATATTTTTATAACCTATGATTTGGGTCCACATATTATCCCCATACTTCAGAATGATTGATTCTAGTAAATCTTTACTTATATCAATCATGACCAATATCCGAGAATAAATAGCTAAGAACCTATCTTTCATAATATCTAAAATCTCAAGGAATTCTCCTAGAGTGTTTCCTATTGCCTTGAAGGTATCTATTTCCAAAAATTCAATGGGTAACCCAAACATCCTAACCCAAACTGGTACTAGGGATAGATTTACATTTGCAACTTGCCTTTTATTAAATATATTCTTCACCTTTCTTTACATTGAGGATATACTTCACCTTTCCCAAACTGTTATATTTTTACAATTAACTTGATACCTTTTTCATTCAAAGATATGATCTCATATGATTGGTTGCCTTCTAAGATTTGAATTTTTCTGAGACAAAAATCAACATTGTAATTGGTTAAATTATATGCTATCCTATTTTCTTTGCTTTATATATGCTAGCATTTTTAAGACACTACCTCTAACAATAGTTGATGAACATAAAAATTAGTGTTATTTGTGATCCAAACCCCACATCCATTTTCTTAATAGTGTCATTAATAATTTGTGAATCCCCCTCATTTGAAATATATTTCCATAATTTTTAATGGTAATATTAATCCATGTAATAAATGCCCTAGCCTTTGTGTAGTTATCAGTTGAAGTTCCATATGATTGAGTGAGTATAATTTTCCTCTCATTACTTCAAAAAGCACCACTTTTACACGGATTTCTAGGATTTCATTTAAAAGTATCATCAAAATCAATTTTAATAAACCCAAATTTTAGACATTTTCATTTTACTATAGATTGACAGAGATACTTTATTTTAATTCTATTATCATATATGATCCTTGCATGTATACTCAAATTCTATAACCAAGAGTCTAGAACCTCTTTTTCCACTTGAGACTTCCCATTATGAACACCATGCCTATAAACATTCTACAAGAGAGGTAATAATATAATTCTAAACTTGGGCATGATTCTTAGATTTATTTAAAAAAATTATATTATTTCTTTCAAGTCATTAATTCCAACAAATAATGGTAAGACCAATCCTCCACAGAATGCATGAAATAATTAATCCAAAATTTTATCAATTTTTTCATGTTGATGAATCTTCCTAATACATTCTCATTTAAAAAAAATGACCCAAATTATGTACACAAAGGGACCATAAAGAAGTAAATGATATGATGTTTCTAGATACTTCTTACAAAAGACACACCTAAAATGTCCATGATATCCTCTTTGTAAATTCTCATCTACAAGAATTTTGCTTTTGATTGATAACCAAAGAAATAATAGGGACTTAAGGAGGGCCTAAAGTGACCAAATATTCTTCCATGGCAAATATTTACGAAGAGGAAATTTTGATTGGTCTAAAGCTTTATATCTCAATTTGACCAACTATCCTCCATTTTTTATCAGAATTCAAACCAACTCATCCTTTTGCATAAAAATTAGATAAATAGATTTCTTAAAGCATCCTTTGAATTTCATCCACTATTTGTTTGAGGTCCTCTTATTCAACCAGTTGCTAATAGAAGTTCATGATATGGAATTGTTTCTCATGCTAATATAGTTTTTGACCTTTGGATCTTTATAAATTAAATATGTATGAGCCAATGATTGTCATTCTAGATTAAAAATAAGAGGATAAGGCCTCCACTATGTATAAGATCAAAAATTTGTATAATTCCTCTCAATGCATGACCACCTAATATGTTTCTTGATCAATTAAAAACTATAAAAAATGAAGTTCCATGTTGCTAAACACCTAAGTAGGATTCATTTATTGAATAATTTTATTGCATCAATGAGAGTTAAATATTTTTTAAGTAACATTTTAAAAATATTTTAACCTGGTTTTCCCCTTAATGTTAAACTCTCAAGTCTATAATTTTATGAGCCTTCTTATCCAGTATTATTTCCTTTATAAACCCTATCCTAATTACAAAGAGAAAACCTATTTTTTTTATCTCACATCATTTCCAAAAAAAATCTCTTTGAATTTATCAAATTCAGTTATATACCTATTGGCAATCTTGAAAGTAATATCATATATACAAATATTGATTTCCATGTGGCCTTTATAAGTTGTATCCTTCCAACTATAGTTAGTAACTTATTTTTTCAACTTGAAAAACTAGTTCTCATTCTATCCAAAATCGAGTTCTAGTAAGCTTATTTCCTTTATTAGACAAAGGAATACCTAGATATGTTGATGGCAATTTTTTAACATTTAACCCAACATTATTGATTGCAAATCTAGGGTGGTGTTAATAAAGAAGGTTATGGATTTTATAGTATCAACTAAATACCTAGAAACCTTCTTATACACATGATATTATTGATTTAGATTCCATGGCATTGTTAACAGAGGGATGACCCAAAATAAAAGTATTATGAACAAACAAAGATGAGATTTAGAGGCACCATTTGTTGTAACCTGAAAACCTTAATATTTTCCTTTGAAAAATATCTCCTCAATGACTAAACAAGAATAATAAATATTAAGGTATGATAAGAATGTAATATTTTAGAATAAATTTAAATGCTGAAGAGTGGGGACAATGTTGGATATACAGGTTAATCATACTCTTCATTTTAAGCAAAGTTTTTAGTGAATCAAAGCGTGTAACTATTATTTTATCTCTAATGGGATGGTTAAATTGATTTTATTGTCCCATTGGAGCTTGAATTCATATGAGGTAAACCTATTTTGAGTTATTTTGGACTTGTATCCTACCCAAGTTTCAAACTAACCTTGAATGTGCCTTAGATTTCTTTTTAACTTATTTTTCTCTCTTTTTTAGTGGTTTGTATGCAGTAGGGACGATTTTAGGTTGGAATGTTCTCTTTGAAAGGGAAAGTGTCCCAAGGGTCTAGTCTTGCCCTTGCCCCTTCCCAATGTGACACTCCCATTAGGTGGTCTTTTCAAAAAGGTAGTCCATAGATTTTCAAAGGGCCTTTGCATCTACATCACTCAAATTTTCACTTAAACTTACACTTATATCTCCATAAATATCTAATCTACTAGAATCAAATCTACAAATGGATCCCTAGCCTTCCCTTGGCTCTTAATTGGCATAACTTATAAGCTAATTTTCCAATTTGTCCCATACCTTGAGCTATCGATTCTCCTGCTAAGTCTTCTAGCTGGGTTGTTACCCATCGTTGATTCTAATTTTACTACTCCCTCATTTTTAGTTTCCTCCTAGACCTATTCTCCCCCCAACTTGATCCCACTAGTACATCCACCTTGACCATTGATTCCCCATCCCTATCTAGCATTCCCACAATTATATTGCTTGCTCCAAATCCTAATCTACTTGTTCATCTTGAGTGTTAAGGTTCCCTCCAATGAATCACTCACATAATGACCTCTAGACCACTGATTCTCCCTCCTCCAAATTACTACCCCACCTATCCACATACCCCCTAATTTATGCTACCACCCATCTCTTCCCACCACTTAGTACCCCCATCCACTTTTGATGAGCCTAAATTTTTAATATTTTCATTTTACCATAGATTGATATAGATCTTTTATGTTAACTCTACTATCAAATATGACCCTTGCATGTATACTCAAATCTTGTAACTAATAGGTTAGAATCTCTTTTTCCACAATTGAGACTTCCCATGATGAGCATCATGCTTGTAAATATTCTACAAGGGAGGTAACAATATCATTCCTAACCTCAACATGATTCTCAAATTTATTTTAAATTTTTTTATTATTACTTTTTTTTTTTAATTTACATGGTGGAATCGGTAGCCGCCACGAATCCGGACAGGTTGTCCAGCTTTTTATGGCCGCCACAGTATTTTGCGCTGTCCGCCCTCGAAGTCGCCACACAGATCTTCCCACAGTCCGCCCCTATAACCACCATGCCACAATCATTTTAAACCTTTTACGCCGCTGAAAGCACCAGGAAATGGACAAGCGTTCAGTCCGACGAGGCCCGAGATTTGAACCTTGGACCTCCACCCCTCTTATGCGGTTTGGATGAACTAATTGGTCTACACCTCGGACCTTTTTTATTATTACTTTCAATTGATAAATTTCAACAAATAATTGTAAGACCAATCCTCTATAGAATACATAATGCTTTGGCTATGAAATAATTAATCCAAGTCAAAATTTTCAATGTTGATCGAGCGACCTAATAAGTTCTCGTTTTTAAAAAAGTGGCCCAAATGATATAAGCAAAGAACAATAAAGAAGTAAATAATATGATGTTTCTAGATCCTTCTTACAAAATGCACACCTATAAGGTCCATGGGGTCCTCTTCTTTCTAGATTATCACTTGCTATATTTTTGCTTTAGATTGGTAACGAAAGGAATGCTATGGCCTTAAAGAAGGCCTCAAGTGACCAAACATTATTCCAAGAAATTTTTGGGAGGAGGAAATTTTGATTAGTCTAAATTCCTATATTCTGAATCGACTAATTATCCTTCATATTTTAATTGAATTAAAATTAACTCATCCTTTTGCATAATAACTATACAAATAGAACTACTGAAGCATTTTTTGAAGCTAATCCACTATTTGTTTGAGGTTTTCTTATTTAACTAGGTTCTTAATAGAAATTCATGATTGAAATTGTTGCTTATGATTATATAACCTTTGGCCTTTGAACCTTTATAATATGAACATGCCCAAGCCAAAAATTGCCATTTTAATTAAAAAATAAGAGATCAAGGCCTCCACTATGCACAAAACCAAAAAATTGCATAATTCTCCTCATTAAATGACTACCTAACATTTTTCATGGTCAATTATTATATGATATGAAGTTCCATATTGCTAAATACCTAGGTAGGGTTCATTTCCTGAATATTTTATTGCATCAATGGGACCTTTATGTTTTTGAAGTAACTTTTTTGCCCAACTCTTTCCCTAATATTTGAATAATTTTCAATCAAGTCCTCCCCTTAATCGTAAATTCATAAGTCTATAGTTTTGCAAGCCTTATCATCCAATAGTCTTTCCTTTGTAAATTATATCCTACTTACAAAGAGAAAACCTAAGTTTCTTCTCACATCATTCTCAATGAAAATCCCTTTTAATTTTATCAAATTTGGTTGCTATATCTACTAATAATCTTGAAATCAATATCATATATATAGATATAGATTGCCATTCAATATTTATGGGTTGCATCCTTTCGACTATGTTTAATAACTTACTTTTACAACTTGACAAACAAGATTTTGTTCTATCCAAAATTAATTCCTAGATATCTTTTTTCTTTCCTTTATCAGATGAAAAAATACCTAGATATATTAATGGTATTTTCCAACTTTAAACCCAAAATTCTAAAAAAATAGTTGTTGTAAATGTAGGGTAATGTTAATATGGATTTTATATTTTTAACCAACTACCTAGCAACCTTATCACAACATGATAATATTGATTTATATATCATGGCGTTGCTAAGTAAGGGATGACAAAAAAGAAAAGTATCATGAACAAATGGAGATGAGGTTTAAAGAGACCATTTGTTGTAACCCAAGTACCTTTGTTATTTCCTTCCATATTTACCTTTGAGAAATCTCTCCACAATACCTTTATAATAATAGTATGCATAAAGTACAATAGGAATATAATTTTTTGGAATAAATTTGAATGCTCAAGGGACAATGGTGGACATATGACTTAAACATGGTATTTCTTTCAAGCAAATATTTTTGGTGATTCAGAGGGTGGAATTATGATTTTATCTTTGATAAGAAGGTTTGCTTGATTGTGCTATCCCATTTGAGTTTGGGTTCATGTCATACAAACCTATTTTGAGTTATTTTGGACTTACCTCTTGCCTAAGTTTTGAATTGATCTTGAATGTGCTTTAGAATTATTTTTAGATCCATTTTATTTATTTTTTTAGGGGGTTATGTGTAGTAGGGACAATCCTAGGTTGGAGTGTTCTCTTTAAAATGGAGAATTATTAAATCCACTAGTCTCACCGTTGCCCCTATTTGGTGTGGCCCTCCCATAAGGTGATCTTTTAAAAAAGGGAGTTTGTAAAGTTTCAAAGAGCCTTCGCATCCACATCGCTAGAAGTTTGAGATAACCTTACACATATTTGTAAAGAAAGATATAATTTACCTAAATCAAATATGCCAATGGCTCCTTAACCTTCCTTTAACCCTTGATTTACTTCAATTATATGCTACTTCTTCAATGTGAACCACAAGTTGAGGCTCCTATTGACTTGCTAGGCATTCCAGCTTTGTTGCTGCCAAACCCTACTTTTAATTTGCTCACTCCTATTATGTTCCAATTTGCTTGCATCCTCCATATCATCCCAACTTGATCCACCAGAACATCCCCCTCTAACTTTTATGAACCTAACTTTTGAATATTTTTATTTTATTAAATATCGACATAGATCCTTTATGTTAATTCTACTATTACATATGCTACTTATATGTATACTCAAATCTTATAACCAAAAGCCTAACACAATTTTTTCCACTTTTGATACTTTCCATTGTGAGTACCATGCCTTCAAACATTCTACAAATTAGGTAATAATGTGATTCCAAATTTGGGCATGATTCTAATATTTGTTTTGAAAAAAAAATTATTCCTTTCAAGCCCTAAATTCTAATAAATAATGATAGTACAATCATCCATAGAATACATAATGCTTCACCTTTGAAATAATTAGTGCAACATTTCATCAAGTTTTCAATGTTGATGGAGCTAGCTAATAAGTGCTTATGTTTTTGAAAAAGTGACATGAAATGACGTAAGCAAAGGGACAATAAAGAAGTAAATGATCTAGTATATGATCCTTCTTACACAAGGCACAAGTAAAAGGTCCATGATATCATTTTCTTTGTACACTCACTTATAAGAATTTTGCTTTGGACTAGTAACCAAAGGAACGTTGTTGCCTTAGGGAGGGCCTCAAATGATCGAAAATTCTTCCAAGGGAAATTTTTGATAGGAAATTTTGATTGGTCCAAAGCCTTTATCTCAATTTGATTGAGTATACTCCAATTTTTGATAGTTTGCAAACCAACTTATTCTTATGGATAAAAATAAGTAAGTAGAGTTCTTGAAGCATCTTTTCAAGCTCATTCTTTATTTGTTTGAGGTCCTCTTATTTAACTAGGTTGCTAATAGAAATCCATGATTTAGGATTGTTGCTCATATTAATATATTTTTTTATGTTTGGACTTTTATAAGCTAAACATACCTAAGACGATGGTTTCTATTTTGGATAAAAAATAAAAGGATACCAACTCTACTATGCATAATATAAAAAAATTGTGGAATTTTCCTCATTGAATGACTATCTAACATGTTTCTTAATCAGTTATAAATTATCTGATATAAAGTTCCATGCTACAAAACACACAGATAGGGTTCATTTCCTAATTTTTTTTTTTAATAAGCTATGAGTGACTTCTATTGGGGCCCACTTTCATTACAAAAAAAAAACATTATATTGCTCTCATTACATTTCTATCAAATTAATTAGATCATACCCAACTTGTCTTTCTATTAATTTTTTTTTATATGACTTTCTTATCAAGGAAATTTGCTAATTTTTCTTCATCTTCCTGGTTGCTAAATTTCTACAATCAACTATTTTTTATTATTTCATACAGATACCAAACTTTGAATTTCTTCATCATTCTCTTGCTAAATTTCTACAATCAACTATTTTTTTAGGCAGGTTTTAGGCCCAAGCACTCAACTATTGATCACTGTATCGCACTCAGACACATAGTGGAAAAAATATGGGACAAAAAAAAGGAGGCTTTCTGTTGTTTTGTAGACTTTAAAAAGGTATTTGACACAACACCAAGGAGAAAATTATGGAGCAGAATGGAAGAGCTAGAGGTTTCAATTCACTACAGGGCAGCAGTTCACAGATTATATGAGCATGTAAAAGCTAGAATCAGAACACATGAAGGGTTATCTGAATGTTTTGGTAGTGATATAGGTGTCAAACAAGGTTGCCCTCTATCTCCTACGTTATTTGGGTTGTACATTGACAAATTAGAAGAATAAATAAACAAATTTGGGGGAGAGGGTGTGCACTTAGCCAAATATGTGGTAAAACTCCTCATGTATGCAGCTGATGTAATTCTTGTGGTCAAAACAACCAAAGATCTAGGAGATCACCTTCGAGCTCTAGAACTCTTTTGTAAGGAAGTTGGGATGCAGGTAAACACGAAAAACAAAAATAATGATTTTTTCAGCAAAAAAGAAGCAACAGCTCAAATTTCAGTTTGTAGGAGAACCACTTGAGGTAGTAGTAGAATACAAATACCTGGACATAGACTTTCATGACAAACTCAATTGGAATACATGTAGGATGAAAAGAACTCAAAATGGTTGGAGAGCACTGTATGCACTTAAAAATAGGTGTAGGAATGCCGAGCTGTGGGACTGGAAGACCACCAGGGTTTTATTTGGCCTACTTGTTACACCGGTTTTTTTGTATGGTTGCGAGGTGTGGACTAGTGGCACAACAAAGGCAAAATGGAGGCAAATAGAAGGATTCAAAAATATCTAATCACAAATTTTCTCAAAATTAAGGCCACAACCCCTTATGAAATTATTCTAGTTGAAACTGGAATGTTTCCTTTAGAAGCAATTGCTATGACCAAGCTGTTATGTTACTTGAAAAAAATAGAAAACATGAAAAATGATAGATGGCCAAGGGCAGCTAAGGACGAAGAGTTGCATAGGCAGAAGAACACATGGATGAAACAAAATCAGAAATGGATGAAACGTTGAGAAATCAACATAAATTAATGCCCAAATTTCAACAAAGACATCAAAAGCTATGTGAATAGCTATGTGAAGGAATGCGGAAAAATGCAAGCAGGAAAAGACAATATTATATTGCAAAGTTTAACCCAACATATGATCACAAGGAAAAAGCATATATAGGTGCTGAAATCAAGTGGAAGGAAAAAATCCTCATTGCTCATATAAGGACTAGCTCTCATAGGCTTAGATGTGAAACAGGGAGATGGACAACGCCCAAAGAACAATGGGAAGAAAGGATATGTACTTTATGCAACACAAGGGCAATAGAGACAGAGAAACACTTCATCTATAAGTGCCCGAGTTTTTTAGACATCCGTGGCAAATACAAAGAAACACTTGAAAACGAGTCTATGACAAAGTTATTTGAAGACAGTAAAATAAAAAAAGTTGGGGAATTGCTAACCCAAATAAGCAGGAGAATGAACAACCTTCTCAAAGATATACTAGATCATATGATATGATTTGAGCGGTTGTACTTCCATATTTGAGGTCCCATAGACCATATTTAGGTCTCGCGGACGTAATTAAAATCTTTCTTTTCATTTCATTTTATCATTTCCTATTTCCTATGTTAAATTTTGAACAAATGAAAATTATAGATCTTGTCATCAGATAGAACTCCTGCCTTGCAAATCCTTATCCAGAACGCATTCTGTTGCTCTTTTTGAAAGCGGGCTGGAGAATATTAGACAACACCCATCCAATGGCCAGCGAGACCACCAACAACAAAGCAGCTCACGGTTGTCGCTGCCGACTACCTCGATTGCCAAATTGAGCACTTCCTGCGCCTCCGTGCTGGCTTTGGGGGGCAACCAAAAGCGCGACCACTTCCTAAATAATTTTATTTATTGCATTTATATATTTTTTAGTAATTTTTTTTTTTGTTAAACTCATTTTTTGATCTCTAAATAATTTTAATTAATTTTTTTAAATATCAAACTCATACATATATAGTTTCTTAAGTTTGTCTATTTTGTAGAATTATGTGGTGATTAATTTTTACTTGAGGCCATAATAGACTTCTTTATGTGTATACCTCTCTTGGGTCTTGTAAATCTTGAAAAAGATATTTTTGTAATGTATTATTATTTTGAATCAAAAGTTGGTTACTAAACTTTAATCTAAAGGTAACTTTGTATTTGAATATTTTTTTTTGGGTTGCATAAGAGAGTTGGTTACAACCACACTATTTTTTAGTAACTAACAAGTGCATGGTTCAAACCATATGGGTTGCTTTCACCAAACCTATTCCGCTTCGTTATTATTGACCTAGCGTCACTATTTTTAGTAATTAACAAGTGCAGGGTTCAAACCATATGGGCTGCTTCCATCAAACCTATTCCACTTTGTTATTATTGACCCAGTGTGAAGGGGACCACCGGTCGCTCGAGATTCGTACCGTCATCATCGGCTGCTTTCATAAACCTATTCTGTTTCGTTATTATTGATCCAATGTGAAGGGGACCATTGGTCGCTCGAGATTTGTACCATCATCATCGGTCTGACACACACTCAAAGGATTCAAATCAAACTACTACCTTTGCAAACAGGCTGCCCTTAAGGTTTGAACCTGGGTGTCTTCTTGATAAATAGACAAACACTTACCAATCCACCTAACCCTAAAAAGCTTTATATTTGAATATAAATACCACATCATACCAACCATTACTTTATCTAAATTAAAATGTACTTTATATTACTATAATAAAATCATTTAATATCTATAAACACAGTGCCTTATATTATGTTTTTCTTTCACTGTGTTAATTTCATTCAAATCTAAAAATTATTATGAAAGCTATCATTGATCAAGCAATTTATTATATATATATATATATATATAAAATGCAAAACAATTAATAACAATCTAGTTATGATTAAAAATGACTGGAAATCTATATTTTTTTAAATCTAAGAGCATAACTTTGTTCAACATAGACTCTTTCCTATCTATCTCTCACTCTTCCTTAATTAATAGTTATTATTTTTAATGAAATAGAACGGCGTTCCAAAAAAAAATTTAATTAATAATTTTTATATATTTTGATTGAAGTCTAATTTTTAAACAAAAATAAAAACTATACTACTACAGTATAGATTAATTAATAATTTTATTATTTTTAAAGGTGGATTGGTAAGTTTTGGGGTTTATTAAGAAGATATTTAATTTTAAAATTTTGAGGCATGTTTGTTTATATAAAAGTATTAGTTTAACTTTTACAACCCAACAACAATGATACTAACCTAAATCATCAACAATAATTTGATGACATAAAATAATTCCATGATTTAAATCCCACTTAACAATAAAAATTCAAAAATCAATTGTTTTAAACTTTTTGAAGATGGAAAGGGACTTCTTATACGTGTGAGATTGTCAATTTGTCCTGAATTACAATGTGACTTTAATTCGTTGATTAGATTTTAGTGGCGGAGAAAGCTGGAAAAATTTAATTAAGTTGTAATTATGTTAATTTTAGTGGCGGAGAAAGTTGGAAAAGTCTAATAAGTTGTAATTATGTTTGTTCCGTGCACAATCACTTTTTCAATTGTGAATGGATGGTGCTATTTTTGGGAGAAATTAATTAATTAAATTTATATTTATTTTTTAATTAATTATATTTTTGGATTTTTTTTTAAATTTAGGTTTAAATTTTATTAAAATAATGTATAATATGTAGAAATTTTCAAGTTTATTAGGGTTTGAAAAGTAAGAGTCATAAAAGGGTTTGAAGAGTAAGAGCTGCAGAAGGAAGGAGGATGCAAGAAAGGGAGTATGTAGAATTCTGATAAAATGAATTTCAAAGATGTTGTAAGGGGTGCTTAACTTTCAATAATTTCAAGTGACACGTTTTTTCGCATCAATCTCTTTATATGCCAAGGATTGATCCTAGGAAAACAGACATGCGAGCGGTGGATGAATCTTCAGTTGTTAATCTACAATGACCTAACATTCAAGATAGAATTGCTATAATGGAGCAACGAGGGTTGATCTATTGAGTCTTGGGCTTTTAACCATCCTTACTGGCTTTTAAAAGTTGGGCTTTAAAGCAATGACAAACTCTATGTGAGTTTGGTATCTTAGATTATCCTAATGAGTATTTTTTGTTGTTATTTGTTAATGAGGAGGATAGACAACAAATATTACAGGGTGGTCTTGGTTTTTTGGTCGTGTTGGTTTGTTCATGAAACCCTGGTATGCTTTATTTAAGATTGAGGAGGAAATATCTTCGGTAGACCAGTTTGGGTTAAACTTTTTGGTTTACTAGTTGAATTTGGAATCCTAGTCTTCTCAGCAATTGGTAACACTTTAGGCACCTACATGATGACAACAAATAACACAATGTGGTTTGAGCATTTTATTTATGCTTGGATCTGTGTGCTCATAGAATTTAATAACCCCCTACCAAAAAAATCACTTTGCAGTTTGGAGAATAAACTTAGAGCAAGAAATTGATTATGAAAACATTCCCTTTAGGTGTTGGGTCTGACTACTTAGTAAAATATTGCGAATATGTAGTCTTGGAGCAAACAAAACATGATTAAATTCAAGAGGAATTTCAAGTTCCTAAAAAAAATCATGTTTCTAAGAAAATAAAGCCTACATATAAGTCAACCTCCTCAGATAATAGGTTTTTAAAACTTGCAGTGGAAGATGATTTAGAGGATGTGGATGATTCTACAGAGACAGAGATTTTGGAAACCTAGTTTTTAAATAGCTCACAAATTCCCCACCCAAAAATAGTCAAAGACTCCTAAGAGAAAGACACTGATCTGGTTAACAATAATTTTGGGACCTATCCTCAACAAGGGAAAACTCATCAACAAAAACACAAAATGAAATAGAATATCAAACAAGACTTTAGTTCTCAAGAAGGATCCACGGATCTATGAATCAAGTTTTGCCTACTGGCTTCGAACCGCTAACCTCCTCCATACAACAAAGCCAGTTGTGGCCGCCTCATAGTGCTTGCTGACTATTTTGTTTTTTGATATCAAGGGAATCGGTAACATCCTTTCATCTTTAACAACTAGGCACAGGGTCAGACATTCTCCTCCAGGTTTCTGCCTCCGAACACAAGTCAAATCATTGAAGCTGCCTCTATAACCCCTGCCTCTCCTCAGTAAATGTGGCCCGGAGTGAGAGAGACCACCGGTGGCTCAAGGTACTAGGCACAGGGTCAGACATTCTCCCCGAGGTTTCTGCCTCCGAACACAAGTCAAATCATTGAAGTTGCCTCTATAACCCCTGCCTCTCCTCGGTAAATGTGGCCCGAAGTGAGGGAGACCCCCGGTGGCTCAAGGTTGGTACCATTGTCATCAAAATGACACGCACTTAGCGGACTCAAGTCAGACTACTACCTTTACCCTTATTGGGCATGCCCCAAAGTTTGAACCTAAATCTCCTCTTGATAAATGTCTAAAATCTTATCAATCCACTAACCCTTAAATTTCAAAAATTTCAAAAACAAATTTAAAACAAATTTAATCCTTGAGACCTCAGTTTTTTTATTTAAATAATTATACGAGCTGGCCCTGATGAAGGCCATTACCATTAATTATATTTTGATTAGGGTGACAGGGAATTCTGGGAAAGATCTATGAATTGCAGCTTTGTGCCCGTGTGACTTTGTAGATTCCAAACCAGAAGAAAGGTGTATGGCCCTCTACTTTTATGTCATTCTCCGTTACGGTTTTGGTCGAACGTTGCATGATTTTGAGTGGAGGGTCAACATTAAGGTGTGGTCATGTGCAAGATAATTTTTTTTTTGGTTGGAGGTCAATAACGAGATTTAAAGCTGTTGGGGCTGGGTAGAAACTATGAGCTTTGGATCCCAATTGTTTTTGGTTGTCAGGAATATACATGACTCTACCCTATCTATCTCTCTATCTCTCAACGCGAGTCTTCGTTAACTAATCATTTATAAATAGAACGGCGTTCAAAAAACTTTAATAATAATAATAATAATTATTATTATTATTATTGTTGAGGTTTAAATTTCAAAGGCCAAAACTATAAGGCTAGCTAATAATTTTATTATTTTCTTAGATTAATTAATAATATATATATATATATATATATACATATATATATATTTTTTTTGAAGTTTTAAATTTAAAAGTTAAAATTATAATAATAATTAATAGTTTTATTATTTTTTTAAAAGTTGGTAGATAAATAAGTTTTGAAATGTTTATTAAGAAGAGATTTAGGTTCAAACCTAAGTTTAAATTTTAAACACATGCCTATTTATATAAAAGTAGTAGTTTGACCTAACTGTTGACGTTAGTTCAACAACGACCATACTAATCCTCAATTATGATGATCCCTCATACCGTATAAGCAGTGATATAGAGATTATAGATACCTCATACCGTATCAGCAATGATATAGAGATTATAGATAATAACTTCAAAATTTAAACTACTTAACAGTTGAGAAAAAAAAATAAATAAATGAAACCAGTTTTCTTATGTATCAGAAGAACAAAAAAATTATTACCATTGAAAAAATCGATTGTTTTAAAGTCTTTGAAGAAGGTACTTCTTATACGTGTGAGATTGTCAATTTGTCTTGATTTGTAAGGTGACTTTAACTGGTTGATTAGATTTTAGTGGAGGAGAAAGCTGGAAAATTTTTATAAGTTGTAATTATGTTTGTTCCGCGCACAATCACTTCTTAAATTATGTTTTCCGTGCAAAATCACTTCTTAAATTATGTGCAAAGATGGTGCTATTTGTTGAAGAATTTAATTAATTAAATTTATATTAATTTTTAATTAGTTATATTTTTGAAATATAAAAATAAATTTAGGTTTAAATTTTATTAAATTGTGTTTAATTTTTTTAATGAGTAATGTTTTTTTTGTTTGTGGAAAACATTTTAATTGGAATGTTATTTTGCAGTAAGTTTTAAATAGGTAGGGGTATGCATTATGCCAAAAACGCTTAGGGCTTGTACTTGGTTTGCCTTCTTCGATACACTCAAAGAGCATAATGAGCATACCTAAAACAACAAAAACACAAACAAACACGACAACAATAAAAAAACACAAAAACAACAAAAAAACACAAAAACAACAAACAACAACAAAATACAATACACACACAAAAAACCATAAAACAACAAAACAACACACAAACACAACAAAAAACAAAAACACAAAACACCCAAAAATACAATAACATAAAATACACCCAAAACAACACACAAATAAAATAGAAGGAAAACAATACAAAACAACACACACACCGAAAAACTAAAAATAAGGAAAAAACAAAAAACAACTTTGGCCTTTCTAGGCCAAAAGGCTATTCAAGCAAGATTCAACAGAGGAAACATAAGAATGATTAAACTAAGCAAGGGAACTAAAATACCTTGATTGAACCAAAGAGAAGCAAAAAAAAAAAAAAACTAGGTACCTCTAGTACTGGAGCCACCTAAAGAAATGATAGAAAGAAAAGCTTCCCTTATTTGTGAATCCCACCACCTAGGAGGGTGATCGTAGTAAGTAAGACCAACTTTGTTCAATGCCCAAAAAACATCAACACTCTTGTTCTATTCTTTGACCACATGATTATATTCAACAAAAGTCCATCATAATTAATTGAATCTTTTCAACAATTCTTTTTATTATCTAATAAACCTTATGATTCTTAGGAGTCTTCAACATATTAATCATGACTTGAGAGTCGAATTCAACCAAAACCTTTTTCCATCCAACCTTAGCAACCTCTTGAAGGCCTTTAAGGATACCATACCCCTCAACAAGGTTATTGGAAAGGATACCCAAATTCTCAACAAAAGTGAAAACTAGGGAACTATCTGAAACTCCACCAATTCCTCCTACACTAGCTTTTCTAGGTTTCCTTCTAGAGGCTCCATTAGTATTGACTTTTCCAAAATCCTTAGGAGAAGGCTGCCAATTTTTTGTTCTATCCATATTTCGATTACTCACGTTCCCTTTAAGTTGGTTGTCGTTAAAATAGTTAATATTCAATCTTTGTATCACTTGATCCCATTTTTGGTGGGAGTTCTAGGGGTGTTTAAGGAGCTATTGGACTGATTCAACTAAGTTGGAAATGGTATTTTGCCAAATATAGTAAATGTACTTCCTTTATTGATTAAAAATCTGGTTGTTTCTTTCCTTCTAGATATTCCAAGGTAGAATGGTAGAACCCATCCAAACTAGCTGCCTAATAAAATGATCAACACCTTCTTGATTAAGCCAATCCCTCCAAAGTTGTTCAAAAGTAAAAAAAATGGACCACTATAAGCCAAGTAAGATGGTCATTCTTCTCCATAGCTTAAAGGCTAAGGTACACTCAATAAAAAAATGGCTAAGAGTTTCCACATTCTCTCCACACATTTTGCATCTAAACGAGCCATCAAAACCATGTTTTATAAGTTGCTCACCAGTAAGCACCATGTGATGCAATAAAAACCATGTAAAGAACCTCATCTTAGGCTAGAGCTTTTGAGCCCACAAATGAGTAAAAATGTCATATGATTGGTCGATATTATTATGTCATAAGGTCAAATAACCTTGAGCAACTAAATACTCACCCTTAGTAGTGTTGTTCCAACCAAAACAATCTTTATCATGGGACCAAGAGAGAGATATCATATGAAGGATGCTTTGAATGTATTTTCTTTGTCTTTCTAGCATTTTAATAGGTTAGTCCTTAGTAGGGATCCAATATCTAATAACCACTAAATTACCAGTATGGTACAGACATTAATTAGCAACCTTTATCCAGTTAGCTCGATGAAGCTCCTCCATCCAAGACCTCCAATTAGGAAACTGAGTTATCAAAGACTGGTGACCATCCTAAGAATTTATCCAAAATTTTACCTATTAACCATTATGAATGATCCAAAATAACTTTTTCTTAATCAAATCCTCACTAGTCTTAAGAACTATTAAAATGGGAGAACCTTTTGTAGGTAATTGATAGCGAACAAGGTCTTCAAGACTTTTGTTCTTAGCATATTTAACATGAAGATTCTTAGCCCAAAGAGCATTGGGATTATGAAAAATCCTCCAATATAGTTTATAAGCTAAAGCCTTATTGTTATTAATAGCAAACTAGAATCCTAACCCCCATTCATTCTTGGGAAGGCATAAAGTACCCATTTCACCAAGGCCCATTTTCTTTTCTCCTTAGTACCACTCCAGAGGAACCAATGATTGATTTTATCAAATTATTGAAGAACTTTCTTTGGGATATTCAACGAAACAAAAACATAAATAGGTATAACTTGAAGGACTGATTTTACCAAGATAATTCTGCCCCCAAATGAAAGCCACCCATTGGTCAACTTTTTAATTTTCTTCTTAACTCTATCCAACAACCAATTCTAGTCTTTTTTTCTTCTATATTTGGATATTGATAGGAATACCTAAATAAGTGATCGAAAGGGAAGTCTTCTTATATCTTAATTTATCCAAGACCATGAATTCTTTTTTGAGAGAGTAGCGAAAGAAAATGACTGTAGATTTGTCTTCATTGATCAATTGCCTGGTAGCATTAGAAAAACAACTAATGATTTGCTTAATTTTAGAAGCTTCCTTAATTGTAGCTTTACCTAACAGAGTAGTCATCAACAAATTGAATATGAGAAATAGGCCTAGCTCCATGAGCAATGGTAACTCCTTCAAGGATTCTATTTTCTCTATTTTTGGTTATAGTCTTGTCCAAGCATTCAACAAGAATGATGAATAAATAATGGGAGAGGGTGTCACCTTGCCTAATACCTATAGAAGTAGGGAACAATTAAGAAGACCCGCTATTGATAAGAATAGAGTAGGACACCGAAGAGATACATCCCATAATCTAGTTCATCCAATCTTGAGAGAAGCCAAATTATCTTAAATATTTAACAAGGAAGTGCCAATCCACTCTATCATAAGATTTATATAAGTTTAAACGAATGAACATAGATGAAGATTTTTGCATTTCCATGGAATGGATGGATTCATGAACAAGAACTATCTCATCCACTATTTGATGCCCTTCCACATAACCCCCATGTTTAGGGAAAATAATCTTATACAAAAGAGGCTTCAGCCTTTCTGCCATGATATTTGTAATGATTTTGAGAAGAACATTACATAAAGCTATAGGTCTAAAAGCTGAGATATGATCTGCCTCTTGAGCTTTTGGGATAAGAGCTATATAAGTTTTATTGATAACCTTCAAAATATCTTTGGCTTTCTTGGCTTCTTCCACCACCTCTAATAAATCAACATGAAGGATATCCCAAAACTCTTGATAGAACTCAATGGGAAAACCATTAGGACCTGGGGTTTTTCATTTTTGCATTTAAAAAACACCCGTTGAAGCTCATTGATAGTAACTAGAGCAATCAAAAATGAGTTATCCTTAGAAGTGATAATAGTAGAGATCGCTTGAAAAATATTATGTTGAGAATCCGAGTCAAGAGGTGCAACAAAAAATATATTGGAAAAAGTAATTGACAACAACTGCCATCCCAAGTGTCGACAACGTCTCTAGAATTAAAATTCAGGGAAGAAATAAAGTTGTGATATCTTTGAGCTAGAAGAGATTTGTAGAAGAAATACATGTTTCGATCTCCTTCTTTGAGCCATTGGGTCCTAGATTTTTTCTTCCATAAGAGTTATTATTTTTTCCCATTCCTCTAACTGAGCTATGAGTCTAATTTCATCTGTTTTCCTACTCTATGTGAGGCCATCTAAACAAATTTTCTTATTCAAATTTTCAAGCTAAGCAATAACTTCATGTTTTTTTTTGGACATCCCCAAACGCCTTATGGTTTCAAATATTTATTTTAGATTTAATGTATTACAAAATTTTGGTAAAACAAAACATCTTAGCCCCATACTTGTTTTACCTTCCTTCCACCATTGCTGCACTCGGGGTCTGAAGGAACTATCTCTAAGCCACATTAAATAAAATAAAAAATGTGAGAAAATCACATTGGTTTTTTAAATTTCCACCATGACTGGCCAGTGATCCGAACCAACATTATTAAGAGTCTTAACCTTAGGAATGTGACCATAGGTTAAGAAATTTCCAGAGAACAAGAACCTATCCAATCTCTCCATAATAAAAATTGTGCCTTACCTTCTGTTAGACCAAGTCATAAGGCCATCATTTGGGTGGATATCCACAAGATAAAGGTTACAATATATTCACTCATGAGGTCAATGCTTTTGTCCAAATTTTTATTTCCTCCTATTTTCTTATCTAGAGAGAGGATGATATTGAAATCTCCTCCGATCAAGATCCAAGCTTCAAGAAAATGAAAGATAATATAAGTTATATCCTTCCATTGTCTTCTATTTTCCTCCAAAGTAGTCTAAGCATAAACAATTATGCAAAGCATAATTTGGTTAGAATGTCTACTTTGAATAGCTATAGCCAAAAGACCCCAACTGCCAACCATATGGTGAATAAATATCTCTTTTGGGTCCCAAAGGCAAGCAATGCCACCAGAAGTCCCTTGGGAACTGAGGAAAGCAACTTTTCCAACTAGCCAGATTTTACTAGCAATTGAATCCATTTCCTCTATTGACATCTTTGTTTCTTGAAGGAAAGCAAGATGTGGATGGTATGTCTGAATCATTCTTCCAATTTTATTTTATTTTGGAAGACTCCCTTTGAGTCCTCTAATATTCCAAGTGATGATATTCATTAATACCAAGGCTAAAAAATTTATAAGGGCATTAATATTACCTTCATCTACAAGATTTTCACCTTATTTTACCATACAATGTTGATTGGTTTTGCAACTTACCTTTTGGTTGGAATCCATATTTAGTTTTTATTTTCCCTGTTTCTTAACTTACCCCAATTGAATTTGAGATGGCTTATAACCTTGAAGAATGCGTGTACAAAGCTAAAGTGTTACTAGAAGGTTCAACATAGTCTATATTGGAACTTGGATTATTTGAAGTCTCAACATTTAAAAGATTGTTTTTTTGTGTGTATGAAAACCTTTAATTTGTTGGTTTGTCTTTGAGTCCTTCCCTGCATATTTAAATTGTATTTCTAAGATTTCTATCTCCATTATTTCCTCTTCCTTATGCAGGACATCATTTATGGAAAGGATTTCAAACATCTTAGCTGATAACTTCGATTGATCCTTCATAACTGATTTTTTATGAGTGTTCTTCTTCTTAGATATTTGGAAACTTGCTAAGTTTGTATCCTCTTTTTGTTGATCTAGAATTTTATTTGGGCAGACACTAGCCAAGTGACCATATTCATGGTAAATTCTACAACGAAAATGAATGTTCTCATAGTCCACCACTTGCTCCCAAGTGTCCTCCAAAAATTTTAATGAGATATTTTTAGGTAGGGGTTTGTTAAAATCCATTAAAACACAAATTCGAGCATAAATAATATATTCAAATTTTTGAGTACAATCAACAGTCATCATAAAATTTCTCAAAGAGTTTCCAATTGAAGAAAAAATAGTCAAATTCTTGAATTCAAATAGGAGGCCAAAAAGTCTAACCCACACAGGATCTATAGACTATATCTCTTTTTTGGCTTTAAATTTAGTATGCCAAGGCTTCATGAAAGTCTCGCCCTTCCAAAGAACCAGGGACCCCCTTGAAATGTTTTCTCTCTATCTTCATTATTAACAAATAAAACAAGAAAATAACCATTTGGATAAATAGATATTTGTAATTCACCTTTTGTTTTCCAATTTTTTGTAGCTCAAACTTTTAAAGCAAGTAGGCTAAAAAAAAACCCAAGAAACGATAAACTAGTTATTTTCTTCTAGATCTTTTATGCTAGTCTAAATGACACCCATATCTAGCTTAAAAATCGAAGTTCTATTAGCTGCCCTAAGATATCTTGACTTAGTTTTTATAGGATCAATTGTAGGTATTCTTAGAGGTTTAAAAGAAACCCTAAGATTAATGTTAGCATTAAGCTAAGGTTGTCCACCACAAAGGGCATCTCTAAAATTTATTTTTAGAACCGAGTCTTTGAAATCCTTGCCCTTGAAATGGGTTTCCATAGTGGATTTGTTTTGGAAGTGCTCCTTAGTGCCAAATTCGCTTGAGATATGAATAATGGTTTGATTAGCAACTTGAAACTTGTTTCGAGATCTCTTTAATCCATGCCTTAGACATCGAGAAAATGTATGATTTTCACTTTTGCTTTCTATAGAAAATTAGAAGCTATTGTCAATCAATTTTACAACATGAATATCTGTTGAAATATATATTTCTAACCCATATTGGGTCCCCTGCAACATATCCCACTAAAATCTTGAGCAAAAACCACAAAATGTTGGCCATTAGGGCTCGAAGACCTCGAAAAACAACCTCTACAGTCGCTTGCATTCAACACAGATGAAACCCTCGTACAGTTGCTCTAATGAGTATTAAACTATGTATAATTGTGTCCTATATTTATTTACAAGAGAATAATCCCTATCACACCTCTTTAAATGTTTACTCTAAGTGAGGGGCACTTGGAGGAGCTTTGAATTGGAACCGTTGACCTCAAGCTGGTAAACACTTAGGCGAAACTAGTTGGTCTACTACCTCCACCCAAGTCCTTCTATTACCATTATATAATCATGATGATGAAATATAAATAAGATCCCTTTCAATCCTATATAACCAATTAAAAAAACTTAATATGATATAATTTTTATAAAGATATTTAAAAAAATTATTCAAATCATTGTAATTAATAAATATATGTATAAAATATCAAGTGACATTCGTTCAATTGGTTAAACTCCTCAATATTTAAAAAGGAAACCAAGGTTCAAATCTTGCCAAGCGATACATGGATAATATCCAAACTTTGTTGTAATACCACTATATAATAATGATATAATATAGTTGAGACCCGTTTCAATCTCATATAACCCATTAATATTAATATATATATATATTTTATTTAAAATAATATTGTAAAAGCTTTTATAAAATTTAAATCATATCTCCTTTTTAAAAAAGTCATTGAAACATTACAAGCTGGTTTAAAAATTTGTAGCCTTAGAAACAATACACTTAATTATAATTTAATATTGACCACTTAATTAAAGTTATTTAATCTAAAAATTATAGAAGAAAAAAACAATTGAAGAAAAACAAAATAAAGCTGCTAAAAAAAGGCAAATTAGAAACAATACACTTAATTATAATTTCATAATGACCACTTAATTAAAGTTACTTAATCTAAAAATTATAGAAGAGAAAAATAATTAAAATAAAGACATGTATCCTTACTAAGTGGAGTTACTTAGAATTAAACCATTTATCCTTCTTCCACTTTTTTGAAATCTATTTAATCCTATGTTTAAAAAGAAGTGCAAATAACATATTGGAATCTTATCATGAAAAATTGATCATATTCACTTTTATATATATATATATATTCAGTTAGTTAATGAGGTCTAGGTTCAATGGTTGAGACATTTGGACGATGTAAGCTATATCAAGGTTCAAATCTTAACAACACCAAAAGAACTAAATAGTTCAATGTGACTAATGGTACCCTATAGGTAGGTTCAAATCTCAATAACACCAAAAGGGCTATATAGTTCAATGTGACCAATGGTACCCTATGTGGATAATTTGTAATTAATATGGGAACCTAGTCAAAATGCTATTATGAATGGATAAAGACAAGGACCTGAGTACAATCCCTTTCCACTAACCTATATATCTATCTATATATACCAAGGAACTCGTGATAACAATTTAATAATTAAACGTCAAGTTCACTTTGAAAGTTTGAAATAATAGAAGTTCATGTTTTTATAAGCATATAAAGACACTAATAAAAAGATCTTTTTACATTGTTCTAGACAAAAACGTTTAGAAAGCTATAGATGGATTATTATTTTTATTATTTTTACTAAGTTGTGTGGCTTCTATTTGGGTTATTCTTATAAAATAATAAAACATTACATTTGTTGTTGTCATTTTTTTAATAAGACGTGCGGCTTCTATTGGGGTCACTCCCATTCAAATAATAAAGAATTAAGTTTGTTGTTAGGTCAATTCTTTTTTTGACTGGTAAGAGGTTTTGAAAGGGTCCCGTAACCTTTTTACAAAAAAGGAGTCAAGCTGAGGAACACTCCATAGGAAAGACACATCAAACTAAAATAAAAACTAGAAAATGTAAACCTCATGGACCAAAAAAGATAAGCCCTCTCAGGATCGCTGAGGAGGAACAAAGAGCCCATGGAGGAGCCGAAAATAGGGCCCTCTCAAAAACCCTTGTAGGGGCAACAACAAAAACAGAGAAAGCTAGAAAAAAGAGTCCCACGCAGGGGTAACCAAGAAGAAGAAACTGAGTCCACCTGGACAAAGATCCATCGTAAAAAATAGACACTAATTGTGTGGTTCCCCAATTGCGTCGCACCCATTAGCCCCCACTAGACTTTTAAACTTCTCTAGGATCTCAAACAAATCCTTGTATTCATCTAGGACAGTTTTTGCCTGAGAAAGCAAAGAGGAAGTCATCCTGGTTGCTCTCCCCAAGGCCTTCACGATGTCGTGGAGGTCCTAGAGGTGGCCTATTTCAGATAGATTAGGCCAATAGGACAATCTGGAAGCCAAAATGGGGGTGGTTTGGTGGAGGTGCCCTCAAGAGGGTGTCTCTTCTTGGGGGCAGTCTCCTTCTTAAACCAAAAAGAGAGCAAGTCATCAGAAGTATCATTATCAACCACAACTAGGGCCTTGCACTTACCACTACTAGATTTGACTCTGGTGGAGTGATGGGTGCCTGGTGTACCATCCATATTGGTATCAAAATCAAGCATTCAATTAGTTCTTGGAGATGCAGAAGTGTCTCTGCTAGCTGTTCTAGCATCGTCCGTAGGTCCCACCCCTGCTCCCATGACCCTCTAATTTTAGAGCTCCAGAACATATCGGTACATCAATAAATGTAATCCTTGGTTCATAGAAAGATAAGACATCCCTCTCTTGACACTGAGAACCAATCTCTCGACAGACCAAAAGAGATACTCTAAAATATTAATTGTCTTCTTCCCTCGTAAATAGTTGAGGAAAGAAAAGTGGAAACTTCATAGAACTACCGGGACTATCCAATGTGAAGTATTGAAGTATTGTCACCATTACTACATATCATAGCTTCGGGAGAGTATCTCGCAAGATGCCACCTTTGTCCCTGCCTAAGGATTCACCACATTCTTGAAAAAGAGCCAACTCGTACTGGAGCGAGTGCTTCTATCAATTAATGATTTCCCATTTGTTTGGGATCCCCATGATATCCACAAGGAGATCCGTAGTTACTACAAAGCTCAACCCATGAAGTAAAATATGCCCTCCATCCCACGTTTGCACAAAATCCAAGGAAAGGTCAGGGTCATGGCCATTAAATAGTTGGAGAAAATTGAGTAGGCCATGATCATGGAATATATCTTTAACCAAAGTAGTTAGGTGGAGGGCAGTGGGTTCGACTTCGACCATCAAAATAGGGCTAGGCTAGAGGGAGGGAAATGCAGGAGAAAGCACCAGAGCAAGTGAACAATGGAGGTAATATAACATCACAAGGTACTGTAAAGCAATGATTAAAAAGATAGGGGAGCTTGCTCTGACCCAACTCCAAATGTGATGGCACAAAACACGCATACCACGCTCTAGAAAAACATGAATCATGATTATAGGTAGAGTGGAAGCAAATGACACGAATGGGTTGATGCAAGCAATGGAGACCCAATAGTAAAGCTAGACCAAAAAAAAAGCGTAGGATGGAGAACTCCTCTCGATAATTTAGCGTCAGATTTGGACACATTGGTTGTCAAAAATTTGAAAGAGGACTCCATTGGTAGTTTTGAGGACTAAAAACACAGTCACTCCAGGTACTCATGTGGTGATTACCGAAACTCTTGGAACAAGGATAAATGAGAGTGGGGGGTTGATAAGAGGACCATGAATGAAAAGGATGAATGAGAACCAAAACATAGTAGAGGTTACCACCTATGATTATTTAGATAAGACATTGTGATGCTGAAAAAAATTGGTAGAGTGCCAAGCCGCCTTGTCATCACCTGACGGTGGATGTGCCAAGTAGTCCCACAAGACCTCATGATAATGGTATAGCGACTGATGACATGTTCAGACACGTGGCTCACATCAGAGGTTTTGCCACACCAAAAATGATTTTTTCCTTCCATATAAAAGTTTACCCTTTAAAAAATGTCATCACCATTGGACTATGAAGCTGCATCATTGGTATAGTTTATTTTCATGTGAGTACTCCTCGTATTTTGCCTTCCACTCATAGTGTGACTAGTCATATGTTGATGAAAAAGTGTACATAATTTGACATGTTGTCTAGGAGGTCCCACCACCAATACCCCTTAGTATTTTTGCTCATAAACTTCAATTGCATTGATTTCAATTAGAGATGAAGGGAAAGCTCTTCACCAGAGAGTGAGATTCTGCTAAAAAATCCCCATATTCGTAAGGAGATCGGCAACACGATTACCTTCATGATAAACATGATTGAAAGTGATGCTCGTGAAATATTGCATGATATTTAATTTCAGAGATCATGTTGGTAATATTCCATGAAATAGACTGAGTCTTTGAGATTAAACACTAATGTTTTTTAAATCCCCTTCGACCAACAAATTGGAACACTGCATGCCGTGGAGGAGGACAATACCTTGATGAAGTGCCCTAGATTTTGCAAAGTGACTAGTCAATTAAACCATAAATAAATTACATTTTTATTAAAGATATTTTTCATATTCTTTTTTATCAATTGTATTCATCATCTTCCTCAAATTACTATATTTTATAATCAACTCCTTGACATCATTTTCATTAAGAGATTAAATCTCATTAAGCTAATTGCCTTCTAAAATTTTTCACTAACAAAGATTAACATCATAAATGGCTAAATTATCTACTACATGGTTTCCTTCTCTATAGACATGCTCACATTTCCAAGAGATTTCCTCCAACAATAGTTGATGAAGATAAATAATAATGTTATTTTTTATTCAATCTCTACATCCATTTTTTTGTTGATAGCATTAATGATAATTTGTGAATCAATTGAAATATATTTTTATTCTTTTCTAATTGCAATTTTGATCCCTTTAAGAAGCGTCCTAACATTTACATAGTTGTTAGTTGAAGTTCCATATGATATAGAGCAAGTGAGGAGAAATTTTCCTTCATTAAACACCTCCTTCAACAATTTGGGTTTCCTTTGGAAGCACCATAACAATAAATGTTGATAAACCTAATTTATGGATATTTTTATTTTACCAATATCAAAGAAGATCCTATGCTAACTCCATTGTTGCAGAACACCCTTCTATGTATATTTAGATCATGTAACCAAGAGGCTAGCATCTCATTTTTCACATTTGAGACTTCCCATGATGAGCATCATGTTTATAACTATGTTGCAAGAGAGGCAATAATACTATTTCAAACTTAGACATGATTTTGAGAATTATTTTAAAAAATTCTATTACTTGAAAGGACCAATCCTCCACATAATACACAATGCTTTAGCTTTGAAATAACCAATCCAACATTTCATCAAATTTTGAATGTTGATTGAGCTATTTAATATAATCTTATATTTTTTGAAAAAGCAACCCCAAATGATGCAAGCAAAGGGATAATGAAGAAGTAAATGATTTGGTGTTTCGAGATCTTATCACACAAGACACACCTAAAAGGTAGATGATATCCTCTTATTTGCAAACTCTCTCTTATAAGAAACTTGTTTTGGATTTTTAACCAAAGGAATGTTGATGCCTTAGGGAGGGCCTCAAATGACCAAATATTTTTCGAAGGAATGATTGCTTTAACTCCTGATATCATAATCTGATTGAGTATCCACCATACTTTGTTAGTAAAGTAGAACTCTTGAAGCATATTTTGAAGCTTATCTACTATTCATTTGAGTTTCTCTCCTTCAACTAGGTTACTAAGAGAAATCCATGATTAGAAATTGTTTCTCACATTAATATAATTTTTTATTTTTAAACATTTATAAGCTAGAAATGCTCAAGCTAATGTTCTCATATTGAATCATAAATAAGAGGATAATGCTTCAACCAAACATCAAACCAAAAATTTGTAGAATCCCCCTCATTGAATGACCATATAATATGTTTCTTGATCAATTGCAAAATATTTAATATGAAGTTCCAAGTTATGAACATTTAGGCAGGGTTTATTTTCTTAATTATTTCATTGCATCAAGAGAACCAATATATTTTTGACTTAATGTCTTGCTCAACTCTTTCCTTGATATTTGAATAATCTCTAATTAAGTTTTCTCCCTAATGCTAGACTCATAAATTTACAATTTTGCAAGCCTTCCTCCAACATTTATTCCTTTGCAAACTTATCCCCCTTACAAGGAGGAAACCTAATGTTTTTCTCACATCCTTTCCAAAGAGAATCTCTTTAAATGCTATGTACCTAATGATAATATTTAAAGTACCATCATATATATAGGGATGGATTACAATGTAGTCTTTATGAGTTGTAGATTTCCATATATGGTTAAATATTTACCTTTCCAACCTACCAAACAAGATTTTATTCTATCCAAAGTTGAGTCCAAAAGTTCCTTCTTATTTCCTTGATGAGACATAAATTCCCAAATATGTTGATGGATATTTTTCAATTTTAAATCCTAAAATTTCTAGTCTAATTCATTGTAATTCTAGGGTAGTGTTAATGAAAAGGATTTATAGTATTACCCAACTATCAAACAATCTTCTCATAGCATGATAATATTTATTTATACTCCATGGTATCATTTGATGAGGGATGAACCAAATATGGAGATGATATTCATAGGGACCATTTATTACCACCTAAATAACTTTAATTTTCCTTTCCTTTTTACCTTTGAGTAATCTCTCCCTAATACCTCCACAAGAATAATAAATAGATAAGGAGATAGTGGGTCACCCTAGTGAAATCCATTAGATGATTCATCAAAGTATCCAAAATGGATTCATTGATCAAAATATATTATTTTATAGTCCTATAACAACATCTAATCCATTCACATCAACCTTGATCAAAATCATATTTCTTTAGAATATTATGTGAAAAATTCTCCAACAAACCCTATCATGTTTTTTTCATATATAATTTTACAATCACATCTATATTTTTTTACGAATGAAGATAATTTATGGACTCCTATGTAATGATTACACCATCAAGAATTAATTTACTACGAACAAAATTTCTTTGTTCTTGTAAGATAATACAATCTAGAACACTTTTAAATCTACTTACCATAAATTTGAAATTATCTTATAAATTAAATTGTAAAGGCTTATTATATGAAAACTATCAAAATATTTTTTCTTGCCTTTCTTGGGAACCAATTAAAAAAAAATGATATTATTTTCACTTATCGTAGCCTTCTTTTTCTTGACCTCTTCAATTTCAACCAACATGTTACTTATCAATAAACCCCAAAATATTTGAAATAAAATTGTAGGAAATCCATTGGGACCAATGCATTTTTGAGGTGGACCAAAAAAGTGCCTCATGTAGCTCCTCCATAGAGATATTTACCAAGATTTTATTTTGTGATGTGTGATAACTGATGGAATATTTTACAAAGCTTCTTGATCCTCCTTATCTTACCTAACGTTTGATAAAATATCTTTGAAATAATTAATTATTTCCTTCCTAATATCTTCTTTTTCGTTAATTTTTCTTCCATCTAGACTTTAAATGTTTTTGATACAATAAAAGACAAGTCTATTTTGGTTGTAGCATGAATGAATTTGGTATTTTAATCTCCTTCCTTAAGCCATCTCTTGTTATATTTTTGGGATCAATCCAACTCCTCCTTTTTCAATACATTATAATAATATAAAAGTAATTGTTTTTCTTGCACACAAGTATCCTGGTCCATTTCATTGATTTCTACTCTCTTGTAATTTTTTGATCTTGGATTCAATTTTCTATTTTTCTTTAAATATGTTACAAAAATAATTGGAATTCTAATTTTTCATCTACCCTTTTAGATATTTGATCTTTTGAACAAAATTGTACATAAAATATCCTTAAAAATTGGTTCATCCTATAATAACATAACCATATAGTGAGCACACCTAAGAGAGATCCTCGATGCTCCAAGATAGGGTAGTTTTTGATAAATTTAATGGGTATTGGCCAAGGGATTTAGCCTTGATAAAATGGATTGATAGGAGTTGGAAGTCTCTAGGAGTGATTCTATCATTTCTTCCCAAAGGTTTCTTCCTAGCCATTTTTTTTCTAGGAAAGAAAGAGAAAATATGCTTAAAGGGGGTCCTTGATTTTATGGGAAGAGCAAGAGTCTTCCTTACCCAATGGTATGAAGGCTTTTCACCTAAAAATGTAAATCTATACCTAGTACCATTCTAGGTTAGGATGTTTGGGTTACCCATTAAATTTTGAGAAATAGATACCTTCAAGGCAATAGGCAACACTCTAGGAGAATTCCTTGAGATTTTATATATGACGAAAGATGGATTCTTGGCTATTTATGATTGAATATTGGTCATGATTGATATAAGTAAAGCTTTACCAGAATCAATCATTCTTAAGTATGGGGATAATATGTGGACCCAAACTATAGATTATGAAAACATATCTTTTAGATATAGAAGATGTCATGAGGTGGGGCATATTGAGAGATCATGCCGTAAGAAGAGCCCAACAGAATCATATGTAGAAAACCACAAGAGAAACTTAAAAATGGTTATGGACAAAGATGGTTTTCAACTTCCAAAAAATAGATATAGAAAAATAAAAGAAAATAAAGAGTGGACACCAATAAGGAAAGATATTGGAAGAAATACGAATTCTTTTGAGGCTTTAGCCTATGAATTAAAAGTAGATAAAAACTTAGAGGACACAGTACAATAATTTCAACATATTAATAAGGAATTGTCTATTTAATATGATCCTAATTAAGTAAGAACATTCTCGATGAACCTAAGGAATGAGTCTCATTAGATTTTGAAGACTCTCTTGAAGTACCATGTACCATTCATGAGAAAAACATTGGTAAAGAAAATGTAGTTTTAGAAGTTAATACCTCCGCAATTAATAAGGAAATACCGAAAAATGAGTAGGGCAAGTCAAAAACTTACGTAATAGAGCTAGGAGAGGATAAATATGATGAAAAATAAAATTGTGAAAGAATATAGAGGAATACAGTAATAAGACCTACTCTTGATATAGGTAAGGCAAAAAGAGGAAAACCCTCAAATTATCAAACAAGATCTAGGGAAGCAAGAGCAAACATAGAGAAAGGAACACAAACTAAGTTGGTTGAAATTCTCTTTACCAAACAACAAAATGATATTGGTAATAAGCAAGCAGGGCAAAAATCCCCTAATGAGACATGATTATCATCTCATGGAATATAAGAGGTGCTAATGCCCCCTCAAATTAGAGGTGTATTAGGGACCTATGTTTAAGTAATAAGCCTTATATTCTTTGTATATAGGAAACTAAAATGACAAAAGAAGAAGTTTCAAAAACTATGAAAGTAGTATGGGCAAGATGTGAATGGGTTGCTATAGATTCTGAAGGAGCAAAAGGGGGACTTATAATTTGTTGGAATCCTTCTAGAACTAGGCATTGGATAGCCTCTTTAGTCACTTGCTACTTTGCAGATATTTATTTCATCCTTATCAATGTTTATGGACCTACAAATCAGTCAGGTAGATTAGTAGTTTGGAGTGGGATTGAAGCCATTATGAGAAGTAAAGACCAAGAAACCCAATTCATGATCATTGTAGATTTTAATACCATAACCAAATTGGATGAAAAATTTGCAGGAATTAGGAAATTGACCCAAGGTATGAAATATTTCTCAACTTTTATTCAAAACAATAATCTATGGGAGGTTGAGTTTGAAGAAGACAACTATACTTGGACCAACAACAGGAGAGGCTAGAACCTTATAACAAAAAAATTAGACAAATGCATTCTCTCAAATAATTGGCTAGATGAAGGAACTTGTGCTAAAATTAATACCTTAACAAGTATTGGTTCAGATCATTGGCCAATAAGAGTTAAAATGGTGGTAAGTGAATTCAAAAGAAGATCATATTTTAAATATGGAAAGATGTGGAAAGACCATCCTCAATTTGGTGATATGATAACTCAAACGTAGAATTATTTAGGTAATGGTGGGTTGTATGCTCTTCCAAATCAAATTTAATCTATGACATCTAGATTAAAAGAATGGAACAAGAACACTTCTAGAAATATTTTTGTGAAGACAAAAAAACTAAAAGATAAACTTTCAAAATTCCAGAAAGGTGATCTTAATACTTAAGCTTAGAGGAAAGGGAGTTTCTTAGTGAATATCATAATATTTTGAGTAAGGAAGAGAAATTCTGGAGATTAAAATCAAGATAGACTTGGTTAAAAGAAGGAGATAAAAATACAAAGTTTTTTCATAGGGTAGTATACAGATCAACTTCCAGAATTACTAGAATTAAATCAATAGAAAAGGTTTGGATTGAATATCAAAGTGAAATTAGAAAAAGAGGTAAATTATTTTTATTATTTTGATATACTTCTTCAAGATGTTCCTTCAATTATAATAAATGAAGACAAGTAGAAACTGATGGAGCCTATTACTCTAGAATAAGTTCATTTAGCTTTTTTATTTTTTAATAAGGATAAATCCCCAGGTCTATATGGGCTCTCTGTAGTTTTTTATCAAATATAATTGGGATATAATGAAGGATTATTTATTGGTGGCAATGGAACAATCTAGGGAAAACAATACATACCTTATAAAATAAATGCAACATATCCTACCCTATTTCCAAAAAATAGGGATGTTGAATTGTTTGATTCTTTTAGACCCATAAGCCTATGTAATATGGCAAATAATATTATCTTCAAAGTGATGGTGAATATATTAAATCCATTGTTAGATAAAATAATTTCAAAAGAGCAATGAGGATTTGTGAAAGGGAGACAAATTCTGGACGGGATCATAGTAGCTCATGAAGTTATACATTCAAAAACTTCAAGAAAAGAGAAAGCAATAATCTTAAAACTTGATGAGTAAAGCCTATGATAGGGTTAAATGGGATTTTATTTTTACAATTTTAAAAAAGTTTGGTTTCAAGAAGAAATGTGTTAGATGGATTAAAGCTTGTGTCTCTACAGTTTCTTATTCAATGTTGGTCAATGGGTTAGTAATAGAATCTTTTAAAGCCAAGAGAGTCCTTAGACAAGGAGATCCTTTATCTCCTTATTTGTTCATTATTATGGTAGAGGTATTGAGTAGGAACTTAAATAAGGCTTACAAATATGGGCTTATAAGTCGACTTAAGTTTAGTAATAATATCGATAACATCACCCATCAACAATTTGTAGATGATACAACCCTTTTTGGAAGGGCAAAAATAAATGAGGGTAGAGATTTGAATAACTTTTTAAAAGGAGTACAAAAGAGATTCAGGGCAAAAAATTAATAGGACTAAATCCAAAATTCACTTTCTTAACACTCATGCTAATATCAAAACAATAATTTGTAGGTTGCTTCAAATGGAAGAGGTAAATTTACCAATAAATTAATGGGGATGCCTTTATTTGATGGGAGAATTAGGATAGATTTATGGAATCGAGTTACTAGTAAAGTTCAAAATAAAATTCCAGATTGGAAAGGTAGATGGTTATCGTTAGTAGGAAGAGTGAAGTTAATTAAGTCAATCTTACAAGCCATACCAACATATTATATGTCATTGTATTCTATGCCAAAATATGTTGAAAAAAATGCAATCCTTTTTATGGTCAGGTGTACATAATAAAAATAATTTTCCTTTGGTGAAATGGAGCAAGTTGTGTGATGATAAAACTAGGGGAGGTATTGGTTTAAGAGTTCTTATAGATGCAAATTTAGCTCTTAGGGGAAAAGTAATCTAAATATTGTACAAAGAGAGTCAAAGACAATGGGCATGAATTTTTCTAAGTAAGTATGTTGATCCCAATAATACAAGTTTAATATTTAATGCATTCTCTCTACCAAATGGTTCTACTATTTGAAATGGTTTAAAAAAATCTATTGATCTTATGATTAAAGGTTTAAGATGGGTGGTGAGAACTAGAGAAAAATTTTCTATCTGGATGGATACTTGATGTGATTAAAAACTACTCAATTTAGATCCAATTTTGAAACCTTGGATGGGATTGCTTCAAGAAAAATATGGTGATAGGGTTTCAAACATTTTGTGTAAGGATCAGGAAGGAAGATACAAATGGAAAAAATATTTTTTTACAAGTACTCTAGACATTGATGCTAGGAGGTAATTGAGTAGAAATATATCAAATGTGATTATTTCGAGGGGAGCCAAGGATAAATTAATTTGGGAGTTTAATAGCTCAGGAGAATAGACAACAAGAAGTGGATATAATATACAACATCAACAAAATAATAATATCATTAGAATATAGAGAGATATTTGGGATAGCCCAAGCATTCCTAAAGTCAAAATTTTTGTTTGGCTAGTAGGTCATAGAAGAATTTTATCCTGGGATAAATTTATGAAAAGGGATTTTCATGGCCCCTCTCAATGTGTTTTTTATAAAAATGAGGAGAAGAGTATATACGATCTCTTGGATAATTGCTCAATAGTCTGGAATATATGGCAATGGATTCTTAATATGTTTGGTAAATGTATGGCGGTGAATATCAGGATTGAAGATTGGTTAAAGCAATGGAAAAACACTTATAAAATTTAGGCTTTACAAACAATATGTGATATATCAAAAGATACAATACTTTGGAATATATGGCTATAAAGGAATAGAAGAATATTTAAAGGAAAGGAAAGCAATTTAGAGGTAATGAAAAAGAAGATTTGTTTAGCCATAAAGGAGTCTAAACCAACCCTATCAATTCACCCAGTTCCTAATCTAGAAGCAGAGAGCCTTAATAGATGGAGTCAAGTCATTAAATGGAAATATAATGTTGGGAACAATAGAAGCAAAAAGAAGGCAAAGAATATAAAGTGGAAACCACCAGATGTGGAGTGGGTTAAATTGAATTTTGATGGAGCATCTAAAGGAAATCTAGGACCAACAACAAGAGGAGGAATAATTAGAAATAACAGAGGAGATATTTTGTCTCATTATGCTTTCAATAGTGGATTTAAGAAAAATAATGAAGCTAAAGCTTGGGCAGCTTTAGAAGGGTTAAAAATATGTAAACAAATGAAGTGGAATAGAGTATGGATGAAAGGCGATTCTCTTATAGTAATAAATGCAATTTTGAAGAAAACAAAGGCTTCATGGAACATACAAGAGATAATTATGGAAATTCAAGATCTTGCTAAGGAGTTTGAAGAAATCAGGTTTACACTTATGTTAAGGGAAGGAAAAAAATGTTCATATAAGCTAGCCAATAAAGGGGTTTTTTATTGAGGATCGTGAAGTAAAATTCTCCTTTCCATGGTTAGAGGAAGTAGTAAGATTAGTTGAAGCTGATAAGAAAATGTTGTTTGCCTTATTCAATTAATTATTAAGATTTACTTTAATGTTTTCCATTGGTAGTACCTACTCTATATTGTAACAATAATGTGTTTTCACTTAGACTATTTATTATAATTCTTATGGTTGCACTTGTGTTTTAGGAAGGAAACTAGAAATCCAAATTTGGTTAAGTGGACTATGATAGTACAATATTTTGGAAATATTACTCTACTAAGATGTAAGGCATAGATAGTAGAGGTGAATTTTGGCATTGTGAAGGTTGCTATAGGAAAATGTCAAAAAAGATGCTAAATTTTAGAATAATTATATTCATAGAGAAAATTATAGAAGGATTCAATGAATAAGCAAATCCTTTTTCTCTGTTGTACCAATTCATTAATATTTAGAGGCATCCACAAGAGGAAATCATTGACTTCAATGTTAGATTCACTCAAACTTGGTAGAGAGTGTCATGATCTCTGGTCAACTCTTGAAAAAGTTATGTTTTATTATCTTTGGGCCTTTAATTATGACATTAGCATGGCCATCCATCAGTATAATGTTAAAACATTTTTGGTCTTGTACTACCAAGCGCAAAAGGCTAAAGCTGATTTAATTACTATTGGTAAGCTCCCACCGAAAATACCGATTTTGATCTTTCCTGATCTCCCACAATATTTATATCCCAATGCATCTTCTCAATCTTTACCAATGTACCACATGTATCCATTTCCTTCATGGAATCCTAGTTCCTCTCAAAACCTGATAGTTTTTGTCTTGCAATTTCCTACCCCTTCCATTCCACAACTGGATGCTCTAGTTCCATTCCCAGTATTACCATATTTTCTAGTACCACTACCATTACCAGCTCCTCTCAATTCCTGATCCTCAAATAAAAATACTACAATAAATGTAATCAATGCAATCAACAATGAGAATGATGACAAATGATATCACAACCCTGAAGAAAAACCAAGCTAAGAGAAGTTTCCAGCCTAGGATATTTCAACCTCCACCAATCACCAGAGAGTAAACAACTTCGACCAATAAGATTCTTGAAAGAAATGTATGTGTTGATAAATGAAGAAGTGGGTCCACTAGATAGAACATATTAGTGTTCTACCTACAATGATCTACATGGCAAATAAAATTGCTTGGTTCATTTGAACTATGTACAAACATTGACAGAAAGCTCTTCCAGCGGTCATATCAACATGATTAGAGAAGTTAATCATGACTTCATGATCCCTTTCATAGAATAAGTTTCAGTTATCATGAGAGCTAGAAAAAATCTGGTCATAGTGGACCCAGTTGAGATGGAGCCACTGAAGATACATGTTGAGCCAAAGGTGCAGAATAATAAGGGACACGCACAAGTGAAGGCACCTCGACTCAATGCCTAATTTAGAAGAACTTGTTCTCTTAAAAGATATCTTGCCTGCACAAGCAAAAGAAAGAATCTCTCAAGAAAAGGTGTCAACTCCACAAATGAAAGCTGAGACGAAGGAATAGGTAAAAGAATACCTTAAATACCCATATTTGACCAAGCATCAAAGGGTGGAAGCCACACAAAAATATTGGAGTAAGTATGAGGATGATGATGAAGGAAGATAATCCAATTCATTCTTGTATAACATTGTTGAAGAATTAAAGAAAATTCCTATCAAGGTTAGTCTCTATGATGCTTTGCAGTTGCCTGGACAGGTTGATTTGTTGCAAGAATATTTGAAGTATGTTAAAGGTAAAAAGAAAATTCCTACTCAGGCTGTGTTAGCTCAAATGCTCACAACTTCAGCTACTAGAAAGAATAGACCACCACCATTTTACTTATCTCTCAAGATGGAGGGTTAGATTGTGCATAACTATATGATTGACTCTGGTGCTGCAACGACTGTCATGTCAAAAATGATTTTCAAGATCATGGGCATGGAGTATACCAGAAGCAACCCAATATTATTGCATTTATATGGAACCCCTATGAAAACAGTAGGTATTATTAAATATATCTCAATTGTTTTACATAAAATACCTCAAATCATTGTGATCCAAGAGGTGGTCATGGTTGATTTGGAACCATACTTTAGTATGTGCCTCTTGAGAGAATTCACTGCTAAGTCGAGAGGTTATCTTTCTCTAGATTATTCCCATTTGGAAATTCCTTTCAAAGGGAAAATAATTCGTATATACAATGAGAAACCTTCCACATTTCATATAGAAAGGGTCAAGGATGAAGAAAAGTGTATGGATTCTACTAACTTGATGATCAAATATATGGAAGAGTTAGATTTAATGGAAGAAGCTCTAGGTGAAATTTGCACAAAAGATGAATTATCCATGAATGAATTCAATGCAATGATTAAAACTAATATTGGTTGCTATGCCATTACCAAGCCTTAAAAGGTGGAAGTAAAGGTATCCAATGATGGAGATCCTATCTCAGATAAGTTGTGGAAACTCTTCTTCAACGATGCAAAATGTAAAAATGGTATTGAAGCAGGGATTGTCCTCATCTCCCCTTCTGGCATATAGAAGATATATTCATAGTGACTGACATGGAGCTATACAAATAATGCTTTCGAGTATGAAACATTATGCTTAGGTTTGAAGAAAGCAGAGAAACTTGGGATCAAACAACTCCATATTTTTGGAGATTCAAATTTGATTGTCAATCAAGTGACTAACAAGTGTATCTCCAAATAACACTATTTAAAGGTGTATCGCAACAATTTTTAGGACTTGTTCGAAGCCTACACGATGTTAAATATCCAAGCAATTTGGTGGGAAAAAATAAGCATGACAATCTCTTGGCATCTATCGATGCTAGGTTTTCCTCAGATGAACACATGATGTAAAAACCAAAGACTATGAAGCTTGTTTACAGGTCTTCAGTTCTTGATAAGAATATTCATTGGCAAGTGTGAATGATGAGAAGATTGTGAACTTCTTGATAAATGAAGCTAGAAATATTGAAGGGAGAACCTTTGATGAAGAAGAACTTGAGGGATTGATCCAGTTAAAAAATAATCACATCCCGAAAGGATTGATTTCACTTGAAAGTATTTTTGATCAAAATGATAGAATGATAAAGCATAAGATCAAGGTGGATGGAAAGAAGTAAAAATAATTATAGTTAGAACTTGAGAAATCAATAAAGGTTGGAATTGAATGCACACCTGACTAACTTGAGCAAATTAAGGAACTATGCCAAGAATTCCCAGACATTGTCACCTGGAGTTATTAGGACCTCAAAGGGTACAAAAAGAATGTTATCCAGCATACAATTGAACTATATGAAGGAGTAAAACCTTTCAAATAAAAATAGAGGCTAGTCAATCCCAACATTGAGACCCTGATGAAGGTAAAACTTTTGAAGATGCTCAAAGTGAAGATAATTTATCCTGTCAAGCACTCTTCTTGGGTAGCAAATTTGATCCCTATGTAGAAGAAGAATGAAGATATTCACTTATGCATTGATTTTTGAAATCTTAATCAAGCTTCTCTAAAGGACCGTTATCCTTTTTCATATATAGATCAGGTCCTCCACGTGGTTGCAGGAGCATAGAGATTTTATTTTCTTGATGGATTCTCTAGGTATAATCAAATCTAGGTCAAAGATGAAGACCAATACAAGACATTCACCACAAAGTGGGGAACACTTACTTACCAGCTAATGCATTTTGATCTCTCAAACACTGGAGCAACCTTTCAGAGAGCAATGGACCTAGATTTAGATGAGTTACTTAACCTAATCATTGTCATTTATTTGGATTATATGATAGTTTTCTCCCATAAATGGGAGGAACATTATTTACATTTATGAAAGGTATTTGAGAAGTGCCAAGAATTTGGGGTATCCATCAACCCGAAGAAGTCCATGTTCATGGTAAAATAAGGAAAGCTTCGGGGCTATACAATTTTTAAGAAAGGGTTAGTTGTTGATCTAGCTAGAGTCGAAGCTCTCTTAAAGCTCCCATTACTAGCTAATAAGAAAATTTTGCAATATTTCTTTGACCAAATCAACTTCATTAGGAAGTTTATCGTAAAATTTGCTCAAGTAGTGAAGCCAATTATTGAACTATTAAAAAGGAATACCAAGTTTAAATGGATGAATAAAAGAAAATAATATTTTAGAGAGATTAAGGAGAGGATTCCTTAGGCTACCATCTTGGTGAATCCTAATTATTCTAAAGATTTCATCCTTTATGTTGGTGGTGAGCAAGAAAGTTATGTGGATGTCCTTACATAGAAGGGAGAGGATAAAAATGAATGACCTATTGCATTCTTGAGTCAAGTGATTCAACCACATGAAGAAAAATATAATTTCATTGAGAATTAAGTGTATGCAGTGATGAAATATTTGAAGAAGTTTCAACATTTTATTTTATAGAGCAAAGTGATAGTTCAAGTTGTACATCTTGATGTTCAAAGTTTCATTATCCAAGGAGAACTTGGAGATAAGAGAGCTAGTTGGGTCTCTAATATACAAGAATATGATATCAAGATTCAGCCAACCAAGTTGATTCGTGGTCGAGAACTATGTCAAAATCTTACGAGGAGTGCTAATTTTAAAACAATAACATGCCAGTTTGAAGATCCAGTGCAAGAAAGTAGTCTTACTAATAAGCCTGTAATTAAATGAGATTGGACATAAGACATTTTAGAATAATTCAATACAGGAAGGTGTCCTCATATTAATGCTTCACAAAGAAGAAGGTTTAGGCTGCAAGCCTGCAGGTATGTCATGTTGACAAATGAGCTATTCTACAAGAACATTGATGGAGTGCTCTTGAGATGTGTCAAAGAGTCAAAGAAATAGAATATACTGGAAGAATTCCATTCTAGATTATCAGGAGGAAATTATGCAGGTAGACCCATGGATCTAAAAATCTTAAAGGTGGGTTATTATTGGCCTACTCTCTTTTTTATGCATTTAAGGTTAGTCAAAGCTATGAAAAATGCCAAAGATATGTTGGCCTAAGCAAAAATGCTTCCTTATCACTTCATCCAATTCAAGTAGAAGCACCATTTCAACAATGGGGATTAGATTATATTGGTATTATTGACCCTAATTCATTTTTTGGGCATAAGTATATTCTAACAGCAACTGACTATTTCACTCGGTGGATAGAAGCAGTGCCAACTAAGAAAGTAGATTAAGAAGTTGTCATTTATTTTCTAGAGGGGTTGATAACGTGCTTTAGTGTACCAAATGCCATTGCGATAGATAATTTGAATCTGTTCATTGGAGCTAAAATTAGTGAATTTGCAAGCAAGTACAAAATATATTTGAAGACTTCATCCAACTATTACCCACAAGGAAATGGATTGGCTGAGTTGATAAACAAGAATCTGCTAAGAATTTTGAAAAGAACTCTAGGAGATAACAAGTGAAGCTAGCATTTGCTCCTGAATCAAGCTCCATGGGCTTGTTGGAGCCAAATTTGACTCAAATTTAGAAACCCCTAATTTGAAATTTCTGGTTTCAACAAATTTACCAAATGTTGCCGATCTCTGTTGCATTCCCCTCTAGGAAATTGATTTTCAATGGTGTGATCCCTAATAAACAACTATAAAAATATTAATCTTAATCAAATATAGAATTGTGACCTTCATCATTGAATTCAATTGAATACCTTTTAAAACATTAAAAATTACCGATGAAGTTATCCGATTATTAAAGGGCTTATAAAATTCAAAGTGATTAAACATTTGCTAAAGGTATTTTAAAAATTCCATAGGTTATTAAAAAATTTGGACTTAAAAGGCAATAAATAATCCTAAGGCATAAATTAAATCACGTGGGAAAATAAGGGTATGCACCCATTTCATGATTAAAGATCATGTAAATCAAGCGAATATGAGGGCAACACTCAATCATGATGAAATAAGGCGATCACGCTCGCTCAAAATATAAGAGTATTAACATTGAAAGGGTTTAGGTGCCCAAAAATTAATCAAACCATTAATCAAGTTTATGAGGGTTTTAACATGTTAGTAATTTTCCCCCTTTCACCTAATCAAAGTGCTTTAAGTTTTAACTATGCGCCTTATCAATTATTAAGCGTGCAAGTCAACGAAGATCAATGGTTAGTCACCGATCAATCCAATGATGATGCTCTTAGCAGATAAATCGACCAATGAAATTATTTCATTTGAACAAAGGATAACTACCTTTTGTCTTCAATAAATCCAACGGTAGCGCATGCCCTAGATCGGATCCAACGGTTGCGCTTCCACAAAGTCATCAAAGGTTTGCAAGTGAAAGGCAAGGGTTATAAAAGCGTACGATTGATCCAACGACAACACTGGATCCTACCTAAATATGATGGTCGCACTCGCTCTAAATATATAAATGTTGGCATTAAAAAGGTTAAGTACCTCGAGGTTAATTAAATTACTAATCACAATTAACAAGGGTCTTAATACATTGATAATTATTCCCCTTTCATCTAACTAAATATTAATAAGTTTAGAAAGTATGCACCATTTTGAAAATTATTCATGCAGGACAAAGAAGATCTACGAATGTGCTTGATCAAGAATCAATCCAATGAATATGCGCTCCCTGACGAAGTCAACGTTGGTCATGTGCCCATTTGACTAAGGCTCGATCAATTCTAAAAGATCTAACGGTAGCGCTTACTCCGTCTTGATCCGATGACCATGCGCACAAAGATCCAAACAAAAAATAGAGCATCCATATGAGTGGCGGTTAACAAGCTTGCACCTTCATGGAATCCAAGGGTAGCACATGCCCCAAGTCAGATACAATGATGGTGCTTTTCAGAAGTAGTCAGAGAATAACAGATCATTCATGATTAGGACTAAAGTCAAAGCAAAAGATCAATGGTTGGGCTCAAGCCCGCCCAAATCCAACGATGATGATCCATCGAGGTGGCCGAACGATAAAATGGTAAAGGTTATTGGGTAATTAAAAGGTAAAGAGGAAAGCTAATCATGATTAGTAAGGGTTCTAAACACATGGTTAATCATCGCTATATAGAGATTACTAAGGCCTAAAAGAAGAATTATATCATAAGGCCTTAGGCGCCTAACAATTAGGTTTTAATTAAAATAAGATAAGCTTGATTAGAGAGATTCTTAATTCGTTGCTAATTTATCCGTTTCATCTACTAAAGCATTAATTAAAGCCTCGAATATGTACCCATTTTTTAAATTCTATGCATATCTCAAAAAATTAATGGCTGTGTGTTTAAATCCAAGTCGATCCGATGGTCGTGCATCATTCATAATAGTCCAAAGCTTGGAAATTGGATGGGTGAAAATAGATTGATGGTCGTGCCTGGCCACCAATCAATCCGACGACTGTGTTCATTGTAGATACTTCGACCAATGAAATCCATTCACCCGAATTAAGGTTAACAACCTTCGATCTTCACCAAAATCTGTCAGTTGCACCTGATCCAAAATATATCTAATGAAAATGCTTTAATCAAAGGCAAAAAGACATCTAACGACAGCGCTTAATTCCACTAAATCCAATGGTCATGCTTAAATCAAGATGATCTAAAGAACATAAAGTGTACATCTTGGTCTAATCCGATGGTGGCACTTGTTCTCGCTTACATTCGATGGTATAAATTTCTCGAAAGTGATCAGCATTTAAACGAAGTAGTCATCAATGGGGTTACGATTAAAGCTGATCGGATGGTTGTGCTTATATCCATTGTGATCCAATGACACCGCTTAAATCGAGGTTATCAAAAGATAATGAAGTGGGATAAAAGGGTACACACCTCTATCTGATCCAATGATGGCGCTTGACCCTGCTCAAATATGATGGCAGTGCGTAGCCGAAGCATCCGAAGGTTAAGGTATATGATTTGTTTTTTACTGTCTAATAATTAATTAGAATAAAAAAAGCACACATGACAAAATTTTTGATCGAACAATGAACACTTTGTGAAGGTGATCGGGGTATAAAGGATTATTCATTAAGGGTTATTGTCATCACCATGTTAGCATTAATAAATCGAGATTATATATATGATTAATACATGGGAAAATTCAAGTCAAAGTTATATGTTTGATCTTAAGTTAGAGATCGATTTATTACAAATCATAAATTTTCACTTAGTACATATGACTACCCTTAGTATACATATTATATCGTATGGCTAGCAATTACGCAGGGTCATAAAAATCAACCGTAGCAATCAAAACCTACATAGATCTAATGGTAAGCATGATATGCTATGCTTGGGGTGAGTATTATGACTAAGTACCTCAAGCCCTGATTAGATTTTGATTCATTATGGTAATATTGTCCCTTAAATATTAAAAAAATGTGCAAATTAGAAAATTTTGATGGGCACACGCTTCAATGAGCGGATCTAACGACCGATCCCCAGAATAATGACCACTTTTTAACGATATATCTTCTTTCAAAAATTGACTCCTATAAAATGCCAAGGTGGTGGAATGCCTCGTAAAAATTATCGTGAAATCTATCATTCATAATGCCACATCAGGGGAGGAAGCATCTTAGTGACTAATAGCAACACTGTAAATGATTAAAGGTACACAAACCAAAGACCTCCACAAGGTGAGCCAAGGAAGATCACAAGTCATAACTGCCCGATTTTAGAAACAACACAATAGCAAGTATTCATTGGCCAATTTCAAAGGGTTGTTGGTGACATTGCATTAATAATGCCTTGTGTGAAAACTATGAAGCCAATCCTCCATAAATTACTTAAACCTCCACTCTCGAACGCATTACCAACCTGATTGTTTCAGATAAAAAAAATTGTTGTAAACGAATAGAGAGTTAAAGAGTTACCATAACAGGCGAGAAGCTCAAGGGAGTGTATTACAGTAAGTTGAGTTGTAGTTTATAAGAAAAATGACCTCTTGGGGAGCTGCTTTCACACCAAAGGACACCTTGGAGGTTGTAAAATTTATCACTGATTAGACCCTGTATGCTGAGCTCTCCAAAAAAGTTGCTACCATAATAGGGATATATGATTTCTCCAAATAATCTACGAAAGACAAGAAGCTCACACCAGCTCAATAGTATGAAATTGAGAACACCTATATTCAGAGCTTTGAGTCCATTGAAGAGAATTTACAATGCTACCCTTGGCTGCTAGAATATTTATTTCACAAAGCAAGGAGATTGCAGAACAAGAGACCCCACAAAAGTAATAGATGGATGAGCAATGTTGGGAAATTAATATGTCCCAGAGTATACTACTCCGTGGACCTCATAGCATGGCTGGCAGTGGCATACGACGAGAACACTAGAACATTCAAGGATAACAAGGACCAACCAGTATTTAGTATTGCACCCATGCATATAAAGGAAGTTTTCAATATTACACATTTGAACATACCACTAATCCATCAGGTAATTCAGAGATATTCTAGTAGGTTAACTAAATTAGAGTTATTTAAAATGCTTTTTGAAGCACATGAAAATGTTTAGTATGAATTCCCTATTAGAAAAACTGCATTTAAGCCCTGGGTCAAGGATTTCTATGATATGGTTAGCATCATCCTAGGAGTAGTAGAACTCGATGTGGTTTGGATGGACATACTGTATTTGGTAACACAGAGTAATAGGAGTACGAACCTCCATATCTATACTTGAGAATGGGAGTTGAGCAAACATAGGCACAGGCAGTTGACAGAATTAAAGAGGGCAATTTTGGAGCAAAAGAAACAAATGCCCTATTTCTCCAACTACTCGATTCTCATGCATCTGTTGGTTGGGCAAATGGGAGAAGATAGTAAAAATATACTGAAATATATTGAGAACCCATACATTCAAACTAGATTTTGGAGGATACACGAGGGACGTACTCATTTAGACTGGTTTTGTGACAACTTCATGGTTGAAATTCATTGGATTTTAACAGGCAACATGCTTGAGAGATTAGGCCCTAGAATAAAAATATTTATCAAGAAAAAAGAAATAGAAGATTATTTCATCTCAAAGGGTTTCATGTACATTAGGCTCTATGGGGCCAAAATTCCCCCTAAGGTGTTGCCTATGTACTGCCCATTCTCCTTAGCCGCACTGGAAATAGTGAGATAGGTAACAAAAGAAGCCAAGATGAGACAAGCTAAGAAGCATGGTCGGGTCCCTTGGTTCAATGTGCCCTATAAATTTGGATATTACATATTTGTAGGATATCCGGCCATGTATAAAGGTATGTATGATCTAGAAAGCCTAAATTTTGAAGAGGTGACTTGGAGACCATATGATCCTTTGAAAAAATATAGGGATATGATGAAACACGAATATGCCTGGGTCAAGCACAGAAAAGACCAATATGAAGAAGAGTTGTTGGAGGCAATGAAAAAGGGAGAAAATTTGCAAAAGGTATGGAATGCTTTCCCATTCAATCAAAGGGGAAATTCACAAATCCACCCACCATATGAATACCCCATAAAGCTGAACGTAATAAGGAGGATTACTATGGAATCAACAACCCCAATCTTCTCCCCTCCTACTCAAACAATCTGAGAAGATCCTATACTAGAAATTATAGAAGGGCAAGGCATTGAATAAATGGAAGTTATAGTGAAAACAATAGATGTAGTGGAACACCAAATTCAAGTCTCGGAGGGCCACCAACTCAGTATAAAAGCGGCACCCAGTACTTCACAAGAAACTCCCACAAGATTTCATACAAATAAAGTAAAGGAAGTTATTACAGGACCATCCCAAGAATTATAAATTCTAGAAAAACAAGCTATGGTCCCTGTTCCTGATCAACTGTTGGTCATTATCAGTGTAAAGAAGTTAGTCCCTCAGGCTATTCCCACCTCGATGAAGATTAATGACAAAGAAATACCAATTCCATCTGTAACACAAATGAAAGTCGATGGTCTTGGAGAAATATTGAGAGATCATAGGGTAGAAAAGCAAGAGGTTGTATCTACCATTGAGGCAAAGAGGCCTAAGCTGACTATGATATTGACAAAGGTTACATTAAAAAGGGTCGAGGAATAAAGGATTTTTAGTGTTGCAAATGAAAAGGAACTGCAGGTAGTAGCAGGGATGGGTGGCATGGTAGAAAGTTCTATTATAGAGGTGGATAAAAACAAGAACAAGTCATCTATAGCAAAAATATCCATACCTTCACCACACGAACCAATGATTCTCACTATTGATGATCAAACATGAAAGGTTTCAATGCGGGGAAAAGAAGTTGACATGGTTAGAATGAACAAAGCTATGATTATATACAACCATCGTAGGCTAAATATAGCCATGATAAGAAGAAAAAAAAACCCTAATCTTAGCTAACAATAATATAATATCCTAAAAATAATAAAGATGCCAAAATAATATCACCAAAAGGTGTCGGTAAATAAAGTAAACAAACTAACTTAGGACTAATTACCAAATGAGGTAATATCGTAGTTACTAACATAGTAACTCTAACATCCCCTCTTATTACATTATTTGGGTAATACATATATATCCCCCCATACAAAAATATTTGGGTAAAGTATATAACTACCCCAATACAGTGAAGAAGAATAGAAATGAAAGAACGTTGGCTCGTGCTTTGTCTTTTGCTCTAGCTCTAGCTCATGGCGCTGGCTCTGGCTCTAAGCGTACCTCTAAATGTGTACCTTTGGGCCTATCTTTGGATTTGCCTGTGAATATGCCTCTGGATCATTACCTCTAGATCTACCTATAGATCTACCTTTGGAACTTTATCTCTGGGTCTGTATTTAGGTCTGTCTCTGGGTCATTGCCTCTAGGACTGCCACTCGGTCTATCATTGGATTTGCCTCTGGGTCTACCATAGGTTTTACCTTTTAGGTAGAAGCCATACAAAATTGCTTTCATCATGGTCCATTGTGTGTGGTCTGTCCATCCACAATCGATATGAACCTTGTTGGCCAATTTCACTTTGTACCAACAATTGGAAGAAGAATAATTTGTACATCCACATGAGTCACAAGGATGTAATTTCCAACATCTAGCTGCAACATGTCCTATTTTTCCACAATGACTGCAACAATGCTTTTTAGGAGTTGTAGGAGATTTAGGTTTTACAAATATGGTATTACTGGTACTTGCATGTCCAGTATAGCCAAGGCCTTCATTCTTTGCCCTGACATTTAGCATTATTGGATTTGTAATGCCTTGTTCCTGTTTACCTAATCTCTTACTATTGAATCCCATTTTCTTCATCAGTTTGGATCCAAATACTTTGGTGTGTTGTTCAAAATACCCAATTTCATCATCTTCATCAATGCTTTTAACAATATTGATGAGATTATGAAGCTCGTTTTGAGGAGTTTTAGTTTTTAAGTCACTAGTGTTGCAAGCAAAGCCTGCTTTTGAAATGAGATCATCTGTGCTACAACTGATATCTACCATTGAAGATAGGAGGTTGCTTGTATCACAACAAGAATTGGTTTTCATGGGCTCAAGGTCACATGTGTCACAACAAGCATTCACCACCATGGGCTAAAGGTCACTTGTGTCACTACAAGCATTGACCATTAGGGGTTTGACCTTTGTTTCCTCATTTATTTCCAATTTCACTTTACATTGGGCACGGTCAGGTGCAACAAATAACATGTATATACCCCTTATAACGCTAATAGGAAATCAAGCACCATTTATTTGTAAGTCTATACAAGACTCATATTCATTGAGGAGGGCTACTAAACCATTATTTAGTGTGAGAAATATGCCCTCCTCATAAAAATCTAGCCCATCCATCTCTGGTGGAAAATAAGGATTTTTAACTGATTTTTCAACATTATCAGTTTGTTTTGGAGCTTGCTTTTTCTTTGATCTGTCCATGTTTAAGGTGTCGGTCATTGTTGAAAATGCACCTTTACAATGAAATTTTGCAAAAATAATTTGACTAAGGTGTTGGTCACTGTCGAAAATGCACCCTTATAAGTCTTCCCCCTTGTTTTTACAAAATTATATCTCCCCTGTGTGCAAGATAGGAGATGGTGGAGAGAAAAAAAATATCCCCCCATTAAGGTAGAAAATCACAACAATGAAGCCTCTACGACTTTTACAAAGCTTACCTCCTTGACAATGTTCAAATTTTTTGCTCTTTTACATTTAAGGTAATTGGAAAAATTGAAAGTGGAATCAAATATTTAATTAATAATAAAATAATTTTTGTTTTAAAAATCAATAAAAAGAAAATTGATTTTAAAAAACAAAAAATATTATATTATTAAAAAAAATGATAAACTTTAATAGTAGCCAAATTAAAACTTTTACCTTTTGGTTGTCAGTGGGGTTTGAAACCCCGACATGGCGGTCTACAGTGATCTTAGAGCATGGTTTCTTGCCATGCCAGCTATGCTTACCGATGGAAGAAAGGGTCAACATCCTTTATGTTATCACTGTCGATGTCTGCAAGAGCAGATCCCTCATTGGCCAGCCACCTCCACCGGTGGTGCTCTTATCTACAGTGGCAGCGATGCTCCTCGACACTGGCTAGGAATCAAAGTAAATAAAAAAACAACCTCCTTTGGACGTTGCTCCTCTCTGGGCAGGCGATTTCCAGATTTCCATTGCTTAGATCGTCTCTAGATTTCCACGCTCAAATCACCACACTCAAGTCTGGAGCTTCGATGTCCCTTCGACAACACTTTAGCTAAATTCTTTTAAGGAGGTAAACAAAATGGATTCCGTTGCAATATTTTAAACGGAGTGTACTACAAAATTCTGGAATACCTCCATGAATTTTTTTTCTAATAGTCTATGTGGGATCGGGAGACAATGCACTTCATTGCAGGTTGCTACACTTCACCTTGGGATGGCGCTATGTTCTACAACTGGTAAGGAAATTACGCAAAATACTTCTGTAATCGGTTCAAAATAAATGAGATCTATAAATCAAAACCTCTCCATGTATTTGTTTGCATGCAGTTGTCCTTGTTGCTACGGTGAATCTTCTTCAGTAGATCGTGTAGAACATCAAGGAGTATCGACAATCTGACATCCTCGAATACAAACCTGCAAAGCACAAGGAATGGTGTGTTGATCTGGTACCGCAAGTTAGTAAGGCACCAACGACCAACGCGGGCGAAGTCAACATGTGTTGATTATTTTATTAAAGGATATTTTCACCCTTATTAATCCTTTAAAGGCTATATCCCACCAAATATCGATGCTCTAAATGCTAAACACCCTCGCTAGATTTGTTGATGGGTTTTGAGATCCACCAATTACTGAGAATGAAAAAACATTTTGTTCTTCTACAAAAATTTGCTCAAACAGAGACGAACACCGCATAGAATCTAAATTTTGGCAGGCTCCTTTACCAGCATTTGAATGAGCTTTCAACGCATTCTAGGAGTCTATACTGGCATCCTCACCTGCATCAACAATGAGATCTAGATAAAACCAGTGAGTGTCACCCCCTTTCAATTTTAGCATTATCCGCTTTGATGAATTTGTTGTACCATGCATATCATTTGCAACATGGTGGAAGTACACGATTTTGCCTGTAACTACGTGCTGCAAAACAAAAAAAATTTATAGGACAAAAAATCCTACATGTGGGATACTATGGCCTTAAAGTGGTTTAAAACCAAGCTCGCGTAATAGTCTTAATGATTACCTATCGATAGTCATCCCCCATTTAAAGTTCATTTTGTCCGTAAAAAAATCCACTAGATTAGATGTATGCATCCATGCTGTCTAGTATCACCCTTTGTAGACCACCCACGTGTAACCAATCTCGTTAGATGTTGTTCAACATTCACATAGTTGGTCTTCTTTTGCTTAGATGTCCTGTCTTAGGTCTTCAACCATAGTGCGTTAGGTCATCCTGTCACGTGGTTAGCTTGTCCAACTGACTTCTTGGTGCATCCAGGTTTGCACGAGTTTGTTCATGTCACGGATGCACAGTCCATAGTGTATAGGCTTATTCCACACTTTCATATGTGGTCAGATTTGCTTGGTCTAGTCAGCATCGCAAAACTTACCATATCTCGTCGGTCCAACGTACGTCTTAAGGCCGCTTGGAATTCAGGGTGTTGGAAAATCCGTCGATGGCCACATCAGGTTGGCACTTAGGAGCTGAGCTGGTCAGCGTCATCTAGGCAGATTTTAGATACCCAGATCTGACCATACACAAATCTCTCCACCTCGATAGAGCTTTCACCAATCAGAACTGGTCTCGGTTAGAACTAATTCAGGATAGGATCCCCTCTCAAGCTACAATTGAATCGAGAGCATAAGGCTATGATACCATATTAGGGTTTAGAAATAAATGATAATATTCAATATTCAAAAAAATAGAATATATACAACCATCATAGGCTAAAGATATCCATGATAAGAAGAAAAATAGCCAGTCAAAGAGCAAACAAAGAACAAAAGAAGACTATTTAGGCACTGAGATCACTGGTTGAACCAGTCAAGACTAAGATATTCCAAGAGAAGTATACATTATGAATAGAAAAGGATAATGGAAGACAACTGTACAAGTTTTTGAGGATTAAACCAAATAGTGACAAATGTAAGACCCATATGAGGCCAAAAATAATAGATTCAAGAACCTGAAGCTATAAATACACCAGCTACAGTTAAAATTTGCATCAAGCATTTAGAGATAGCATTTTTCTAAGAGGTATACTTGAGTGCCCTGTAAATTGTGTTGTTATATCCTTTGTGTCTATTTTTCTTTGTCATCCCTCATTCTTCCCTTTGCTATGCAGGTTTTGGTAGAACTGTGCCTGAGAAGATGAGAATATCTCGTATTTTTTATCTTGAAACTCATAGATTTTTCCTATATCCATATTGGAGCAGGTAAAGTTGATGAAGTCTTGTTATATTATTTGAACAAAGACTTCTCATTGTATTAATAGATTTTAATAGAGTTTAATGGCATTATGCCCACTCTGCATGTAATTCATTTGGAAAAATTAATATAATTCTAGGGTTTAGTTCTGCCATTTTTATCTACAATTCTATGTGTTTCCTCATAGCAGATTACATTATTTGAATGTGTTATGAGCGTTTCTTTCATTGGTTAACTTTTAGATTCACTACGATATTTGACTGGGTCTAATAGCGCCAATTTCTCTTTTCTCCATTCTTTCTGTTCATATTTTAAAGTGTTGTTAAATTGCTATAACAACCTAATGAATCTAGGCACCGGTCTACATAAGGCATAATAATAGTTGTTGTCCTTGCTTGGTCATTTTAATATAAGTAGTGTAATTAAAATCTGGAGTGCTTAAACTTGAAATATCTAAAGTTTATCACTGGGGTTTCCTTACCCATTCTAGTTATTTTCTTTAGCAATATATCTTTTATCCGAATAAAGAGGTAGGTTGACCAGAGCTTGTAATAGCTCATTGGTTCCAAATGATTTCTTGTAGCATGACAATCAAATCCTATGGATTCAAGAAATTGTTCCAATAGGGCTGATCACATCTCAATTAAGAAGTCTATCAAAATATCTCCATACTCTTTCGTGTATAGAAAAAAGTGGTTTTGCTGATCCATATAGAGTTGTCGATGCTCCAGTATTTGCACTCACTTGATGGTGAAGAGGAGGAGCTTGATCCTATGCATACAAGGTTGTCTCAACTCTTACAGTTGGAAGAGGAAAGAGAGAAAGTATATACTGCATTCATGAAGCATATCCAGGTGACTAAGAACTAGTTCAGTAAGAAAACTTCAGAGAAAGCTTTCAGTGTTGGTGATCTTGTGTTAAAATAAAATAAAAATAAGGCCAAACTAGGAAATCATCATAAATTCAAGGCAATATGGGAAGGTCCCTTCCAGATCATCAATAGTAATCAAGTTAATTTGTTTTATTTGTAGGATATGGAAGGTCGTGTTCTACCGATTCCAGTCAATGGTATTCATCTAAAGGCCTGCTATCGGTAAAACAAGTGCAGGAACATCCAAGTTGTAAATATGTATATTGTCTATTTGACTTTGTTTTGATCAAAAAAAGAAAAGAAAAAGTGGCTTCACTCAAAACAAAGATTTTTCCCATGCATATCTTGTTTTTTTTGAAGCGAAGCTCATCTTCATGCCATCGAAGGATATTTTTTGTGTTTGACCAAATTGGTAAGAAATACTTTCGCTTGCATGCTTTTTGAACTCCACATTTCACCTTATTTTTGGTGTCTAGTCAAGCGAAAGTGCATTTCACCTTATTTTTCCAATGAAACTTCCAGATGCATGGCTTTTTCACCAATGAAGTCAAGAAAAGATGTTATCAACACTCTACATCAGTAAAAACAAGTGCTTATCACACAATTCAAGGCAAAAAAGTAGGCAATCATGATTTTTGAGGTCAACCGTTGGTGGTAGGTTGTGCATCCCAAAAAGGAAAAAATAAAATAACCTATCATGAAACTCGAAAAAGATATGGGCAAAACCATTAAAATCATGGGAGAGCATCACATGCTCAAGAGACTAGGTGCACATTCATATCAAATTAGCAGGTGCACCGTAAGTATTAAATCTGGTAGGTGTGGTTAAAAAGCTATAAAAGGATGTACATGTCAGCTGAATAAACAAATAAAATTGTAAAGCCCCTGTTTGTAGAGTCGTTGCTTGAAAGTGTAGAATTATTTAATTTCAGTTAAAGGAAAAAGCTTGAAGATGGCAAGGAATACCACATAAGCTAAGAAAGAGAAGGCTCAGAAGAAGGTTGATGTAGGAAAGAAGCAATGAAAAGCCAAGAAAGAAAAAGACGAAGAAGAATTGGTGCCTTATAATGATCGACTTGCAAAAATCAACGACTATGAAATCATGAACAAAGGCGTGGAGAAATTGTGATAAGATATCAAATTTTCTCTTCAGAAGGTATTCGCTAAAATTTCATGCACCACGACATTTTATTCCCATGTTTCTTGGTATCTTTATATGTCGATGCATGCATGTCAAGAGTTGGTGTGGGCAATTGCTTAGTTTTATAACTCCTCTACAAGAGCTGTTCAAAACATCCATGGAGACAGGTTGTTCAACATTTCAGCCAATTCTATCAGAGAAGCTTTCACTTGTGGCATGAGATTACCTTATGATGTCATTTTTAAGAACGTCAATCTTGTAGAGTAGGAGGAGAGATATCAGTCCACATTGCCCATGCAACAGTTCATGGAAAATCAATTGCTAAAAACACCTCAGTTTGGAGAACTACTAACTTTGCCAAAGCCATTGAAATATTTTAAGAGCCCAGACCTATAATCGATGTTGGCATGGATTATTGATCTACATGCAAACTCCATAGTATATAAGTGGCAAGCGTCTCTTACACAATGTATTTTACAGGTTGATTTTTATGCCCCAACTACCATGAAGGTGAACACAAATCCGATTTTCTTTGATTTGGCAGATTTTATAGCTCGAAGGATGCACACTCAATTTAAGAAGGTACAACGTGGGGAAGTCATCAACTTCAAGCATTGCTCTTTTCTGGTTTGGTATTTCTTTTATTATATGCATCATCATTTTACCTTTGCAGAAGTGAAGAAAATAGATGAAGTAAGTAGAATATTACCGGTTTAATCCTGGATCCAGAACCTATCGAAGAAGGAATCCTACTATAATTTTAATCGAATATTTTTGGGACCCACCCTCAAACTCATTTATGGCACATGTGATAGACTGTCAAAAGTGATGAAGGAGGAGATTTTTGTAAAAGAGAAATATGACGTATTTTTGTTGATGTAAGGAGTTGTTAGAATTTTTGGTTTCTTCGACAAGCCTTTTCTTTTGCCGTATTTTGCCACAGAGAATCTATTTGAATTGGAAGTAGCCCAACAAAATGAATTTACCAATGATACATATGTGTCATATAGGGGAAAGCAAGCTATGTACGCCATGCCTTTTCGCTTTGGCAATATTTAAGTGACCCGATATGGGTAGAACAAGTTGATTGCCAATACACTGTACAACCTTGAGTTAATTGAGCTTCCCCAACAATGGCGATATGACCCTTTGGGTATTTTTGGGAAGTTTACCAAGGGTAAGAATTTTCATTGCTTCTCAAAAAAAGATATCTTGTAGTAATGGAATAATCCCAAGGGACGTGACCTTGAGTGGCTTATTGAAAATATTATGTCACTTCCTCTTTGGCATGATTTCTATGAAATGGAAGTCAAGTATGATCTTGCAAATCATTTGGAGTAGGTTCCTCCTAAGGATTTATTTAATCAAATGAAAAATAAATTACCCAAATGGTCTAATGAGAAGATCACCAACTGGTGGATCATGAGAGTGCACCGAGGGAAGCCTGGATCAGCTTACCCGTTGGCTATGGATGAAGTGTTTTGCAATTTTATGATGATCTTTGTGATAAGTATCAACCCATCTCTTTCGCTGACCTAGTGCCTTGAAGTATTCAAAGTCCTGATAATGAAGAGGTTGTGGCAAGAGAAGAGAAATTATTGGTTGAGGAGGAGGCAGAAGAAGAGGAACACTTACCACCCGAAGAACAACTTTCACTCAAAAAAAGAAGCATGGTTACAAAGTTATCTTTTCCAAATATTGTAAAGAAGCCCATAAGTGGTGCAGTTTCTGCTCCTAGTACAAACCCTCTTTCTTCATTTGCGGTTGGGCTGACTAGATTTAGAGAGGTAATATCTTCTGCTTAGTAAAGAAAACCAAGCCAAATGGTGGAGTTGGTAGATCTTGAAGCGAAGGTAGTGAAAGATGAGGAAGAGAAATATCCAGTAGTGCAATAGCCTTCGTCGTCAGCTCAAACAATGTCGAAGCCTGCAGGTACGTATTTTCTTTCTTCTTCTCTCAATAATAAGTATCTGGTGGCCATTGCCTCTCATAATTTAGTTTCTACTTCCACTTTGCTTCCATTTACCGTATCTACCACTTCTGCTCCTTTCTTTATTTCACAGTCGCAAGTCACCAATGCTCCTCCCATTTCTTCCATTCGCTCCATTTATCTATCTTTTAGTTCATTTGCATCCACCCATAATCCATTTTCCCTTTCATTATCCTCCATTACTTCTAGCATCCCTATCAACCCTATTGTCGTTATAAGTATGCAAGACACTTCAAGGGTAAGTGTAACTATAATGCCTTATGTTTTTGCTCCCTCTGTTGAGCCAAACTCTCAACAGGATCTCATTTTCCTTGATTTTTGCATCACAGGAGCCACTGGATTTAGAAATAGAACTTCTATCGAAGCACCTTGGAATAGAGATAATCGAACGAGCATGAAAATATTCCTCGCAATGATTGAAAAGCCAGAAGCAGAAGGATGGGCAAGCCCTGAATTAAAAAGTTAAGAAGGTGAATTTTGATCCAGAAGCTATGGAGGTGCACACTGTGAAGATGGTCCTTCATGTCCATAAATTCCAAGAATAAATAATGTTGAATGATTATTCATATCAACTATTCATTGAGGACCTCATGAAAATTGATATGGCTGAGAAAATGAACACATAGGTGGAAATGAGTTCTATTTACTTGCATGGTGAACATTTCAAGGATCGTTTCTTCCAATATGAAGTAAATATAGTAGAATTAGAATATGCTTTAGCTAAGCAGAAGGTCCAACTAGACACTGTACAATCATAATATCAATGATGGCAACAAAAAGTGATAAGCCTGGAGGGAAAAATTGAAGGATACAAGCAGGCAGTCGAACAACAACAAGCAACACGATAGGAAGTAGAGAAACAAGTCCAAGCCATGAAGGACCAAATCCAGAGTCTGTAAAATTAGTTGGTAGACAAGGTGATGCAATCGGTGGCTCTCATGAAGAAAAAAGTCAAGGATGATCATAGTAATCTGCTTACCGATGGCGTCAAAAGCAACATTGGTTCTCATATCCTTTGGGAGGTGCAACAGGTTGTTTTGCATGGCTTGCACGTAGTGGAGTATTCGAAAGAGGACCTCAAATAAAAATTGGAAATAGTGATGAAGATCCAAATGATGGCTAAAATGGATTTGAATTTTGGCTCAATGAGCAACGTGGCCCGAGCTTGGGTAAATGCCAAGATAACACTACACACTTATTTTTCTAGGTTGGATCTGGTCAAAGAAGCCATAAAGCTGCTAGATAAATTTGAACAAGAGGTACATTTCACTGGTCTATTTTGAGAGTATAGCAAGCAATGGTTTCCCCAGTTTCACTGATGATCAAGGGAATATTCTAGAAAAGAAAGTCCTGGATGTGGTATGGGCTATTTTTGAAAATGATATTTCAGAGATTGATGAATGGAAAGAGCTCATCATCGAAGAGCATGTTTTGCCATTGATTAAGAAGATCACTTGTATCGAGTCTGGTTTGTTGTCGATTAGCCAGAGGGTTAACTACATTGACTTGGAGTAGGTTTAGACCTTTCAATACATTGTTGATACACTCCAAACTCGTCAAGTGATCAGTATTGATGCTTGGGCCGAAGTCATCGCAATATACAACACTATATGTTTACATCTCAAAGGGTAGGAAGAGACTGGTGCAAGCATCAGATAATCTGATGTAGCCGACGGTGTTAATTCTAAGCCTAAAGGATAAAGACCCTAGGATCGATTGCATTCAGACAAGCTAAATACTCTGTGAGCCACCATAAATATTGGTATTTTTGCCACATTAAATTTTTTGCCAAAATTTTGTTTAAGTGTGCAATGAATTTTGGTCGATGAAATCTATCTTTGTGAGCGAAATACAATTTTTGGGCAAAATCGGGAAAAAATGGGGTAAAAATCCTTTCCAGGCAAAATTCCTAGAAAAAATACTATTTTTGGGCAAAAGTGGGCACAAGACCAAGCAAAAGCCCTTTTCAAGCGAAATCGGGTAAAAATCCTTTAAAGGCGCAATTCATGGTGAAATTCCTTTCTGGGTGAAAGTATGGCAAAAATCCGTTTCAGGTGAAATCGTGGCGAAAGCCCATTTTGGTTCATGCCTGGGCGAAAAAACATTTCGTCATTCTCTCCTAGCAAAAGCCTATTTCGAGCAAAAATGAGCGAAGATCATTTTGGGGGAAATTTCAAGGCTTACAAATTCCATTTTTAGGGCAAAGAAATTAATGTTTTTGGAATTATTGTAGACAAATATCATATTCAACATATAGCTAGAGATTTTTCAAAATTAAATACTGATTCACTTCACTCTAGACTCTGGTGTGATCCTGCTGATTTTCAAAGCACCATCCACTATGGTGAATACTCATTTTCAATGCACCAACATGAGGATGAAAATTTGGTCGATGATTCCTATTAAGTCCCGATATGCCATTTATCGAAATTGCTTGTTGTTTCCCAATGTTCCACTGGATTGGTTCATTGCTACTATCAAGGAGAAAATTGCTATTGACTGGCCACCATTTTGTTTAATTTTCATTTAATTTTGGAGGTGAAATCCTCTATAAATACTAAGAAACTTGATGTAAAAAAAGGAGATGGACATTTGCTTGTGAAAACTTTCACAATTTAAACATTTGTTTTGATTCAAGGACTATTTTGCTCTAAGTTCTTGATCATGTTATGTATGTTTATACTTTCTTCTCTGCATTTCTATTAAATTTATATCATCATTGGTAGATTAAATTCTGATTCTAGATTTAGTTTTTCAATGGGAATGAATTTTGGAATGCTATTGGAAGTCATGCTTTATAATATGATCCGAGTTCAATTTTTATTTAGTCCTTCTATTGAATGCTATTAGTTTAAACTGGGTTGTTAATAGTACTGTTAATTCATCCCTGCATTATATCTTTGGCTTATAGTCATATTTACTTTTCTTTCTATTAATTTCTTTTCCTAATATTTATACCAGTTTTTAGAGTAGCAAGGGAACCAACCCCGTCTATATATTGGCATGAAGGACATTTCTTTCCTTTAGCCTTTCAATGTTGGCTGGGTCTAGGGAGTATACATACATTTTATCCTAGGGAAAAATATTGACCAAAAAGTCTTTTAGGGAATATTTTGAGAAACATCTCATTATAGGCTATGTTGCTATAGGTAGTCCAAAAAAGACTAAGGCGATTAATTGGGTTCTCCTTCCCCCTATGCATCTAAAATTTAGGTGTTTCAAAATTTGGCAGGAAGGGATGACTAAATATAATAAGATCTAGGGTTTGGTTACTCAAGTCCTTATAAGAATACTTGTGGTTGGATGAAGACCCCTGGATCAAGGTCATTTGCTATTTTGATGCTCCATTTTGTAGGGTGAGGGTTTGGAATTTAGAAGAAATGGGGTTTGATGGCACATGAGGTATGTGCTATGGGATGGTAGGGCTTTGATAATTAATGAAAGGTTAATATTGGGATATTAAGGCATACTATGTCAAAGTAGGAATCATTTAATTTGCCCCTAAGCCATTCGTGACATACAATATTAAAGATTACATGAAGGAGATTTTGAACAAAACCTACATTAATGATTGGGATTGGAGGAAGGTTATTGAGACAATAATGAGAAATTAGATCACTAGAAAGCACATATAAATTAGGAATATATCTTGTGCTCACTTTTTGAGAAGTAGGATAACTCAAATTGACCCACAATAACTCCTCACGAGGAGGTAGGAATGAGTGATGTCATGAGGATGATGGGTGGTTTTGTTCCCCATCATCCACAAAAGTTGTTATGATTGGAGGATTTGAGTCAGCATGATTGGGGTTGATTTATTAAGGTTGATTTTTTAGGACCCATAATATGGATTCACTTGATTAGATGCTAGGGGTTAGATTTAGGTTGTTGGGGGTAGTCCAAAAGAGATCCTTAGCAAAAAAATTAAGGAATCACTATTTTATTTTAATATGGTCGCTATGATTTCCTTATACCTATGCAAGAAAGAGGCCATGTAATTAAGGGATGTAAAGAATACCCTCCCTTAATCATCATGGATAGGAGATAGAGAACCAGATGAAGGGACTCCCTCATATTTCTCTTTGTAAATTGTATTTTTGAAGGTAGTTTGATTCTCTTGGTTATAAAACAAAGGATCAAAGCTGAGCAATAGTTGGTGAGCAATACTTTGAGTCATGTAGCATCACTTGACCATAGTTTGGAATGGAAGGGAGATTAAATTTATTAAGTTCTATTTATAGAATTATTTCAAAGAAGAAAGAGAAAGTATTTTGATATCCTTATATTGCCTTACATTGATATACCTAACCTGTATATGTCAATGCCTCCATATATACCTAAAGGTCCATATATACCTAACCACTCTCTATATACCTATCAATATATGGGAGATAGTTGATATATGGGATAATTATGGTACCTGAAAGTGACCAATGCATACACATCCCAATATGGTACATGATGGGTAATGAGGATCCTCCTTATGAATCCCACTAGTCCATCATGTTATACTCAATAGGCTTAAAGTATGCATGAGACCCAAAGTGGGCGATTAGCAGCCAATGTTCACAATATACCCAATATAGACTAGAAAATTATACCATGGTTGCTTAGAGGATTCTATACAATCCTCAAAAGGACTAGCCCTTAGTTATGTTCTCATTACTCTTAATTAATGTGATCTAACTAAGAAAACAAATTAAATGGTCTTACTTAAAGTTTGACAAATTTTATATTGATTAAAATTTTGGGTAGGATAGAGAGAAACTTTGAAAACCATTGTGGTGTTCACGTCGGGCTCACCAAATATGTGATTGGTGCAAAAAGGACTAGGGCTCAAAATATACCCAATGTAGCATAGAGACTCATACTATAGTTTCTCAAAGGATCATATACAATCATCAAGAGGACTAGCCCTTGGTTATGTTCTTATTACTCTTAATTAATATGATATAGCTAATAAAACAAATTAAATGGTCTTAAAAGTTTAACAAATTTTATCTTGATTAAGGTTTTGGTTAGGATAGAGAATACATTTGGGAGTTGTTGTGGTGTTCATGTTGGGTTCACCAAATATGTGATCAATGCAAAAATTATAGATGTCGCTAGGGAAATACCTATGCATTTATTCACTTTTTTTGCAAAATCATATTCAATATTAAGGGATATTATGTGGAATGCTAAGGATCTAGTTGAATGAGTCAATTTAACAAATACCTATGATTTTTCATGTGAAGCAACAATTTACCTCTAAGATCCTACTTATCCTGATGCTAAAACCTAGTTTTTAGATAAAGATGCGTAAACAAAAGATTCAAATATACAAGGAATTATTCCAAATTATTATTTGATAGAATGATTAAAAAAGAATAAATTTATTTTAGTTTAAAGAAAGGGTCCAAGAGATAATGTAACAAATAAATTTACCCTATAATGTAACTACGTGCAATTCTAATTTTGTGTCTAATGCAGAAAATGAATCCTATATTTATGCCCTTTATATTTTTTAGTAAAAAATAAATTTATTATCCCTATTTGTAAAATTTATTCACAAAAATAGAATCAAAATCTACAAATAGTTAAAACATATAAATTTAGAATCTTGAATTAGATACTTATGAAACCCAAAAATCATAGGAGTTGATTTTAAGCATAGGTAGAACCATTAGACAACTACCCTTTACAAGTTATCCCTTTCTCAAGAAATAGAATGATCATCCCGCCCCTTACCTATGAAATATTTAAGTTGCTTCACCACTCCCCCCTTCACCTTTGGACTCATCATGAAAGGTTTCTTAAGATAAAATAAAATAGTTATGAATCAATACTTACCTATTCTTTTTGAGACAAACAATCCAAATAATTACAAATTGTAAAGGAATATGAAATGCTAAAAAGTAAAAGCTTGTAAATGGATTATAATGAGGTAAAAATAATAATTATGGATTCTAGATAGATAAGAAAGGGAAGAATAACCATAACCCAAGATCCTAAGTTTCATATTTTTGATAAATATTGTTGTAATTGCCGCTTTCTAAATGCTCTTGATGATATCCTTTGCTAGTGATTAGGTGCTTTATGAGAGCTATTGAGAGGCTATTCCTTAATCTAGAGATCCCTTGATGGATCCTCATATATTTTGACACAATATAAGAAGGGAAGATCTATAATCCGAAGTCCTAATAAAATTTTGGCAATTTCAACATAGGAGAGAAATACTTAGAGCAATTTGGTAGTGTTCTAGTGCATAGAATATTCCTCCCTCTAAAGACCTCACCAAGGGCTGGTTTTATAGATAAACCATTCCTCCTTGGGGAATTGATAGAGGATTTTTAGTAGAGAGCAATATGAGTTGTGTGCAGTTGCATGGGATTGATTAGAGTCAAATGGGAGTTAGATGACATGCAACTATCAATCAAGAAAACATGATTGACAATTTGTTAGTCATTCTTATAACAAAAGCTAGAAAATTGAGTTGATGAGATAAGATTTGCGATAAACTAGTGGTGATAGGTAGTTAGGTAGATAAAATATTGACTTTGATGATGGTGAAGTAGAAGTGCCACAATGAGCAAAAACACTAAGGCACTTTGCATCATGGTCCTATTGCTTTTGTGACTATTAGGGGTTAAATTTGGATAGGAAAACTTAATTTTTTTACTAGTAATAAGCACCACGAGGAAGCAAAAGTGCCACCTGGCACTTCTATGGGGTTACAATGATTATGCTTTTAAGGAATTTTTAGGCATCAACTATTATACAAGCATAGTTGTGTTTATACTCATTGGAATTATTTTTTTATCCCATCCTAGTGGTATTATGTTTGTGAAGTTTTGTGAAGATTTGCTAAGGTTTTGTAAGCCTTAAAAATATTATCAGTTTTTGTAAAGATTTGCTAAGGATGTTGTCTTTAATTGGTGACACTTTTAGTGATTAATTAGCATGCAAAATTGGGTATCTGCAATCACATAGTGGTATTACAACAATTTGAAAATTATGCATGTATATATTGGTAAGGTTGAAACCTAGGTCTCCTTATATAAAGTTATAACCAATTGAAGTAATGCCATTCGATATCATCATTGTCTAATTATTAATAAAATATTATTTTAGAAGTTAGTTAAATTAAAAATTAAAAATTATTAGAACAAAGCTAAATGAGCTATCTTTTCCTTCATTTTAAAGAACTCTTAAAAGAACATAGAGCTACCTCTTCCTTCATTTAAAAGAACTCCTAAAAGAACATATGTCAAAACCCTATTAGAGGTCTCTTTATTTCAATTGTGAAACAATTATATAAGAGATAAAGTGGTATTTTTATTTTAATTATAAAATAATTGTATAAGAGGAAAGAGAAACAAAGGAGGCTCATTATGTCATGGTTGGTTGAATGAAGGAAAATATCTTAGAAAAAAAGAAAAAATCGTTGGGTTAAAATAAAATTTTAACAAGTCTATCATTGAAACCATTTATTTTATTAGTTTACATGTTTGTTGCAAATAGGTAAAAGACTATTTCGCATTAGGTTTAATGTGTAGACCAATTTGTGTGATGAAACCCCATAAGGGGGACAAAATCCCAGGGTCCAAATCTCGGGCCTCATCAGACTGAATGCTTGTCCACTTCCTAGTGTTTTTTGGGCATAAAAGATTTAAAATAAATGTGGCATTGTGGTTATAGGAGTATATTGCATGAGACCGTATGGTGGCTTCTGAGGTAGACAACATAAAATATCATGGTGGCCATTGAAACAGATAGTGTGCCCGGATCATCATGGTAGCTATCGATTCCATCATGTATTTTAAAAAGACTATTTGACATCAAGAAATTTATTCTATATTTTTATAATGAATTCAAAACTAAATTTTAAGATCTAATATCCTAGGAGAATGATGAATTAAAAAAAGCAATTTTTTAAAAAGTCCTTAAATAGTTGATAATGTTCTTAAAGTGCCTAAATACTCCATAATGTTCCTCATGAATTAAAAAACACTAGGCCATCAAGCCTAAGGAGTATCCATTGTTGAGGACTCCTACCTCAGATCATGGCATTCACATTCTAAATACATAAGCAATGTATATGCCATGATGTGCCACATCATGTTAACCATGTCATCTCTTATCCATGATGCCATAAAAATCCAAGGACACTTATCCTATGCAATACCACTTCATTGACCGCTAACATTGTAACAAATATAATCAGATATCTTGTTATGCACCCCACGAATGTAAAACATGTTGGCTCATGTTATTTTACCATATGGTATATATGAAAAGGCCACATGTCAAATTAGTAATAGGTAGGAGAATATTATCATAGAATCATATATGTAATTATCTTAGAATCATATATGTAACTATCATATAATCATATATGTAATTGTCATATAATCATATATAATTGTCATATAATCATATATGTAACTATCATTAGAATATGTAGTTAAGGAATATTATCATAGAATAGTCAGGAAATATGCTTGTAAGAATTTTTAAAAGGAAAGGATGCAACCTTCATGGGTAGGAGAAGATTTTTATTGTTAAGAAGGTTGCCCCCTTGAAGGTCAAGCAATATCAATATAATTTCTTTTGTTTTAAATTTCCATTTATCACTTGTTTAATGTACCTATTATTATAAATGCTATATTAATCTTACCTTTACCATTAGTATTTGTATTTATAGTTAGAATTATATCTATTATAATTATTTTTTGTCTCAGTACAACTTAAAACTAGAAATTTCTAGGTGAAATACTAACATTAACAAAAAAGGTTCATTCCAAATGGTATCAGAGCTCTTCCTAGGCTGTGATAATTTTTTTTTGTGAGTAATGTTTTTCTTTAAGCCTAGGTCTATAGGTTAGAAATAATGTTCTATCCATTTAAAATATCATAGAGGAGTCATTTTTTTTTGCTAAGCTAGATTACCCATAAAGCATCCAGTGAAGTGAGGAGTGCTCAAAATCCAATACCTAGGCCTTAGATAACACCTATACACAAAATTGAGCTCCCATGTACCTTATTTATACCAAGAGACCCTTATTAGGAACCCTAAGGTAGACCTTCAAATATTAGAAACCGATCAAGTCAATTATGTAATCACCAATAGTGCACAGAGAATAGCACTCAGGAAGATTACCCTCACATACTGATAAAAGGTAGGTAGTGTACCCAAGGGTATGGCCTAAATCCTCCTTGTCTAGTGGCATAAAATATTTGTCCAAGTATTATCAATCATGGTTGTAGTGTATTAGAAGGCTATGGGAAGTAAACACCTTTTCCTAGATTACCTTCCTTCCATAAATTTTACTTGTAGTTTCATCATCATGTTGGCCTAATCATTAAGAAAATCAAAGAAAAGAGGGAAAACTATTTTAGTTCAACTTGAGATAGTGTGATCATAGTCAATTATTTATAGTCCAAAGTATTTTGAAGGAGATAAACAACACCAAAACCATTGTCTAGTTAAAAAGAATTGGAGGTCAAAAAAATTCATATCTCTTCGAGTTGATTGTTTTTGTATATAACACCCATACACTTTTTTGGGACCCCAAAATCATCATTTTGTGGTATAGCCTAGTTATATCATACCGTTGAGTTGATCATTTTGGTATATGACATCCATACACTTTTGTGGGATCCTTACTAAAAATAGTAATCTTCTAAAAATAACAATTAAATTTTTAGTAAATACCACCAAAGACCAAATTTCAAGCAATAGAGTCTAGAATGCACAATATGGAGGAACTAATTGTGAATTTGGATGCTATAATGAACTTATTACATATACATTTACCCTCAATAACATAGTTATAGATTTCAAACATATACAAGACTCTGATTTAGGATCTCAAAGTGCTTAAGCTTAGCAATCAAAATTTTGATGGACACACTGAAAGTAGCCTTGAGGGTCATAAAAAGAAACTTGTTGATATAACAAAAATTTTCTAGAACCAAGATTAAGGATAACTATCAGCAGTTAGGAAACCATAGAGGCGTGACCCTTAGACTTCCCAAGATGGATTTTCTAATTTTTGGACAATTCCATAAAGTTGGTTAATTAAAGTTGAACAATGGTATAAGCAACATGATATGCCCATAAATCAATGGAATTTTGTAGTTGTTCATTTTGACCTTGAAACACTCCATTGGTATCAATGGTTGAGAAAATAAGTACCAAAAATTGGTTGGACATAGTTAAAATTTGAAATCCTTGGCCATTTTAGTCCTTCTAAGTTTTAAGACTTTATTGGAGCCCTCACCAAGCTTTGACAATTAATAAAAATACTATATTACATTAAAGCTTTTGAGAAGTTAGCAAATAGAGAAAAAAACCTTCCTAATATTATTTTGAAGAGTTGTTTCATTAGTATCCATAAGGAGAAAATCATAATTGAGGTGAATTTTCTCAAACCCACCACATACATGACTATAAAAGGGTTGGTTAAAATTATAAAACGTAAATGGAATTACCAATGGAAGGTCTCCAAACCATAAATATTCTAAAATTAAACCTTTGAACCTATAAAAGATAATGATCCAAAGAATCTAGCAGTAAAAAGGCTAACACCAAAGGAGATAGAGAATTGTAGAGCCAAAGGTCTTTGTTATAACTCTTATGAAAAATGGACCTCTAAGGATAAATGTAAAACATATTACCTCTACCTTCTATACATGAGCAATGCTTAATCCTCTTTGATAGAGATAGAGGAAGAATTTGTGGACTTAGATGAAGAACAACTTGATTTAGTGGATGATGAAGCTTTTACCCTATGGACCCATGGAGGAAGCACCTACACTATAATTAAATACCATTAAAAGAATATTGACACCACAATGCATGGCAATCCAGGGTTACCTCAAGGGACACAAGATGTTTATATTACTAGACTCTTGCAACATAGATAGCTTCATAGATCCTAGTGTAGCAAAAGGTACAAATTGATTCATCTATGGCCAAAATCAAATTAATTTCAAAATTGCTAATGGAGGTATCATGACCTATAATGGGTAGTGTTAAAATGGTCATCTATCCATATGTGATTACCAATTTCAAACTGATATCTACACAATATCCTCGAGAGGCATGGGAATTATATTGGGCTACCCCTTGCTAAGGACTCTAGGGCTAGTGTTGTGAAATTTTTCAAAACTATGGTTGAGGTTCACTATCACTAATAGGACACACCATGTAGGGGATAAATGATGTGAAAACCAGTGTCATATCATCCCATCAAATGCAAGGATTGATAAAAAGGGTCACAAGGTAATATCTAGAAGATTTTGTCGAATGTAGTTGCATGTTATGTAGGTTAATAAGGTACCCCCCAATTTTTCAATCATCCTTATCAAGAATTAAGAAGTCTTCAAGGAGCCAACTCAAATACCTCCTAGTTGAATAGAGGACCATAGGATTATTCTAGTACCAAGGAATCAACCCCCAAAAATATAATTATATAAGGTACCCTTACCATGAAAATAAAAAGATCAAGAAGATGATGAAGGGAATATTAGATGTAGGACTTATTTACCTCAGTACAAGTCCCTTTTCAGCCTTAGTATTATTGGTACAAAATAAAGATGGATCATGGACAATGTATATGGATTTTTATGAACTTAATAATATTACCATCAATTAAAAATTCCCAATACCCATGATTGATGACCTACAAGATGATCTACATGGGACTGAATATTTTACCAAGTTGGACCTCTAGTCTAGGTACCATCAAATCTACATCCATGAGGAGGATATAGTTAAAATGGCCTTTAAGACTCATAAGGGGCACTATGATTTCTTGGTTATTCATTTTTGCCTCACAAATGCACCTTCTACTTTCTAAGGATTGATGAACAAGGTTCTCAAACCATATTTATGGAAGTTTACCTTGGTCTTCTTCGATGATATTTTGGTATACTATAATACATAGGATGAACACCTCCAAAATGCTGACCAAGTTTTGAAGCTACTAAAGGACAATCAAATTTATTTCAAATAATCCAAGTGTACCTTTGGAGTGACAAAAGAAAAATATTTAGGACCTTGTGTCCAAGGATTGTGAGTGTGTCAACCCTAAAAAAATTGAGGCCATGAAGGAATGGACCAAACCTAAATTATTGAAGATACTCTAGGGATTCATTAGACTTACAAGATACTATTGTAAATTTGTTAAGGATTATGGTAAGATTAGCATGGCATTGAAAACTAAGGTCCACAAGGATGAGTTTTTATGGAATAATAAAGTATAACAAACCTTAATCTAAAAAATGCTATGTGACACACTCTAATTATTGATTTCTCCAAGACTTTTATGATAGAGAGTGATTATTTAGGGGTGGATTGGGGGCCGTACTCATGAAGGAAGGTAGAACCATTGCATTCATCAACAAGGTATTGTTGGGAAATAATATATCCAAATCAACCTATCAAAAAGAGATGATGACCATCATCTTTGTGATTCTCCATTAGCAACCATATTGAACAAGGCAACATTTCATAGTCAAGACGAATCATCGTAGCCTAAAAATATCTATTGGAACAAGTTTCTTCTCCTGAGTAGAAAAATTGTGTTAGTAAGCTCTTAGGGTTTGACTATGATATTGTCTACCACAAGGGTAGGGAGAATGTAGTAGTATATTCCCTTTCTAAACTACCAAAATAAGATACTCTCTATGTAGTCTCCATCCTCTAGGTTGATTGGCTAGAGGAGTTCAAGTCAAGGTAACAAGGTGACCTCACACTTGCCAACATTATTTAGGATCTCTAAACATAAAGAAAGGATCATCCTAACTACACATGGAGGGAGGGGATACTTTTCTACAAGTAGAGAATTGTTATTCCATCCACTTTGGAACTCAAGTTTGAATTATAGCAAAGCTTCAATATTCATTTATAGGACACATTGGCTTCTTATGTACCTATGAATAGGTCAAACACAACTTTGACTAGCCTTGTTTGAAGATTAATGTGAAGCAATTTATAGACACTTGCGATACTTGCCAATGTCAAATAGGGAAAACAATTAAAATACTATATTTTATTCAAACATTACCCATTCTTGATTCACCATGGATAGATATTTCCATGAACTTCATTGAAGAGATCCCTCTATCAGGTGGAAAATCAATTATCATGGTAGTAGTAGATAGGTTAACCAAGTATGCTCACTTCTACCTTCTACTTCATCCTTATACTATAAGGACAGTGGCATACATTTTTATGGATAAGATCTTTTGGCTCCATGAGATCCCTCATTTGATAGTTAGTGACCATGATAGTGTGTTCACTAGTAAGTTTTGGGAGGAGCTACACCACATTCAAGGGACAAACCTAAAGTGATGCATGTTTTATCATACACAAAATAATACTTAGACTGAGGTGGTTAAAAAATGTTGAGATATACCTTATATACTTTATCTCTGATCGATAATCCAAGTGCAACCAATGGCTTCCCTTTGGGGAATGGTGGTACAATACCACTTTCCGTAAAACCACTAAGATGACTCAGTATGAGATAGTATATGACCAATCACCTCCGACACTTACCTTCTACCTTCTAGGTAATTCAAAGGTCAAGGTAGTTTATACAACCCTAACTCGTCGGTAAAAGATCTTAACTACCTTGAAGCAGAATTTGGCAATCACCCATAATCACATGAAATAATAAGTAGATCAACACAAGATTAAAAGAGATTGTGTAGAAGGGAAGGTAAAATGGGTTTTCTTCATCTTCAACCTTTTAGGCAGATGTCCTTGAAAAAAAAGAGGTGATGTAAGCTAGTTACAACACCCAAGTTCTATGGGCCTTATAAGGTACTCTAGAAGGTAGGGGAGGTTGCCTACATATTGAATCCACTGATGTCATCCAAGATCCACCCAAATTTTCATTTGTCTTGTTTGAAGAAAATGGTGGAGAAACAACCTCCAATACAAATGATCCTTCATAACTAGATGAAGAAAGATCTATTCTTCTCATTCTTGTCAAACCAACATTAAATCCTTGTATAGTAAAATGGGCTTCAACCAAAAAAATACCACATAAAAACCATTACAAAAACTCTAACAACAATTTCCATTTTTAAATTTGATTTTTTTTTTCAGAGTGGCACATACCCAAAGAATGTAATCCATTTCAACCTAATTTATATTAGCTTATGACTTATATAAAGAAGACTACATATCAATTTAATAATAGCGAGTGAAAATATTATCATAAAATTATATATGTAACAGTCTTGGAACCTTTATATATATACAACTGTCATATAATCATATATGCCAGCCCGAGAATATTGTCGTAGAATAGTCCAAAAATATGCTTATAAGCCTTTTAAAAAAATCCAACGCCACAAACAAAAGATTGGAATTTGTTGTTAAATAGGTTGACCCTCAAAGAAGCAAGCGATATCAATATAATTGTTATTGTTCTGAGTTATAGATTTATTTATTTATTTATTTATTTTGTCTCAGCACAGCTTAGAATGAAATACTCAGTAGGTTTCCGCTCATTGCTCTAATCCCTCAAAGGATGCTGCTCACATTTGCAGTAACGCATATAGTCTTCGCAGCATCAGCAAGGGGTGAATTGTACGATAATTCTAGCTTTTCACCAGAATCACCACCTCCAAAAATCCTACCACAAAGCAGAATATTAGTCCGCAGGAGAAGCCGAGCGAAGAATATTTTTCACCTGCCTACTGTGCCAACACCTGCCCTCGAGTGGAAGACATTATCCATGGGGTGAAGCAAGATTTCACTCTTGCTACTAGTCTTATTCGTCTTAATTCCATGACTGCTTTGTTCAAGTATGTCTCATTCTTATAAATAATGTTAGAAAAATAGTTGTTTAATATTATTTTCTCTGTTTTTTCTTTACTATACAACGCCTAAGTAAAAATATATAAGATTGTATAATTTTATTTAGTTCAAGGGTAATTTTAGTGGTTTAAATTATACAATGTGTGGCTATTAAATTATTTCAATTCAGCCAATATTTAACAGGTTTTGGTAGAGTAGTTTTTTTGACACAGAAAAACACTATATTTAAAAATATTTCATCTTATATTACAGTTTAACTATGGGGCATTCTACGAAAAACTCTAAAAAAAAAAAAAAAAAAAAAAATTAAATCATTTGACAATACTTTTCAGATCCGTTACAATATAAAAAATAATTATTTTTCCAAATTTTTATTTAAGAAGACTATATACATTTGATATTGTAGAGGCCATTGCACCTATAAGGTGTGCAACGTCTAAACTCATACATCCTATTATTAACATAAGAAAGAGAGAGCATTTACTCATGTTTACAGGGATGTGATGCATCGATTCTTTTAAACTAATAAACTTGCACCCTTACCTCTTCACCCAACTCATCACTCATACACATTTTATTTTAGATAGAATACATGTCCACTCATTTCTTTATTTTTATACTTTCATTTTCTTTACGTTTGTAGATCATCTTAGTCTAAGAAATTAAGAACAAGGGGTTTTATACTACTTTCCATTTTTATCATACGAACATTATCAACTGAATTTTGGATATCCAATGTAAATTTGGTAGGATTAAGATTCCAACAAAAAAAACCTTCCTGAAAAAATTATCCTATTCTCTAACTCGCCTACAACTATAATAAGTGGGTGTCCTTTTACACCACAAAATTTATATTAAATTATTTATATTAAATTTTGGTTCTTAATGGTTTTAACTGTGGTAATTTATAAAGCTAAACAACTTATAAAGAAAATTCATTTTTAAAACTTGCTATGTGGCTCTCCTGTATGAAGCTTTTCTATGTGCCATTAATTTTTTAATTTTTATCTGAATCGAACCCCGAAGATAATAATAAAGTGGAAAGCTGGAAAAATAATCAAGCAAAACAAACAACATTGTAAACTTGAACCAAATTTCAAAACTTAGAACATCAGATTTCAAAACTTAGAACATTGCCTGTAAACACTAATATGTACATATTGTTTACATTCTAATAAACATAGAATTATGCTATTACCTTCCAGATTATTTTATTCAATCAAGCACCAAATCTCTGGACAAAGCAGTTCTTGCATATAGACATTCTATTCTGATAATTAACTCATTTTCCATCTTGTCCACTTGGAATCTGCTGCCTTTTCATGTTCAATTTTCAATTCCCATTCATTTTGAACTCCAGACCCATTATTACCTCTTACCCCATCCCCTGTATTGTGATCACTAATCACATAAATGACTTCAGGCAGAGCCACGTCACTGATTCCTTTGATCACCACCACATCCTCACCATCAACGTTCATGATTGCTTTAACCACAAACTCTTTACTTTGATCCAACACAAAATTAGCTCCATCTCTTCCATTAGATTCGGCCACACCCATATTCGTAAAATAAGGGTAGAACATTTCCTTGACAGCATGAATCATGGTATTTTCTTCTGTTTCTGACTCGCTCACATACCTTTCCTCGTTATCAAATTCGGACGTAGAGAAAGGATAAGAAAAACTAAGGTTATGAGATACTGCAACGAGAAGGGCTGTGGAAACCAGGAGAGGAAAAATGTAGACTAAAATACTAACAACTTGGGGAATGAGAAGCAGCAACAAACCTGAGCACAAGCACAAGAAGCGAATTTTTTCATCAATTTCATTTGCCATTGTTCCTTAGAGCTTTTGTATAAGAACAAGGATTGAATACAGCCGAAGTAGAACGATCTGAAAATAGATACAGAAACGAAAGGTATCAAAGGTGTTGTTTTATAATAGAGAGATGTGGAGAAATGTCCAGTCATTGTCACCGTGCAAATTGAAGGTGAGAAAAGAAAGGAAAAAGGAAGTCATGGACTGATCTCTCGTGCTTGCAGATGAACGAACCTCAACCTTTCCATAAATGCGAGCAGGACAGGTGTGAGGGGCGAACAGGGATAAGGAAAAGGTTGGCTTCTCTTCTTTGAGCTTTTATCATGTGAGTTCAATAAATATAAATGGTCTGTGGCCGTGAACCAAGAGGTTTTTCGTGGAGAGAGCTTCCATTTTGGACGAAATCCAGAATAAATCTCAAGAATTAGGAGGATGGTAGATGGACTTGTCTGATTTATTTTATTTTTTTAGGGATACTGTAAAATATCTATTGTAGTCAACATTATATATTGAATTTAGCTTTCATTTTTGCAAGTCTCTCATTTATACATGTAAAATTTGAAATTATTATAATATAAATTAAAAAAAATATAAACTCAATTCTTATATAATTGATTTTTTTTAGAAAATATAAATTCGATTCATCTTTATTATAAATGTGGATAGGAGTGTACATGATGCCTTTGTACCCTTTAGAAAACATAAACTTTACTTTTATTGTAAATAAACTATTATATATAAATAGAAGTGCATATTAATTTAATTAATATTTATTAGTTTAGTTTTTGTTTTTTTCAATTGGTTATGCGTAATTGAAACGAGTTTTATTTGTATTACATCATTACAAAATGGTATTTCATCATCATAAAGTGTTATAACAAAGCTTGGATATTATCCATTTATCTCTTGACAAGATTTGAATCTTGGTCTCCTCTTTAAATATTGAGGAATCTAATCGGTTGAGACCACTTGATACTAGTTTAGTTTTTTTTTGTTAAGGTAATGTGAGAAACCTCTACGACCTACGCTTAGGGTTGGGCATCCCGTCCCAACCATGACCCCTTCTAAGGTTCTAAGATCAAGAGCTAAGCTTATCAATAGGGGCCTAAGGTGGGACTAAAACATTTTAAAATAATCCCTATATTCTCTCCCTATTTTTCCGCCTCCTTATTCCTCCGCTTCCTCCACGCCTCCTCTATCCCCTTATGCCTCCACGCCTTCCCTTCCCCCTTATCTCTCCACCTTTTCCTCTCCTCAATTTCTTCCTCCTCCTCCTTCCCTATAAATACCCTTAAGCATCATTGTATTGATTAATTTTGGGGTTGAAAGTTAATAATATTTTATTATTTTATTGATCTACTTGCCTCACTGGTATCAGAGCCAAACATGTTTTTCGAGGCAGATGCTGACGTGGATGCTGACTGGGTGGCGACACGTAGTTCGAGGCAGTAGGCGTTGACAGAGTAGGCTGAGCTGATAGCCTGGGCACGAATCTTGAGGTAGACACATGGCAGCTGAGTGAGTAGTGACACGTGGTATGTTGAGGTGGACTACTGACATGGACACCCAACTTGAGGAACCGAGGTGGACAGTGACGTGGCAGCACGAGAAGACGACGTGGCAGCATGGGCACGGGACGTGGCATGAGTGAGGTTGAGTGGCAAAGGATTCGCCACCTGGCAGTTGCAGATTCGTCGGACGGGAAAAATGTTAGCTGGTGTGATTGCCCGAAGGCAATCAAGAGCATATGCGCTCGCGCGCATATTAAAATCACTCCATTGTTTTTGCCCACCGCATGTGGGACTAAATTTTTTTTTTCTTTTGAACGTTGCGTACATTGTTTATAAATATGTTGTGATTTCCTTTAGTAAACAAGATGGGCGTGTGGTCAGGCGGTAAATGTTGCCCGTGAGCATTGGAGAGACCAAGGTTCGAAACTCGTTGGGGAGAAGAATTTAAAGTTTTTTTTGAAGAACGCGTCAATCGAAGGATTTAAATAAATCCTCGACCCCATTTGTTCTCACGAAAGCTGCGTGGCATAGCGGTTCGGTTGGCCGTCGTTGAAGGAGTGGTCATGAGTTCAAATCGGCTCGCGAAAAGGTTTTTTTTAAATAAAGTTTTTTTTGGTTTTAATTTTTTTTATTAAAGTTTTAATTAATTTAATAATTTTTCCAATTTATATTTTTTAATTATTTTTAAATAAAATTTTATTTAAAAAATAATTAAAGATATAAAAAATATTATTAATTTTTTTTTTAAAAGACTTTATAAAAAATATATTGAAAACCTTTTAAACCTTTGTGGAAAGGGGAATTGAAAAGTTTTTTTGGAGATCAAATTTTTTGAGCACTGAAAAAATTAATGACATGACTTAGCTAACTTTTTTGCCATGATGAGTAGATGATTCGGTCAACCGGATGTTACCATGCCCTATGCTCTCTACTGAGGAGAGAATCTACTGAGTCTTTTGATGAGAGGGTCCGACGAGACGGAATACAAACTGTATTCAGTCAACTACAGAATTCAGTGATAGCCCACCTGAGGAAGCCTGATTCTGGATACGAGGCTGACTCAGAGGACAATATTTTTGGACAACGAGTGGAGGAGTCTGATTTAGAAGCCTTTGAACCTGAGGAACAATCTAGTGAGAGCTATACCCCACGCTCTCCAGAGCCTGATCTGGCAAAGCCTGAGTCAGCAGAACCTGAGCTAGTAGAGGCTGAGCCAGCACAGGCCGAGCCAGTGGCAGCTCCTGAAATTGTTGTCATCAGTGACGACGAGGATTCCATTGCAAACAATTTTGGGCCTCCAGTATTGGGCAATCCACAAGAAGAAGAACAAGAAATCAGTGAGAGAGTTAAGAAATCTAGATTTGATTTGAACTTGTAATTGCTTTGTACTTCCTATTTTTAGTCAAATCAAAGTTTGCTTTCAAGTAGTAGAAATGGCTTCAAATTCGAATCTCCCAATTCCTGAATTTAATGGTAGTGATTATGAATACTTGGTCAATAAAGATGAAAACTATGTTGATTGGTAAAGGTTTATGGGAAATAGTTGAAGAGGGTTACACAGAACCCTCTCCTACTGACTGGTCTACCTTAAGTGCTGCCGATAGAAAAACCAAGAAAGAAGCCCAGAAAAACAATTCCTTTGCCCTATATCATTTACAAGCAGCCCTAGATAAAAGTATATTTCCTAGAATAGCATCCTGTATAATAACTCAAGATGCTTGGAAGGCTTTAAAGGAAAGTTTTCAAGGGAGTGATCAAGTGAAGCAGGTCAGGCTTCAAACTCTGAAAAGAGATTTTGAAAATCTCAGAATGCAGGAGAATGAGAAAGTAGGAGACTACTGCATGCGAGTCAAAGCCGTAGTAGATAAAATGGTCACTCTAGGTGAAGAAGTTAAACCAGAGGTTGTGGTGAAGAAAGTGTTGCGAACACTTCTTCCTAAGTGGAATCATGTAGCAATCATTATTGAAGAGTCAAAATATTTGACTGCACTTTCCTTTGATGCACTAATTGGTTCTCTTCTTTCACATGAAGAGAGATTGCAGGAATCTCCTTCCACTAGCCATGGAGGCGATGACAAAGCCTTCGCTTCACAAGAAGGAAAAGGACAAGGTAGAGGTCGTGGCAGAGGTCAACACAGAGGTAGAGGTAGGAATAGTCCACGAGGTGGAACTCCTAATAGAGGAGGATCTTCAAACAAAGGTGGAGGTCAGAATAGAGGTGGACAACAGAACAGAGGGAAAGCATCCAGGAATGAGGAAAAGGAAGTGACAAGTCAAAACAAGCTTGCTACAATTGTGGCAAACTTGGCCACTTCGCTCGTGACTGTTGGTCAAAATCTTCACAAGGGAGCAGCAGCCAGAGCAGATCTAGTATGGAAATTTTGGAGAAGAGGAAGGGACCTCAAATCTCTTTCTCTCATATGGCAAGTCAGATCAGAACTTGAATGACACCTGGATCTTGGACACTGGGTGTTCAAATCATATGAGTGGCAAAGAAGAACTCTTTGCTACTCTGGATTCTTCCTACAAATCCAACATCAAATTGGGGGATGACAAGTCATTGGAGGTTGAAGGCATTGGAGCCATGGAGGTTCCAACAAAAGAGGGCATTAAACAGGTAAATGATATCTATTACACACCTCATCTCCAACACAATATTTTGAGTGTTGGTCAAATGTTGGAGAAAAACTATAAGTTGCTATTTGATGAGGGTAAATGTACCATTTTTGATAAAAGTAATAGTGATAGAATCATTACTCAAGTGCCAATGACAAAGAACAGGTTATTTCCTTTAAATTTTGGCCAGCCAGGAGGAGATCAATTGGTAAATGTTGCTATTGCAAATCCAAGTGTGTTGTGGCACTTGAGATACGGTCATTTGAATTCAGCCAGTTTGAAGATGTTAACTTCTCAAGCGATGGTGACCGGACTTCCTAAAGTTCAGGACAATAAGGAAGTTTGTGAAGGTTGTGCCTTGGGCAAGCACGCTAGAACCAAATTTCCTCATGGGCAAGCATGGCGGGCCAGTTATCCACTCCAGCTAGTGCATTCGGACATCTGTGGTCCGATGCAGACCAAGAGCATTGGTAACAACTCTTACTTTCTTCTTTTCATTGATGATTTTTCAAGAATGTGCTGGATATATTTTTTGAAGCATAAAGATGAAGCATTTGACTGCTTCATAGATTTTAAAGCAAGAGTTGAAAATGAGAGTGGATATTTTGTTAAGTGTCTCAGATCAGATAAAGGAGGAGAATACTCCTCTAATGAATTTTTGAATTTTTGTAAAGAACATGGAATAAAGAGGCAGTTCACTACTGCCTATACTCCACAGCAGAATGGTGTGGCTGAAAGGAAAAACCACACCATTGTAGAGATGGCAAGATCTATGCTTCAGACAAAGCATTTGAGCAATATGTATTGGGCAGATGCAGCCAGGACCAGTGTGTATATTTTGAATAGGAGCCCTACTTCAAGTTTGAAAGGGAAAACTCCTTACCAAGCATGGTATGGTAAGAAACCGAATGTCAAGCATTTTAGAGTGTTTGGTTCACTGGCTTACTCACACATTCTTGATGAACAGAGGAAGAAGCTCGATCCTAAGAGTCAAGCATGCATTTTTGTAGGGTATTGTGAGAACACAAAAGCTTACAGACTCTACAATCCTAGGACTCGAAAGATAATACTTTCCAGGGATGTGATTTTTGATGAAGGGGGAGAATGGGGAAATCCCCAAATTTATAGTGATGTTGAATCTCATGATGCAGGTTCTTCACAAATTCAACAGGCACCACAGAAAAGCAAGAAGTCTCCTCCTCCTCCAAGCCCAAGCAGACATTCGACTTCCAGTTCATCATCATCTTCACCAAGTCCTTCTCCACAAAGGTCAGTTAGTTCCTCACCAATGGATATTGATTCTCCATCTAGAGGTAAGAGAACTCTCCAGACATCATCCATCTTATCAGATGTTGGATACAAATTTTCAAAGACGATATACTAGAAGTCAAGCAAGTGAAATGGGTTCAGTTTTGCAAAGACTTGAAAATATGCATTTGTATGGAGATGATGACTCCCAAGAACCTCGGGGAGATGTAGTTAACTATGCCTTGTTAACTAGTGCACAACTTGAACCTTCTAGTTATGAGAAGGCTTGTACTCAGAAGATATGGCAAGATGCCATGAAAGAGGAGATAACCTCTATAAAAAACAATGATACTTGGGAGTTGGTAGAGCTTCCTAAAGGAAAGAAGTGTGTTGGATGTAAATGGGTCTTCAAGACCAAATTCAATGTTGATGGAAGCATTGAAAGGCACAAAGCAAGATTGGTTGCAAAAGGATTTACACAAAAGTATGGTATTGATTATGAAGAGACATTTGCTCCTGTAGCTCGATAGGAGACCATCATAACAGTTCTTGCTTTAGCTGCACACAAGGGATGGAAAGTCCAACACATGGATGTGAAAAGTGCCTTTCTCAATGGGTACTTAACAGAGGAAGTGTATGTTGAGCAACCACAGGGATTTCAAGAGCAAGGTAAGGAGCACCTTGTTTACAGACTAAAAAAGGCACTCTATGGCCTCAAGCAGGCACCACGAGCTTGGTACTCACGCATTGATGGGTACTTCAAAGATTTTGGGTTCACCAAAAGCAGAAATGAACCCACTCTTTACTACCTGAAGCAAGGTAATGACATCCTCATAGTTTGCTTGTATGTGGATGATCTCATATTCATGGGTAGTAATAGAAAAGTGAATATGGAGTTCAAGCGCTCCATGATGAAGCAGTTTGAGATGAAGGATCTCGGCTTAATGCACTACTTCCTTGGATTGGAAGTTCATCAATCAGATACATGGATCTTCATCTATCAACATAAGTATGCTCGGGACATGATCAAGAAGTTTGCTATGGAGCATTGCAAACCAGTTGCAACTCCAGTTGGACATGGGATCCAATTAAGCAAAGATGATGGAGCATCAAAAGTTGACGTGACCACTTTCAGGAGCATAGTTGGGAGTTTGATGTTTCTCGCCAACACCAGACCCGATATTCAGTATGTTGTTTCTCTTGTCTCTCGATTTATGGCTAGCCCATATGAGCTGCATTTGTAGGCAGCTAAGAGAATTCTCAGATATGTGAAGGGTACATTGGATTTTGGAATCCAGTACCATAAATGTAACACTGTTAAGCTTGTAGGCTTCAATGATAGTGATTGGGGCAGTAATATTGATGACAAGAAATCAACTTCAGGGAACTGTTTTAGTCTGGGATCAGGACTAATAACATGGAGCTCCAAAAAGCAAATAGTGGTAGCTTTGTCTTCTATAGAAGTTGAGTATATAGCAGTCACCTATGCTAGTACTCAAGCCCTATGGCTAAGAAAAGTGTTAGAAGAGATTGGAGAGCAGCAAAGTGGTCCAACCAGAGTCTACTGCGACAACATCAGTGCCATTCAGTTGGCATACAATCCGATCCACCATAGTAGAACGAAGCATTTTGATATGAAGTACCACTTCATCCGAGATATGGTGGAAAATGAAATTGTTGAGCTTCAATTTTGTCGCACTTTGGAGAACGTTGCAGACATCTTCACCAAAGCGATGGCTAAAGCTCAATTTATAAAGCTGAGAGACTGTGTAGTTAGTTCTCTCAACTTTAAGGGGGAGAATGTTGCAAGTGTGAATAGGGTTTAGGCCCAGAAATATCTAGATATTTCTAGGCCCAAGTGTGAACATATTTCCCAATTTTATCGGCACAATGTCGACAAGTTTTTTAAAATAATCCATATATTCTCTACCTATTTTTCCTCCTCCTTATTCCTCCACTTTCCCTGCTTTCTTCGCTTCCTCCATGCCTCTTCCCTATCCCCTTATCCCTCCACGCCTCTCCTTCTCCCTTATCTCTCCGCCTTTTCCTCCACTCCTTTCCTTCTTCCTCCTTCTTCCCTATAAATACCCTTAAGTGCCATTGTATTGATTAATTTTGGGGTTGAAAGTTAATAATATTTTATTATTTTATTGATATACTTGCCTCAATTTCCATCCCAACCATGACCCCTTCTAAGGTCAAGAACTAAGCTTATCAATAGGGGTTTAACACATAATCATACACACACCTAACCCTTCACATTCACTCATGTCACGGTTTAAACCTTGGATCTCATGAAGAAAAGCCAAAGAGCCAAAGCCCGAATCGTTACCATGTTCTCTTGGAACTCAAATTTATTTGGGTAGTGTGATAAACCCCTATGACCACACATAGAACCGAGTAGTCTCCTCCCAATCGTGATCCCTTGTAAAGCAGAGAGCTACACTTATCATTAAGAAATTAACACACAACCAAAATGTATTGTTTGAACCTTAAACCTCTCCAAAAAAACCAAACCCCAAACCTACTAGCCTAGTTCTTGTTGAATAAAGTGTATTATTACATTTATTTAATTAATTAAACTTTTAATTATTCATTAAAAAGAATTGATGTTTATTTTTTATTTAGTTATTTTTTTAATGTTTTATTTTATGTTAATTTTTTTCGCATTATATTAAAACATTTTTAAATGAGATATTTTTTATAAAATTTAATATATTTATGATAATAAACGTTAAAAAGTTAAAATTAAATATCTCTTTACGATTTATTAATTTTTTTTATAACAATATATTTGTTAATGAAAAGTGTAAGCAAACAACATATATTTGTCAATATTAGATTGATATGATATTCATAGATTTAGTTGATATAATGGATACATGGGTACAAAATATTACATGTTTGAAAGATATATTGTTGTTTTCAAAAATATAATAAATGCATAAAATGTTTCAAAATTTTGAATTTATAACTTTAACAAGTCTTATGTTAAGATATGCTATGTAATTATATGTTTCATTGTATACTCTATGTTAAAATAAATTAAATCATACTTAAATAATATATATTCCATAATTAAATATTAGTTATTAAAAAAAAATACTTTGGTTATTTTAAAATAATATATATTTAAAAAAAAATATTACTAAGTGAAACTTTTTGTTTACACCATTTTTTGCTCTACCACCATTTCTAGTTTTTATCAATTTTTAAATTTACGTTATTGTCTGTATGGAATCCTTAATGCATACAAACACATACTCATTTCTACTATACATCAATACAAAAAGGTCTTTCAAGTTTCTCAAAATATCTAAGGTAGATGTTGATGGAAGACACGTTCTTGTCAAAATTTCTATTACTTGACCACATCCTAAAGCTCTTGAAGGTGAAGAATTTTTATTTATTTTAAATCTATGGTGTCATGTCATAATGAAGGCATAGAAATGCTTATTTCCTAAATATAAGTCTCTCTATTTTTCAGGCCTTTGTAAAGGCCTATACTATCTAACTCATATTAGAAGTATTTAGAAATATACAAAATTCCTTTGAATGCAAATCAAGTGTTTTCTCATATCATGTCCTTTGGAATATTACAGTCAAATTCTATATAGTAGAGTCCTTATATAATTTCCTCTTTTGATATTTTTAACAAAAATCTTATTTTGCAAACCTATAATTTGATAGTCAAATCCCTCTAAAACCATAAATAATTTAGAGTTAAAAAACTTGTTTTTTGAAATGTGGGTGAGGTGTTGCTTGCCTCATACAATGGGTTAGAAAATCTAATAATTATCCTTTGCAAGGAGGGAAGCATTAGGAAGGTTATTGGATTATGAGATCTAATGAATGATTATTTCTTCATCCACCTTTGATGTACTTTTTTTCCCAATATTGTCATTCTTGTTCTACTTCTATAAATAACTCTATTTATCACCTTGAGCACAAAATACCCTCATGCATCCTTACATGCATGGAACCATGAAATTTACAAGAGTTAAGGACTCTAATAAATACCCTTTGTGAGGAGGGAAGTATTACGAAGGTTATGGGACTATGGAATTTATTGGATGATTTTTTCTTCATCCATGTTTGATGTACCTTTTTTTCAAATATTACCATTCTTGTTCTAATTTTATGATCTTCTTAAGCACAAAATACCCTCATGCATTCTTACATGCATGAAACCATACACTTGTTTTTCCAATATTACCACTATTGTTTTATTTTTATGACTCACTCTCTTTATTGCCTTGAGCACAAAATACCTTCATACGTCCTTACATGCATGAAACCATGAATAATGCAAGAATGTCATAATCTAATGCTTGTGCAGCTATTAAACTAAAAAAGCATTCAAATGGCATTTTTCCATGACATATTTAGCCTAGGGTTTCATAACAAGAATGTTAGGGTTTAAGGGTTCTATTTATCCATATTTTGCATCCTTACAAAATATTCATTAGTTAGAGTTAAGTAGAATAAAATGTATTCTAGGTTAACAATCACAATAGTATAATGCAGTACATGTCACAAGTCTTTTTACATTACATACATAATTATAAGATCTCATTGTTACAAATAAAAGAAATGAACATCATATAAAACTCTAAATCAAATAATATAAAATAATATACAGTAAAATTCTTGACTACTAGCATTCTTACTCTTTGAACATGGAAAATGATACCCTTATTAATCCTATCTACAATAATATCTTCCATGTTTAAGATCTAAAGTAGTCAATCTTATTGCAAATAACATGTACAGACAATAGGACCTAAAAAAAATGAAAAAAATAAAAATAGGTTAATTTAATTGGAAAATATAAGTTAGTTTTATTTATTTATTTATTTATTATCATTGATGTGTAAATTTAGGCATATTGTTATAGTTCATACACAATTATGCAATACTCTAGGAATTGTCTTACCAGTTTTTGACATATTATGATAGTTGACAAACTATATATTGGATAAGAGATATAACTAAGAAAGAGTAGGAAGTTAAACAACCCACATTAAGGAATAATTGCAAGTGAAATTTATCTTATGAGAATAATTAGAATTGAATTATGATAACAATTGGTAGAAATAACATTGTCCTAACATGATTATAATATTAGTTTCTCATAAGATGTTAGATTCCTCATTTAAATTCTTTGTATTGGATTAGAATGCTATATTTCAATTAAAATATTTTCCAACAATATTACAAGGCAAAATTGTAGTTCTTGTAATATCTGCTAATTTATAGAATGCTAAAATTTTAGATATTTCAACATTACTTAGCTTATAAAATTTAAATTTTTATTTGACTTGTAAAAATATTCTAAGAATAGCATTAGATGCTTCATTTTATATTGCATGTCAATTAGTTTCTCATACAAAATTCATTATGTTTAGTATATAGTTTCCAACAAAATCAACCAACCTATTGATGATTTTTTGAGTTTCAAGATAGAAAGACCTTCATATCACTTATTAGACCAAAATTAAGCTTCAACTAACTTTTAATTTTTTTGTAGATTATTTATGGACATATTTAGCATGACATTAAAAATTTAATCTGATCTTATTTAGCCAAGGAAAGCATTATATAACATAATCACATGTAAGCCAATGAGCAAGCATTGTGTTAATTTTTATGTGGATTTTTATATTTATCCTATGGGCCCATGGTTTAAAATTGTAATGGTTAACCTTATTAAATCCTTATCTAATGTTATGTCAGGAAAGAGTTATATAGCTTGTAATTATTATTAAGGTATTAATATATCTCATCTGCCAAATCCATAGTATTGGTTTGGTCGTATATTTATTATTTGTGTGGGTGTCAAAGGTAATCCTTCATCTATTATGTGCTATTTACTTTCACTCTCTAAATATTTAACTATATAATTTGATTGATGTGTTGCTTTTGTTCATTCTAGAAAAGTATTATGAGATTCAACATGACGTTAGAAAGGGTATGAAGCATCATCTCTTGAGCTTGCAAATATTTTTCTCGAACCTCTTTCTATTGTAGGATGAACTATCTTCTAAGCCTTCATGAGTATATTATGATATAGGAGGTAAAGAAATACAATTAGTCTCTATATGGATATCAATACTTAAGCTTGTAGTTTTAGAGAAAAAAAATCACATTTTCAAAGGAATATTCCTACTTTATCTACTTTGACAAGATTCTTATATTTGCTAGTGCAAAGGCATATATTATTTGTATTAGAGGAACGATTTTTATGGGAGTTGGTCTAGGCAAAGACACTCATGTTTGAATATTAATGGGGATTTTATTTGCATATAATGTAGGTTAAATTCTCACCGTTGATGACATATTTTTTTTGCTGCAATACATAAGATGAGGAAGTGTCAATATCTCCAAGAACACTATGCACCCTTTCTTACCTCAAAGATATAGTATATTGCCATATGTGCTAGTTGTAAGAAATTAATTGCTATGGATCATGAGTTCTAATATTTAATTGCTATGGAATTAATTGATTAGGTATTATTTAAACATATTTGACATTATATTCCAATGTTTTCAATTTTAAATTAGAAAACAACCTTGTATCCAAGAAGCAAGGATTCCCTTGATATTGTGAGCTTGGTTCTCCATATTGATAAGGGATAAGAAGCATTAGTATCATGTTAGTTGGGGTCATAGGTTCAAAACTTGACTCTCACTTTTTATTTCTTTTATAATGTACTATTTACTTTTAAAGTTGAAAGGGCTTGTATTCTTCAAGAGGGATAGAGAATTTTTTAATAAATTGCACCATATGCTTAGTTGAATAACAAATATTGGTGTTGGAAAGGAAGGACCCTAATTTCAATCCTCATGCCCTCCCATTTTAACTTCTTCTCCACTTGACAACTAAGGGATCCTTTTAGATTTATTGAGTAGAAGCTCCTCTATGATCTTCAAATAATAGAATGGACTCCTAGCTAGCTTGGCTATTATTGGACACTCACTGCTTGGGAGATGTAAATTTTATCATTGATGCTTGTGCATAATTATTTTACTTTGTAATATAAGGTAGAGCTTGAGGTTGATGTGGAAGTTGATGTCAAGTCTGATTAGATGAAAATTCGATATTTTTGTATCTATGATCATGATTTCATAATAAAATAAATATAAATAAAATCTAGATATTAATAAATCTCATACAATAAATGATAGGAGGTAATCATATGGTAAATGTAGCCTATCTCTACGTGACAAATAATAGTTTTTGGTTTATTATTAGTGTTGGATTATTTGTAATCTGATCTTATTTAAGTAAAGGGTGTTAATAATGAAGTGTGTATCGTTACTTTCTATGTAAACCTATAAAATTTTCTATATAAGAATACAAATATCTTTATGTAAATCTATTGATAGTTCTAATGTATTCACCCTTACTGATATTGGTTAAACTACTTTTATGGTTAATACTAATTGAAGGTTTTGATACATTTAACATTTTACAATTTATACTTCAATTCAAGTTCTATTGGCTTGAGGGTAGAACTTAATTAGGGATTAGGTATCACTATAAATATCCTTCAATGACTGATCTATTGTATTTTTTTGTGATATGTGAGATCATGGGCACGCTTAGGAGCACCCAACCCTTATTGTTATTTTTTCTATGTCTCTTTCTCTTTTTGTATAGTAAATTTATTTATTTCACTTTTGTACTCCTTTGTATCATATTATGGCAAATGTATGCTTTGTGATGTTTTAAAGAAAGTATTATAGAATCCAACATGGTATTAGAGCCAATATGAAGCAACTTTTCTCAATCATATAAAAAGGATGTATAGATTAAATCATCATAGATATGGATGCATTGTTAGTTTATTAGATTCCTTATGAAATTATAAGAGGGTATTAATTCAATATTTTTATGATTTTTTATTTGATATCTCATTTTTGTGACTAAACAAAAATTAGCATTTCCCTCCAAAATTCAAAATTTAAACTTTCTACAAAACATATCATCTTAGAAGGGGAGAATATTGGATAATGTTTTTAGGATGATGGATGGTATTTGTAGGGTTTGGAATGGACCATGTACACAAGGTAAAAAATTTAAAAGGTTTTCTTGTTGTATAAATCTCACCGCCACAATGATAAAATGCTCTAATTGAAGGTTGGATGCTTCAAGTTCAAAATATGCCATAACCTTTTTTTAACATTGAATAGAGAGGGAACACATAATAAATTCCTTCCATTGTTTATGATAGTAGCTCTTTCAAGTGAGATCTTAAAACTTTACAATTTCTAATAATTGACACCATAATGGTAATATATGATGTTTGAAGATGATCTATAAAGAACTTAAATCACAAATGGGTTTTTATTTGGATGTGTACATGCATTTTGTGAGTTCATTCAATTTGTATTATTGAGGAAACATTGGTATCTACTTGTCATCTACAACATAGTGGTAGGGTCATTAGATGGTTCATGATGGGTCATGAATTCAAATATCTATTTATACCTTTGATGAATAGATATATAGTCATTTTTAGCTTTCACATATCATTTGAAAGCACATATAGATTCTATTTTTTAAACTATAACACCAACATCAACATGCTAAGTACCATAATGGTTGATAATTAATTTCCTCATTGGGAGGTTACACCTTTAAGTCAAGAAGCTAGTTTATATTTTTTATTTGCTTTTGGTGCTTGGATGAAGTGCATATTCAAAGTTTTTAGAGGTCCTTATATTTCAGTGACCATGAATGGGTGGGTGGCTAGGAATACAATCTTAAGGTATTCTCTCACGATAGGTGTAAGGTTTGAACCACATCAATTATGCATAACTTATAACTATTTATATCTATATCCTTATCTGTCTATATATTTATCTCTATCTATCTATCTATCTATATCTATCTATCTATCTATATATCTATATATCTATATATCTATATATCTATCTATATAGTACTCTTTAATCAAAATACAAAATTATTGTAATCTAGTTCATGAATTCTAGCACAAGTGATAGGTGATGGAAATCCCTAAATTATTTTTTCTAAGTGACAGTCCCAAATTCACCAATTTTCTCCTAAGGTGTGGAAATATTTATAAAATTTTGTAATTTTAAAAATTAATTAGACCAAAACTTCTAGAGACCATAAATTTTGCATATGAAAGAATTTTGATCCTATTTTTTAAATTACATATTTTTTAAGCCCTACACCTTGGTTACATTATATGAAGGATCTATTACAGTTATATGGGTCTTTTTATATAAAATAAACTTAGTTAGAACTCTCATATTTGTCCTAGTGTGACATTAACTCTAGCAAGACCATTGGTATGGTAGTTGGTAAGATTTTTTACATCCAATAAATCCATAATTCAAATCTATGCAGGAAGAAAGGTTGAATTTGGCTAGTATTTCCTTATTTTAGTATTTCACTCATTATATGTCGAAACCAATCATGCATAATAGAATTAAAAACTTTCCTTGGTACCTAAATTACTACAAGTTCTTTAAAATCCTTCCTCATCAAGAAGGTGATAAATTTAAAATTGATTTCCTCACATTTCTTTGATCATAGTGCTCATGGTTTGATGCTTTCAAGAAACACTAAACATCTATTTTCCAATGAACTTTGTTAGTGTAGTGTTGGCATTTTTGCCACATTATGTTGATTATTGATTATTCATGCATAAGATGTTGAAGTTCTCACTCCTATACAGGTTTTGATGCAAAAAATGCCTAAGTCCGAAGACTATCGTGAAATCGCGACAAAAAACAGCATGGAGAGCCAAAGTTGAAAACCGTCGTGATATCGCGACATGTCGCGTTATCGCGGGTCGGTTGAGGAGAGAGAAATCAAATGCAAAGTTGTCGCGATTTCGTGACGTGTCAAAAAATCGTGGTCAACGCAGTCAACGGCAGTAGGGGGTAAAACCGTCGCGATATCGCGACGTGTTGGATTTTCGTGGTCAAAGTGGTCAACGGAGGAAGCGTAGCAAAATCGTCACGAAATCGCGACATGTCGCGTTTTCGCGACTTGCAATGGCCAGGGAGCATAATGTTAGAAAAGGTCACGAAATCGCGACATAACTCAGCAAAGGGTGATGGCAATAAACTTTGTAGCGATATCACGACAGAATATTGAACGCGACACAAAAGGCGAAAGACGTAGCGAAATCGCGACGTGTTGCGTGGTCGCGGCGCAGTTGAAACAAAAGACTTAAGGCATAAAACATGTAGCGATTTCGCGCCATTTTTAAAGATGAGGGCAAGAAAGAAGTTGGCATCACGATTTCACGACATTTGTGGAGATAAAGCCTAGCAGCAAGAAACGTCGCGATTTCGCGACACATTGGGCAAGAAAGGACCAAGTGCAAAAAATGGTAGCGATTTCACGACATGATGAAAATCACGGTCGAAAAGCAGCAAAGTCCAAGGAGACAGAACCTGTCGCGATTTCGCGACATGATGGAGATGAAAGAACTACATAAGGAAGAATGTCGCGTTTTCGCGGGTTAGAAGCAGGACCGTACAGAATGCATGAAATTGTAGCGAAATCGCGACATGTCGGATTTTCGCGACTTAGAAGATGAAGATTGATGCGCGATGGGAAAGTGTAGCGATTGCGCGACTTGTCTTGTTTTCGCGATGTATAAGTGAGACGAAGCCAAAGGAAAGAAAAGTGTAGCGAAATCGCGCAGTGTCATGTTTTCGCGGTTCGAAGCAGCTAAAGAACAACATGGATGAAGAACGTCGCGAAATCGTGCATTGTCACATTTTCGCAGAAACAGAGCAGAGAAGGAGCATAATGGTACGAAACGTCACGATTTCGCGACGCGTCGCGTTTTCGCGGTTCAAGGTAGCGAAGGAGACAAAGGAGCCAAATACGTCGCGATTTCGCGACATGGTTGATTTTCGCGGTTTCAAAGTGCAAAAGCGTATGGAGCAAAAAGACGTCACGATTTCGCGACATGTCACGTTTTCGCGACTTGTTACAGTTTCGCGCCAGAATGCAGTTCAAACGGCCCGATGAAGTTTTGCGATTTCCGATGATTAAAAGCACTCCAGAATTAAATGTTTTGCTGCTTTCCGATGCGAGCAAGGTAGAAGAACGTGTCCAAGCCATCAGAATTAAATATTTTCATTATTCAAGGCTACTGTTCGTATCTTTTCTAACGGTTCAAGCATATTTTCAAGAACGACCATTTAATGAAGACGACCGACTCCTTGTTCCATTCAATTTTTGGGTTCTTCGAGGCTGGTTTAAGGGGATCATTTCCTTGTTTCCGTTGCATATGTTGTAGATCTCGAGGAGGTCCGTTGCATGTTTTTAATGTTGTAAAGAAGCAAGACTTCTATATAAATCAATGTAGATCTCAGAAAAAGGGATCGGGAGTTTGAGAGACATTTTGCTGGAAACATTCAAGTTCTTTGCGTAAATAAGAAATATTTGGCCTCTGATTTTGCAAGCGTCTTTATAATGATTTCCTTCTATTCCATGTATTTCTCAGTTATGCTCGTCTTTCCAATCTGCTGTTAGATTCAAATTCTGCATTTGAGTTTGAATATTGCTTAAAAGAAAGTGAGTTCTGGAATGCCATACTGGAGGTTGTCTGCGCAAGGTCGTAAGTGGATTATGTTGTATTCTATTATTATATGTTGTTTATACACTTGAGGTTTAATTCTTGCTGAGTTTCTTTCCCGATCTAACAAATTCGGCCTACGGCTATATTTCCCATCTCTTTCCATGTATTTCCTGTTTCTTTCTGCACATTTATAATTCCTTTCCAGCAACTTTAATCTGAAATCAAACTTAGAAATAGTAAGGGAACCAGCCCTCTCTGGAGATTGGTCTGGGAGACATCTCTTTCTCCCAACCTTTCAATGTTGGCCGGGTCTAGGGTGCATAGTTTTTAGAAAATCCTTTCCTGTGGCAGATTCGTGACCAACAGTTTTTGGCACGCCCAGTGGGACAGACTTCTTCTGTCTCAAAAGATCCATAATCGGTGAGATTGTATGTTTCATTGTTTAACACCCGGAGGTATCAAGATTTTGATGAGCTGTCTTGACCTCATAGCGGAGATTTGTAAGTTCATCTGGCGACTTTGCTGAGTTGAAGATCCAAATTTCTTGATCGTGGACACCTGCTTTTAAAGTTAAAAGAAGATAATGGCAAGGGTATGTTGTCCTAGATGGGATGATCCTGGCCCTCTGAATCTCCAAATTCGGCATGAGATTCCCAAAAGTGCCCTGAAAGCCCTAACAAAATATAATGGCACCCAAGGAATGGCCCGAGAGCATGTTGAAGATATTGCCGCTTTGTCGACCCTACATGATATAGTTCATGAAGATGTTATGATCAGACTTCTGGTTCTGTCTTTGCAAGGAAGGGCGTTACAGTGGTACAGACTGCTCAGGCGTCAAAGCATCAGCTCATGGGATGACTTAGCGGGAGCGCTAATCAAAATATTCGACGAGGATCTCTTTTATAGCTCTCAGGATCCCTTTCAATTTTTCATGTACATCACGAGAGCACCTATGGAGAGCATCACGGACTTCAATGTCCGATTCAGCAGAAGTTGGAAGAGAATTCCAGAGATGATCCGACCAACACCCGCCCAGGCCCACTTCTTCTATGTTCGAGCTTTCCATCCGGACATAAGCCTCCTCTTGCTGCAATCAGGCGAACGTAGATTCCCTCAAATATTTGAGGAAGCATTACAAGCGGAGCAACTTTTGCTCTTATCAGGAAAATTACCGTGGGGAGAAGCTCCATTACCTTATCCGATAGTCACCACTCCTGTCTACCCTATGCAGTATTCATCATGGCAGATCCCACATACTGTGCAGGGGCCTGAAATGCAGTTGTGTGGAACTCAAGGGGCAGATTTCATCCAAAGCCAACGATGGGAATATGCAAGCACTTTCCCAGCAATGAACAATATGGTTGCTTGCAATGTCTATCAGGAGATGAGCCAAGGAGAGAAACAGATTCAAGTTCCAGAACCTGAGGAGGGCATAACCGTGCACAACATGCAAGTATTTAGCCAGAACCTGTCGAGTATGCCTCATCAAGAGGAAGAGCCTGAAGAGATCCTGGAAGCAGATTTATCATCAGAAAGGTTCTGTGATCGCATCCAGGAGTTGGAGGAACCCGTTCTCAGTCCACAACCAGGGAACCCTTCAAGATGGTGGTATTGGCTTCAGTCATTACTACAACTGGTACCTACAGGAGCCCTCCATGTGGCAAATTTCTTTGCTACATTATTTGTCGATTGTGTGGGTACTGGCATGCAGGATAACTTGCCCATGTCTGCAACATGGAGAATTTTAGGAAGAGGTCATCCCAATTTCAAGGACCGACTCAAGTATGATCAGATCTGGTCGGGACACTGCAGATTCACCGGATAACCCCCTGAGACTGGGTTTCTGGTGACGACATGCCAATCATGTCGTAAACTATTGTACATAGCAAAAAAAAAAAAAAAAAAAAAAAAAAAAAAAAAGTATTGTTTTCCTCTGTCAACTTCGGCTCTTTTTGCATGCGAGCCCGCAGGTACGTATTTCTTTCTTTTTTCTTCTTCCTTTCCCAGCAGTTAGTGGCTTCCTCTTTATTTCTTCCCTTCCCCTCTTTATTCCCTCCTTCTCCTACTCCTTTTCTCTCTGCAAGTAATCAAGCCACTGCTGTTGTTTCTTTTCCCCTTTTCTAATATTCTCGGTTCTTCTTTTCCTTTTCTTCTAACTACATTGTTGTTTTAAGCATTTATCCACAGTTCATTTCCCCATTCCATTCTCATTCCACAGCCTACATATTTGTTGGTCATCATTCTGTTTATTCCATCCACTTCCATTTCCCTTTCATAGCAGCTGGTAGCACAGAAGCACTCTGTTACTGTATCTACCGCATCACTCCCTCCATTCCATTATTCCATCATTTATCATTTCCATTCCATGGTCAGTTAAGCCAAATACAGATTTACTTGAAGTTTCAGTCATTCAACAAGAGTTGTTGCAGCAGTCCACCGAGATGTACCCCATCAGCCAGCTTTCTGTTCTCAGTTTTTCTTGACTCTGTTGCCCAATGGATTCAGGCCTGGGATTCGTGCATACAGTAGAACTGTATACCCCATGAGCCACCAAGAATGTTGGCATTTTTGCCACATTATTTTGATTATTGATTATTCATGCATAAGATGTTGAAGTTCTCACTCCTATACAGGTTTTGATGCAAAAAATGCCTAAGTCCGAAGACTGTCACGAAATCGTGACAAAAAATAGCATGGAGAGCCAAAGTTGAAAACCGTCACGATATCGCGACATGTCGCGTTATCGCGGGTCTTTTGAGGAGAGAGAAATCAAACGCAAAGTTGTCGCGATTTCGCGACGTGTCAAAAAATCATGGTCAACGCAGTCAACGATAGCAGGGAGGTAAAACTGTCGCGATATCGCGACGTGTTGGATTTTCACGGTCAAAGTGGTCAACGAGGGAAGCGCAGCAAAATCATCGCGAAATCGCGACATGTCGCGTTTTCGCGACTTACAATGGCCAGGGAGCATAATGTTAGAAAAGGTCATGAAATCGTGACATAACTCAGCAAAGGGTGATGGCAATAAACTTTGTAGCGATATCATGACAGAATATCGAACGCGGCACAAAAGGTGAAAGACGTAGCGAAATCGCGACGTGTTGCGTGGTCGCGGCGCAGTTGAAACAAAAGTCTTAAGGCATAAAACATGTAGCGATTTCATGCCATTTTTAGAGATGAGGGCAAGAAAGAAGTTGGCGTCGCGATTTCGTGACATTTGTGGAGATAAAGCCTAGCAGCAAGAAACGTCACGATTTCGCGACACATTGGGCAAGAAAGGACCAAGTGCAAAAAATGGTAGCGATTTCGTGACATGATGAAAATCGTGGTTGAAAAGCAGCAAAGTCCAAGGAGACAGAACCTGTCGCGATTTCGCGACATGATGGAGATGAAAGAACTACATAAGGAAGAATGTCACGTTTTCATGGGTTAGAAGCAGGACCGTACAAAATGGATGAAATTGTAGCGAAATCGTGACATGTCGAATTTTTGTGACTTAGAAGAGAAGATTGAGTAGCGATGGGATAGTGTAGCGATTGCGTGACTTGTCTTGTTTTCGCGACGTATAAGTGAGACGAAGCCAAAGGAAAGAAAAGTGTAGCGAAATCGCGCAGTGTCATGTTTTCGCGGTTTGAAGCAGCTAAAGAACAACATGGATGAAGAATGTCACGAAATCGTGCATTGTCACATTTTCATGGAAACAGAGCAGAGAAGGAGCATAATGGTACGGAACGTCGCGATTTCGCGACGCGTCGCGTTTTCGCGGTTCAAGGTAGCGAAGGAGACAAAGGAGCCAAATACGTCGCGATTTCGCGACATGGTTGATTTTCGCGGTTTCAAAGTGCAAAAGCGTACGGAGCAGAAAGACGTCACGATTTCGTGACATGTCGCGTTTTCGCGACCTGTTACAGTTTCGTGCCAGAAAGCAGTTCAAACGGCCCGATGAAGTTTTGCGATTTCCGATGATTAAAAGCACTCCAGAATTAAATGTTTTGCTGCTTTCCGATGCGAGCAAGGTAGAAGAACGTGTCCAAGCCATCAGAATTAAATATTTCCATTATTCAAAGCTGTTGTTCGTATCTTTTCTAACGGTTCAAGCATATTTTCAAGAACGACCATTTAATGAAGACGACCGACTCCTCGTTCCATTCAATTTCTGGGTTCTTCGAGGCTGGTTTAAGGGGATCATTTCCTTGTTTTCGTTGCATATGTTGTAGATCTCGAGGAGGTCCGTTGCATATTTTTAATGTTGTAAAGAAGCAAGACTTCTATATAAATCAATGTAGATCTCAAAAAAAGGGATCGGGAGTTTGAGAGACATTTTGCTGGAAACATTCAAGTTCTTTGCGTAAATAAGAAATATTTGGCCTCTGATTTTGCAAGCGTCTTTTATAATGATTTCCTTCTATTCCATGTATTTCTCAGTTATGCTCGTCTTTCCAATCTGCTGTTAGATTCAAATTCTGCATTTGAGTTTGAATATTGCTTAAAAGAAAGTGAGTTCTGGAATGCCATACTGGAGGTTGTCTGTGCAAGGTCGTAAGTGGATTATGTTGTATTCTGTTATTATATGTTGTTTATACACTTGAGGTTTAATTCTTGTTGAGTTTCTTTCCCGATCTAACAAATTCGGCCTACGGCTATATTTCCCATCTCTTTCCATGTATTTCCTGTTTCTTTCTACACATTTATAATTCCTTTCCAGCAACTTTAATCTGAAATCAAACTTAGTTTTAGTAAGGGAACCAGCCCTCTCTGGAGATTGGTCTGGGAGACATCTCTTTCTCCCAGCCTTTCAATGTTGGCCGGGTCTAGGGTGCATAGTTTTTAGAAAATCCTTTCCTGTGGCAGATTCGTGACCAACATGTAGCAATTGGATGGTGATAATTGTCCTAATTATTTCCCTTATCAAAAACTTCCTCTTTGATGGATAATTTCTAATAAGTTCTTCAAGGAACTCTTTTGATGATCTTGCTTTAGCAACAAGACTCTCCAAGCCTTTTCCATGAGACCTCTCCTAGGTCTTTGATTTTACAACTTAGTTGGTCTTCCTTGAGATATTATTTTTCAAATTTTGGAATTGAGATCTCCTTCCTAGATCTCTTGATTCTGCTACTTCTAGATTTGAATAGGACTCTCCTAGTTCTTCTCAATATTCCAACAATGGAAGTTTCTTCAATAAGATCTTCACCTGATTGTTTTATCTTCAAGTTTTCTTTAGGTCACCCAGGTGTTGTAGGTGAGTTGGAGAGGAGAGGGCAATCCTCCAAGGAAGGTCCCAGGTTCAAATCTCCACCCTACCAAAAAGCTGAATTGGGTATCCAAAATCCAATCGATAATGTTGGTGCGGGCAGGGTCGGGTGCGACTCCAGATGAATTTGACGGTGTAGAACCCCCTATTCATGGTTTCTCAGACCAAGGCAGCCCCACAAGGGGTTTTTCGCTAAACAAAAAAAAGTTTTCTTTAGGTGCTAGATTGATTCTGAAGAAGATACTCTTCCTAACTTTCTTGTAGAAAGTTTCCCAACTCACTGAATCTCATTTCCCTATAACAAGATATTAGTACTAAAATATGAATCTGCTTTTGAATCAGGTACTCTCTTCTGGAGTCTTCTTCAGGATCAAGGCTTTTGTGGTTTTTTTTTTTTTAGAATCAAGGCTTCTATGACCTTTTCCAAGATCAAGGCTTATGTTTCCTTTTCTCCTATGAAGTTGACTCTATCAATGGAGATCTTAAATCTCCAAACTTCACCACGACTCTTTCTCCTAGAGTCTCTTCTATAGTATTTTTCTCTTGTAACAACTAATATTTGCACTATGAAGACACTTCGAACTTTGGGTAACAAAGTTGAAAAATCCTAGATTTCTATTATAAGAGGTGTTCAAATCATCTCATAGTTAGTTCCCTACAATAAAAGAAACTTCTGGCAATATTAAACTTTTTAGATCTCTTAGATGAGCTTCACTAGTTGATTCATCAAACTAGTGGATCAAATGTTGAGTCCTTATCTTCATGAGTTTTCCTGCAACTCTGTGGGAAGACTCTTAGCCAAATGAATCTTACAATATCTTCTCTCAATCTATTAAAGCAACAAGATTTACATGCAGCAGGTCCAAAGATGCACCCAATTTGCAAAAATTGAAGTAATGGTGATTGGCCTAAATTTGGCAATAGTACTTTCTTGTGGCTCTCCCTACAACCTTAAATATTCTAAATATTTTTGTAAGAGCCCGTACACTGTGGTGAATTAGGTTCACAAAAATTTAGTCTCAATAATAATGATGGTTCTCCTCGAAATCTACAATAGCTAGATCTATTATGACTAGATATGCTATGGCTCTGATACCACTCTTAGATTTTGAGGTAGATCATAATGGAATATGAAAATCACAAGATTCAAATATATGAGAGAAAGTAAATTTATGAGATTGCAAAAATATGCTATAAATAGAAATGACAAAAATGAATACAATATTGCTATGGAGGAAATGGACACTCCATGCAAGAAGCTACAAGACTACATTGTACTCCATCACTAATGGAGTTACATAGTAATACTACTACTACCTATCATATCTTGCTAATATCTTACAATGAGTCCCTTTTATAATGAAATATAGATTCCTTGGCCAAAACTCTACCTAGTTGTACAGGGGACACCTTGCACATTGAAACTTGTGTATTTATTACATTGCATAAAGAACTAGATAACTTCTCCCTAAAGTAATCTAATGTCCTAAGTATCTACTTAGAAAGGTACATTTTCATGAACCAAATGATGTAATAGACTTTAACTCTAACAATACAATGAGGTACCTTAACCTCCACTTATAAATGATATTGAAGTAGGCCATGGGAATGAAATCAAACTTGAAAGATTATGGATTCTCAATATTAGTAATTAATAAATCAGGACATGTAAAAAGGAAAAAATTATTTGGAATCTTTGTGAGAATCTTGATAAAAGTGATAGTGGAAGGAGATCAGAAGTGACTCAAAATATAGGACAAATAAATAAAATTTCAATGGATATTTGTTAAACACCATCTAGGAAAGTTATTTAAATAACTCAACAATTTTTTTAAAAACAAATCAATGATAAATTAGCCTCTTTAATAGGAAATTTATAGTCATAAATTGAATGAAAATTTCACTCTATAAATTACATCTACATGATTCATACTATGCAAAACATGTCGTCAAAATTGTAAAAGAGAAAAATTATTGATGTAAGTTATGTTATGAATTTAATTGGCTATGATAAACTTTACATTGATATTATATATGTGTATATACAAGTGGTATTGAATAATGGAAAGGTATCTAGTTACAACTATTTTGTAACTATCCATAACTCTCGGATTGCATCATGATTATATCATATTTGTGGTATTCCTTCCTTATTACATTGATGCTCAATCAAAGTGTATATAAGAAAATATCTAAAAAAATTAAACATGCAAGAGACTTTGTGAAGATGTCTAAACAAATTTGAAGTTATATGTTATGTTCTTAAATATACATTAAACTTCAATTTGTTTCATGTGCTCATGAAAACTAGATAGAAAAAAAGTTTAACAACTCCTTGATTTTCATAGTACATGATCATTGGTTGCTTCTATGAAATACCCAATCCAAAATAAATGAGACGAAACCATATCATATCATAATAGCTTTTCCTATAGTGTGATATTCTTCCTTAGTAGAAGATCAAGTAATAACAAGTTCCTTCATGCTTCCCCAAGAGATTGGACCAGATCCTAAAAAATACATCCAAATATAGATATCTTCTCATTAATATATCCTACATAACCCACACTTATGAAACCTATAAAGTACCTAAGTACTTATGAAACTTATTATACTCTAGATCATTCTTAGTCATACCATTGATATACCTAAGTACTCACTTTACTGCTTTCCAATAACACACCTTTGATTCTTCCATGAACCATGAAAGATAGTTGACAATATGGTTGATATTTGATCTAGTACAAATTAGATAAATGAGACTCCTAATTAATTGGTGATATAGAGTTACATTTACCTATGAAGATAGATTATTAAAAGATAGTTGTAATATTATCTCCATAAGGGTATGCATGGGCTTGCAATTTATCATTCAAAATATCTTGGAATACTTCATCTATGACATAAAAATATTGATTATTTTTTTACCACACCTATAATAAAATAAAATAATGCATAAACCCAATATCAATCATGTTAAATAGCATCTTCAACTCTCTCTTGGTACTTTTAATTAATTTTATTGAATTTTTAATGATGACCGAGTTACCAATGTACATTATTATGATCATGACCTATCCTCCTTGGAATTTGAATTGTCAGTCAAGACCATAAGTATTGTGATGAAATCCATGTAGTAAAAGACATTTATCAATTCTTTTATACTAGGTTCTAAGAGCTTATTTCAATCCATAGAGATACTTGATGAGCTTGCATATATTTTTCTCATGACCAGGTATGACAAATCCCTCTAACTACATCATGTATACTTCTTCATTGAGGTTATCATTAAGGAATTCATTATTTAAATTATTTTGATATAACTTCCATCTAAACTAAGCTTAAATTAAGGATACAATTTGAATGGTATTGATCTTTGCTAATGGTGTAAAGGTCTCATCATAGTCAACGCCCTAATTTTATACATAATATTTTGCATCAAGCCTTACCTTGTAGTTGTCAATACTCTAACTTTGTATTTGAACTTGAATACCCACTTATAACCAATGGGTTTCTTCAAAGGTGAAATATCAACAAATTATCATATCTTTTTTTTCAACACTTGACATTTGACATCCATGTCATTCTTCCTTTGTTTTGATGTAAGATTCATAAACCATTAAATATTCAAAGTTTTGTATAGTTGTTCTTACAAGGGATAGGATGACCTCATCTCAAAATTTGTTGTGTATTTTTGGTCCTATATTAGATGTGTTTAGGAAACCATCTAAGTTCTTAATATAAATAGTACCAACATACCACTTGGACATTTGTGTGGTACTCAAAGTATATAGTATGGATTCATTATCTCCATTAGGATCATATCCATTATAATCATCTAATTTAACATCCTATCTTTCTTTGAGGCATCATCATCACCATCAAGCAACAAAACAAGTGTTTCTTCTAAATATAATGGGTTAGAATAAGATTTACACCCATTCTTCTCATCAAATATGACATTATAGTTGATAGAAAATTTCTTGGTGTCAAGATCCATGAGCCAATTATCTTCAACTCATAATTGTATCCAATAAAAATGTTTTTTTTTTTTTTTTATATATTTCTCATTGAGCTTCATCTATTTTTGCTTAAAAATGTGCATGGATTCAATTCATCCAAACACTAAAATCTGTGATATATTAGGTTTTATACTTTCCATACCTCCTTATATGTGATACCATTCAATTCAATGTTTCCTCATTCTACTTTAAGAAAGCATAAAAATCCTTACTAGTGCACTCCTTAGTCTACGTGAAGGATTTAAATATGAGACTAGTAAAATTCTCCATACAATATTTAAATTGTTGGAAAAAAAATTCTTCATATTTCATATTTAGGAAATACACCCATATTTTTCATGTATTATCATCAACAAACAACTAAAGATATTAATATCTACTTAATTTTATATCCATGGGTTTGCATAGATCATTATACACTAGGACAAGTGGGTCAATTACTCTATGACTACTTATCCAAATGGGGTTCATGTTCCTTTTCTTTTGAGAAAATCATATAGATGATAAAAGGAATTTTTAATAGAGGAAGACATTTTAACATGGCATGATGTATGAGTGCTTTTATGTGTCCAAACTTAGATGTTCAAATCATTTGATCCATATAATGAAAATTGTATCCCCCTTGGTTGTCAAAGCTTGGTTATCTTGTAATACAATCGTAAGCTAAAACATCTTGCCTATGCATGTAGCATGACCAAAAATTATTAAACCTTTGAATTTGTCTCAAATGAGATAAGTTTTTTTTATCACATGTTCAATAAAATTCAACTTACATATTGTGATCAAGCAATTCATTCATAAGGAGTAAATTATTTATGAGGCCAAGCACATAAATAACTTAAGTCATACAACAAGTATGTAAACCAATATGCAAAGAGATATCACCAATACTAGCAACCTAAATATAACCTACCCATAATAAGATGAATGATCAAGGCACAAAAGTGATTCTTTCTAGCATATCATATGTTTGGTAGCCTCTAAATCAAAATACCAAATTAGGCTAGTTTTATAATTGTATTATGATCTTGTACAAAACAAATAGTCTGCTCCTTCTTAATCATAATAAACATCCTTTACTATATTTTATGTTGGCATTGGGGTGCATTCCTACTCTACGATTAAGGACCATTTTTTTTGCATCCTAATGAATTCTTCTAGTTCTTATTAAAATACCCTTGTAAGAACATATTGTGCTTATATTAAAATATATGCCCTTATTTTCCATAAATTAAACATGTTACATTGGTACACAAAAATTTCCCTTGTCCTTACTATTGTTATAAATTATACCCTTTGTTTTTCTATCATTGTTGGTTCTTGTTGGGGGTCCACCATCTTGCTTTGATTGTATTGGCTTCTTGTCTTTCTGATGCATGACTAGAGTATATCCATATTTAGTTTTCATCTCTCAAATTTCTTCCTCTTGTTGAAGTATATTCACAAGAGTCTCAAAAATAAGATGTGGTTAGTATCATTCATAGTTGTCACCAAAATACTTAATATAGGTAGCAATTCTCACAATACATAAAAAGCACTTCATCACTCATTTTTTCACCAAACACTTGAAGTGATGTTTACAAATTAGCATTTTATTGTAGAAAACCCCTAAATTATTATTGTTTTTCATTTATATAGTGCAAATGAATCTATAGGTGTAGAATTTGGTTTTAATTTTTGGATTCAAACACCATACTAAGTTTATATTATGCAACTTTGGTGGTTATTAAATATGAATGTATGGTTTTATCTCATCAGACATGCCAAACATTATGATATAATTAGCTTTCTAGTCTATCTTATTCAACTTTATTTATTCATTTGGATTTGTGTTATGTCTTTGCATAGCTTCAAATACCACTTTCAATAGTTCCTTCAACTCAAGGTAGATTTTTAACTTCATCTCCCATGTAGAATATTTATCATGTTTCAATAATAACAAATTGGGTAATAACATATTTAGGGTATTTACTTCTATATTTAACCTTTATAAAATAAACAAATTTAAGTTCCAATAGATTTGGATTGAAACTATCTTTACATTGAGTATATATTGAAGAACACAAGCTTATACTAAGAGGGGGTGAACAATATAAGATCAACTTTTACTTTTCTTTCCCAAATAATATTATCCAATATTATCAATTTCAATATCAATAGTAGTAATAAAAGCAATGCACAAATCATCACACACATGAGAGACACAAATTTAACGTGGTTCACCCAATGTGGGTTACATCCATAGAGAAAATATTTCTTCTAAATTTTCTCAACAAATCTCTTGGGAACCAATTCCCTATTACAATGTTTATGGACCTCTATCCAAAGGAGATCTCAATCCCCAATGCTCTGATTTGTGGATCTCTCTCCATAGGAGAACTCTATCCCCTTTGCTCTGGTTTGTGGATCTCTCTCCATAGGAGAACTCTATCCCCTTTGCTCTAGTTTGTGGATCTCTCTCCATAGGATAAATCTATCCCCTTTACTCTAGTTTGTGGATCTCTCTCCATAGGAGAACTCTATCCCCTTTGCTCTGGTTTGTGGATCTCTCTCCATAGGAGAACTCTATCCCCTTTGCTCTAGTTTGTGGATCTCTCTCCATAGGAGAACTCTATCCCCTCTGCTCTGGTCTACTCTAAAGCCTGCTCTCAACTCTATCTCAAACCTGCACCAAACCTCATCATAAGGCTAGCACAAATATGCTCTGACTCTACTTATAAATATCTATCTCAAATCTGCACCAAACCTCGTTATAAGGCTAGCACATTTTTTTTGTGTCTTTAGTAATAATTCTACTCGACTCTACTCACAAATCTCAGTCTCAAATCTACACCAAACCTCATCACAAGGCTAGCATATATCTGCTCTGAATTTACTCACAAATTTATCTCAAATCTGCACCAAACCTTATCACAAGGCTAGCACAAATCTACTCTAACTCTACTTACAAATCTTTATCTCAAATCTACACCAAACCTTGTCATAAGGCTAGCACAAATCTACTCTAACTCTGCTCACAAATCTATCTCAAATCTACATCAAACCTCATTACAATGCTAGCATAAATCTACTCTAACTCTACTCACAAATATTTTCAAATATGCACATATTACATGCACAAATCTGCTTCAATTATTTACTCAATTTTTTTCAATTTTGTCCCAAGTCTTCTCATAATACTTGCTCAATTCTACCTCAATATTGCTTCAATCCTTCTCAAAAGACTTGCTCAAATCTTCCTTCAAGCCTTCTCAAAATACTTGCTCAAATATACCTTCAAGCCTTCTCAAAAGACTTGCTCAAATCTACCTTCAAGCCTTCTCAAAATACTTGCTCAAATCTACCTTCAAGCCTTCTCAAAAGACTTGCTCAAATCTACCTCAAAGCCTTCTCAAAAGACTTGCTCAAATATGCCTCAATCTCTAAATGCTCAAAACCTCTCAAATACTGTCAAAATAAACCTACTCAAATTCCAAATCTTGCATACAAAAAAATGCTTATATCTCTTTTAGAAATACTTTCTTCAACTAGATATATTCTACTCAGAATTCGTTTAACCTCTAGAACATATAGAGAATGATGTGTACTATCAAATACCCAATATGTTCTTTACATTCACAAATCTTGCTTTCATCTAATCCAATCTCTACCTCTTGCAAAATCCCTTTCAAATCAAATCAAATTGGTGTACAACTTTGCTTTACTAATATGATTTCTAACACTTGCACATTCACTTTCAATATCACTCAAACCAATGCCAAAGAGCTTCACTAGTCCACTCAAATAATGAAGCACAAATTGTTCACAAACCCTAACACAAGTGTTTCCAATTTCTTTCAACTAGGATGCACAATTTGTTTCACAAACCCTAGCTCAAGTGTATCCAATCTCATTCAACAATGGAGTTCAATCAATGAATCACAAAACCTATCTCAAATATTTCCAACAATACACATGAACTTAATCCTTATATCTCCTCCTTATAACATCAAAATATATACCCAACTAAACACCTCAAATAGTGAGTAATGTCCTCATACCTCTTAATTTGCTTTGATGAAGAAATATCCTCAAGAACCTATCTCACAAATAACCAATATTTCTTGTGCCACTTCAAGGGTTAGATAGCAAAGTACTTTCTCAAAACATCCACATGAACTTTCTTCTCAAAAGGATGTGCACAATGAAATCTGAAAATGATGCTCTAAGTCCCTTCTTTTGTTCTAAAAAATAAAGCATTAATACTCAACAAAACCTCTCATATATTCCTTTCACCATGCAAGAGTTATAATAAAATGTCAAGCAACTTATCACACCTTATTACTCCTAATATTGCAAAATAATATTCAACCCAACAAAGCCACAAATTACACACATGAATTTTTCATATACACCTTATACCTCCTACTTGAAATAAAATATTTCAATGCACTTCAAATTTCCAATATGACTCATTAAAAACATCACTTTATTTTATGCATCACTCATAGCACTAGCAATATGAATTATAAACTCCACTTTATCCCTTTTAATTCAAAAATTAACTTTTTCCCTTTTTAATTCAAAAATTAACACTCCACTTTAACCCTCTTTTAATTCAAAAATTAAAAGCAAAATAATAACCTTATGACTCCCTAAGCAAGCGCATACCTTAGTCTTGGCAAATATTTATTTCACAAAAAATATTGTCCCCCTTGCTATCACCACCGTGATTCGAACCTGCGCCACTTGCTGGCCCATGCCCTAGCTTTGGCTAGGCCACCATGTGGGCTAGCCACCCACACATAACCTAAAGTGCACACACTCTTCCTTATACATGATCTTTGATGTGAAAAGCCTTTTCAATAAAACTTTAACACCTTGCCTCCATCATGTCTCAAACTCGAGACCTCCCTTCTGCCACGCCTTAGCACTAGAGGATTCTACTATCTAGGCTAGCTACCTATATGGAACCAAATTTCTCTACCCCTACTATTTATCCATGCACTCTACCTCGAAACCTAAATTCAACCTTCATCTTCTTCTCCTACTCTACCATGAACGAACGAATTATTAAAGTGCATGATTTCCTTATTCTATTTTTTCACCTTAGCATTGCAATTTAAATATGCAAATGTTTACTTGGTCCTTGACGTCGGTGCATGGAAATATTCGATTTCCAACCTTAAACTTTGGTGCTCATATTTAATTTTTAATTATTATAATATTTTAAATCTTCATAGATTTAAATATTATAATTTCTTTTTCTTCTTTGGGCCTTTTTCTTAGGATAAAGTCTTTGCCACCATAAAACATCTTCCTTTTTCCTTTTGCAAGTACCACCTTTTCCTTTTTCTTTTCCTTTGCAAGTACCACCATGGTAAATCCATTAAACCTTTATTTTTACTTTGACATAAATGACAACCAATATCATCAACTTATGACATCAATCCTTTGACATCAATGACAACACAATATACTCAAAATTTCCAACAATCTCCCCCTTTGTCATTGATGGCAACCCTTTCTAAAAATTATTTTTCCAACCATTGGATTCCAAATCTTCTCCCCCTGAGAAACTGCTCTCCCTTACTGAATGCTCTCCCCTTACTCAAATCTCTCCCCCTTTGACATCAATGGCAAAGGGACTCCTTTGGGGCTAAAGATAAGACTCTTAGCTCAGCCCCCTCCCACCTCCTTTCCTTGAGGTGATTAATTTTGGGGTGGGAGTAAAACTACTCCCAACATACAATGCTCTTCTTCTTTTTCAACCTTCTTTTTTGACACCTTTGTAATCATACCCTTTTGATCTTTTTGAGTGTCCCTATTCTTGCTTGACTCTAGTAGTTCTGGAAACTTTGTTCTACACCACTTGGCCTTATGCCCAATATTATTGCACTTGTAACACCTAATGTTGTAGTTCTTGGAAGGTGTAAATGATTTGAAGTTCCTCTTGGTGAAGCCATAATCCTTTCTATCATGAACCCTGTAGTGGATTGCTTTATGACCAAAGCGATTACATGAGTAGCAATACCCTTGAAAGAAATGTCCATATTTGAATGAGTTGACATTCCTTTTAGTGAGGCCATACTCCTTTCCATAATTCCTGCAATGCATAGCTTTGTGACCAAAATGATTACATGAAAAATAATGTCCTTTGAAGAAATCTTGTTTTGAAATCTCTGGTCTCATAGTCCTTTCTTTGCCTTCTCTGTGATGATCCATATTTCTTGTTTGTGCATTGTTTCCTTTCTTAGTGAAGCTTCTATTCTTCAACTTATCCGCATAAGTCTTAATTTCTTCTTCACTCTCTTCCTCTAAAACTTCCTTTTCTTTTGAGCTTGAGCTTGACCCTTCTTCTTGTTTCCCTTGTCCTTCTTCAAAACCAAGTCCTATTTTGATAGATGAAGATCTTTGTGCATTGATAATTTTATCCAAAGTTTTTGAACTTTTCCCAAACCTGTTCAGCTTATCCTTAGAATATTTCACTTCCATCCTTAGAGAAACCACTTCATGTTCTAATATTTCACACTCTAACTCTTTTGCTTCTAACTTTTCAACCATGACCTCTTTAAATCTCCTTGCCTTAGCTTTTGAGTTTGTGAGGTTTTGTAGAAGCTTTTATTTTTCTTCCTCATATTCTTGAACTTGAGCCTTAAGTCTTGAATTCTACTTTCTAACTCTTTTCAACTCTCTAAGAGCAACAATAAGTTCTTCTTCTAGATCAATTGTGCCTTCTTCTTTTTTTGATTCTTTCTCTAGGTCTCCATTTATAGGAGCATCTTCTACTTGGTTTTTAATAGGAGTATTTTCTTCCTCTTCTATTGCCAAGAATAGAATCTCTTCTTCTTCACTATCTGAGAGTCTTTCATCACTGTCACTTGAAGCATTGCTTGCCTTGTTAACATAGAAAATCTTCTTGTGCCTTTGAAAGAACTTCTTTTCATGCCTGAATTTTCTTTCTTCCTTCTTATTATAATCATGTTTCTCTTCATTGCTACTACTTCTAGCTTGTGGATAATTAGATGCATAGTGATCAAATTCACCACAATTAAAGCATTTCATAGTATTTATATCTTTGTGCTTTCTTGATCCTTTATTATTTCTTCTCACATAGTTAGCTTCTTCATTACTACTTGACTCATCACTTGATTATGGCTTCTTATATTTTGTCTTCTTTGAAGCTTTGAAAGCTACCTCTTTCTTGGAATTATGATCCTTTACTATTCTCATCTCATAAGCTATGAGAATTCCATGTAACTCATCCATAGTCAACTTATCAATATCTCTCATCTCTTCTATAGTTGAAACCTTTGCATCATACCTTATAGGAAGTGATCTTAATACTTTCTGAGCAACACTGGAGTCTTCAATTTTGAATCCAAGTCCACGCATGGTATTAACAACCTCATCCACATGAAGTAAGTACTTAGAAATATCTTCCTCATCTTCCATATTCAAATATTCAAACCTTTTCTTGTGGTTTTGTAGTTTTTCCAACTTGACCTTATTATCTCCTTCATATGTTTGCTTCAATTTGTCCCACACCTCTTTTGTTGATTTGCATTGCATAAATTTCATAAATTTTACTTCACATAATCCACTTAAGATTCCATTCATAGCCTTGGCATTATTCACATGTAACTGCTTACCATCCTTATCTGTGGGAGGAGTAGTTGTAGGTGTGAACCCATCCTCAATCGATTGCCATGTCTCATATCCTTGTGCCATCAAGTAAGTCTTCATTATTATACTCTAGAAGGCATAATTATTCCCATTGAATAATGGAGCCTTGTTTGATGAAGATCCACTCTGAGATGCCATTTGTGTTCCTATAATATCTTCCTTCAAGTTGTTAGACTTTTTTAAAGGAACCCACTCTGATACCAATTGAAGAACACAAGCTTATACTGAGAGGGGGTGAACAGTATAAGATCAAATTTTACTTTTCTTTCCCAAACAATATTATCCAATGTTATCAATTACAATATCAATATAGCATAATCAAAGCAATGCACAAATCATCACACACATGAGAGACACAAATTTAACATGGTTCACCCAATGTGGGTTACGTCCACGGAGAAAATATTTCTTCTAAATTTTCTCAACAAATATCTTGGGAACCAAATCCCTATTACAATGTTTATGGACCTCTGTCCAAAGGAGATCTCAATCCCCAATGCTCTGATTTGTGGATCTCTCTCCATAGGAGAACTCTATCCCCTTTGCTCTAGTTTGTGGATCTCTCTCCATATGAGAACTCTATCCCCTTTGTTCTAGTTTGTGGATCTCTCTCCATAGGAGAACTCTATCCCCTTTGCTCTGGTTTGTGGATCTCTCTCTATAGGAGAACTCTATCCCCTCTGCTCTACTTTATGGATCTCTCTCCATAGGAGAACTCTATCCCCTATACTCTAGTTTGTGGATCTCTCTCCATAGGAGAACTCTATCCCCTCTGCTCTGGTCTACTCCAAAGCTTACTCTCAACTCTATCTCAAATCTGCACCAAACCTCATCACAAGGCTAGCACAAATATACTCTAACTCTGCTTACAAATATCTATCTCAAATATGCACCAAACCTCATCACAAGGCTAGCACAAATCTGCTCTGACTCTACTCACAAATCTCTATCTCAAATTTGCACAATGTTACATGTAATAAATTTATGTAAATTTTTTATTTTTTTACTCACAAATCTATCCAAAGTCTACACCAAAAATCATTATAAGGCTAGCATAAATCTGCTCTAACTCTGCTCATAAATCTCTATCTAAAATCTGCACCAAACCTCATCACAAGGCTAGTACAAATCTGCTTTGAATTTGCTCACAAATATCTATCTCAAATATACATCAAACCTCATCACAAGGCTAGCAAAAATTTTCTCTAACTCTACTCATAAATCTATTCAAATCTGCACATATCACACGCACAAATCTACTTCAATTATTTACTCAATTTTATTCAATGCTATCCCAAGTCTTCTCACAAGACTTGCTCAAATCTACCTCAATTTGCTTCAAGCCTTCTCAAAAGACTTACTCAAATCTTCCTTCAAGCCTTCTCAAAAGACTTGCTCAAATCTACCTTCAAGCCTTCTCAAAGACTTGCTCAAATCTACCTTCAAGCCTTCTCAAAAGACTTTCTCAAATCTACCTCAAAGCTCTTCAAGTCTTCTCACAAGACTTGCTCAAATCTACCTCACTCTAAATCTCAAAAATTCTCACAAGACTTGCTCAAATTGCTCACAATACTGCTCAAACTACTCATAACACCTACTCAAATATTTCCAAATCTTGCATACAAACAAAGCTTATATCTCTTTCATAAATGCTTTCTTCAAACATATATATTCTACTCAGAATTCATTTAACCTCTGGAACATATAGAGAATGATATGTACTATCAAATACCCAATATGTTCTTTACATTCATAAATCTTGCTTTCATCTAATCCAATATCTACCTCTTGCAAAATCCCTTTCAATCAAATCAAACTGGTGTACAACTTTGCTTTACTAATATGATTTCTAACACTTGCACATTCACTTTCAATATCACTCAAACCAATGCCAAAGAGCTTCACAAGTCCACTCAAACAATGAAGCACAAATTGTTCACAAACCCTAACACAAGTGTTTCCAATTTCTTTCAACTAGGATGCACAATTTGTTTCACAAACCCTAGCTCAAGTGTATCCAATCTCATTCAACAATGGAGTTCAATCAATGAATCACAAAACCTATCTCAAATATTTCCAACAATGCACATGAACTTAATCCTTATATATCCTCCTTATAACATCAAAATATATACCCAACTAAACACCTCAAATAGTGAGTAATGTCCTCATACCTCTTAATTTGCTTTGATGAAGAAATATCCTCAAGAACCTATCTCACAAACAACCAATCTTTCTTGTGCCACTTCAAGGGTTAGATAGCAAAAGTACTTTCTCAAAACATCCACATAAACTTTCCTCTCAAAAGAATGTGCACAATGAAATCTGAAAATGATGCTCTAAGTCCCTTCTTTTGTTCTAAAAAATAAAGCATTAATACTCAACAAAACCTTTCATATCTTCCTTTCACCATGCAAGAGTTATAATAAAATGTCAAGCAACTTATCACACCTTATTACTCCTAATCTTGCAAAATAATATTCAACCCAACAAAGCCACAAATTACACACATGAATTTTTCATATACACCTTATACCTCCTACTTGAAATAAAATATTTTAATGCACTTCAAATATCCAACATGACCATTATACCATCACTTTATTTTATGCACCACTCATAGCACTAGCAATCTAAATTATAAACTCCACTTTATTCCCTTTTTAATTCAAAAATTAAAACACCACTTTAACCCCCTTTTAATTCAAAAATTAAAATAAAAATAATAACCTTATGACTCCCTAAGCAAGCGCATACCTTAGTCTTGGCAAATATTTATTTCACAAAAAATATTGTCCCCCTTGTTGTCGTCATAATTCGAACCTGCACCGCTTGTTGGCCCATGCCCTAGCTTTGGCTAGGCCACCGCATGGGCTAGCCACCCACACAAAACCTAAAGTGCACACGCTCTTCCTTATACATGATCTCCGACGTGAAAATCTTTTTCAACAAAACTTTAACACCTTGCCTCCATCGTGTCTCAAACTCGAGACCTCCCTTCTGCCATGCCTTAGCACCGGGGTTCTGCCATCTGGGCTAGCTGCCCAGATGGAACCAAAGTTCACTACCCCTACTATTTATCCACATGCTCTACCTTGAAACCCGAATCCATCCTTCTTCTTCTTCTTCTTCTTACTCTGCCAAAAATAAACTAATTATAAAAGTGCACGATTTCCTTTTTCAAATTTTCACCTTAGAATTGTAATTTAAATATGCAAATGTTTACTTGGTCCTTGACGTCGATGCATGGAAATATTCGATTTCCAACCTTAACCTTTGGCGCCCATATTTAATTTTTAATTATTATAATATTTTAAATCTTCATAGATTTAAATATTATAATTTATTTTTCTTCTTTGGGCCTTTTTCTTAGGATAAAGTATTTGCCACCATAAAACATCTTCCTTTTTCCTTTGCCCTCTTTTTCCTTTGCAAGTACCACCATGGTAAATCCATTAAACCTTTATTTTTCCTTTGACATAAATGACAACCAATGTCATCAACTTATGACATCAATCCTTTGACATCAATGACAACACAATATACTCAAAATTTCCAACATATATATGTCTATACTTACACAAAAATAAGTGTCTCAAATCTTAAGAAAGCAACAATGTTTCACTAGGAAAAATGTATGGGTTCAAGTCAATCATCCATCAAATCACAAAATCATTTTAGCTTTTAAAAGCTTTCATTTATGAATTTTGGGAGCACTCCATCTTTATTGCTTCAATCTTCAATAAAATTAATTATTTAATTATTCAAGTTTCCCTCCCATCAAGAATGTGGGATAATATATTGTTTTCTCTTCAAACACGATCTCCAAGTGATGTTAACCCTCAACACATTGACTTTGTCTTCTCCACTGTTGATCATTAATTTAACAATGATTAGTAAATAAACTTTAGGCTTTACAATGGAATTGGTTTTAATTTTGGTAATCATTTTGTTATTTTAAAATATTATCTCCTTTAGTTTGATGCCTCCATAGAACACAATTTTTAATGGGATTCAAACATTCCCTCCATTATGGATGTCTCAAACCTTTGAACTCTCCACTCATTTTAGTGGCACATATTCTTTGTCAATAATAATAACTCCTTTCAAATATAACTACATGTTTCTCATTTAATAACATCCCCATGGATGGATATCAACTCTAGCATTATCATGCCCTACATCAAAAAGAACAAAATATCACACTCATTTTATAGCAATATTTTCTTAGGAGCATGTGCCATGTCCTCCATCAACAAGTTTGAAGATAACTCTATTGTAGTCTGAAGAACACAAGCTTATACTGAGAGGGGGGTGAACAGTATAAGACCGCTTTTTACTTTTTCCTTCGATTCAACTTGCAGTTCAATATTATGCAGTGTAAAGAAAACAGTATCAATAGCAGTAAGCAAAGCAATGCACAAAAACACCATTCACAAAAGAGACACAACAATTTACGTGGTTCACCCAACGCGGGCTACTCCACGGATAAAATTTTTCACTAAATTTTATCACCTCAAATTCTGGGAAAACCTTTCCCGATTACAAAGTTTATGGGCACCAACCCAAAGGAGATACCTTCCCCTAGCTCTGCTCTAACTGGTGATCCTCTAGAAGACCTCTACCTCTGCTGCCCTTAGCAAGTGGAACTCTATCCATAGAAGACACTGTCTTCCCTGCTCTGGTTGGAGACCTCTGTCCTCAACTCTTTCACCTCCAAAGCTGGTCCTCTTATCTGCACCAAACACAGTCCTTCGGTCTGGCACTAATGTCCTCAAAATTTGCACCTCTATGCAATTACAACACTCGATCAAACATCCACTTATGCACCTCTGCACAAACACAGTAGCACTGTCTTCGCACACTCTGCTCCTCGATGATCGAACTTCTCCCCGCACTCTACTTCTGTGAAAGTCGCACTTTGAACGCACACTTCGATCGATGTCAAATCTCTCCAAACAGCCCTCCTTTTATAGCAATACTTTTAAGATCAAAACTTTGATCTTAGTCGACTGTTATGCAAATGCAAACCCTAACTCCGTCGGCTGCATGCCCTAATCTTCGTCGGCTCAAAGTTAACTCTGTCGGCTTCAACCGCCTCTGCAACTCTCCTGTAGCTTCTACCGTGAAACTACAACATGTCGCGATATCGTGACACTTTTGTCTTTGTTGACGTCATCTTCACTCCTGTCGTGAAATCGTGACACTTTAGTCTTCATGGCCTTCTTCTCCTTTTGTCGTGAAATCATGACACTCCTACCTTTGCTGACGTCATCTTCACTTATGTCACGAAATCGTGACCCTTTTGTCTTCATGGCCTTCTTCTAGGCTTGCACTAGCGAAAATGGAACATGTCATGAAATCGTGACACTTTCGTTGCCTTAAGCTTTTCTCTACTTTTCACTAGCGAAACGGAACATGTCACGAAATCATGACGCTTTCGCCTTCGAGCTCTTCCTTCTTCAATTCATCATGAAATCGTGACGCTTCTTCTGTTGAAGACTTGCTTACTATTTTTATCATGAAATCATGACACTTTCTCCAACTCAATGCTGCCATCTCAACTTGTCATGAAATCATGACACTTTCTACATTCGCAAGCTTTCTCTTCAACCTGTCATGAAATCATGACACTTTCTGCATCCGTACAACTTCTTTGTAGCCTATCACGAAATCACGACGCTTCTCATTTTAGACTCTTCCCTTTGCTGCATGTCACGAAATCATGACAGTTCTCACTTCGAGCTTTTCAGCATGTCATAAAATCGCGATAGTCCTCACTTAGTCTTTTGCAGCATGTCGCGAAATCATGACGCTTCTTAATTCACCTTCTGTAGCATGTCGCGAAATCGTGACACTTTTCCTCCTTAGCACTTTTCTTTTCTTCGGGTCACGAAAACCCGACATGTCATGAAATCATGACACTTTCCACCTTGCTTTCTTTCTCTGCCAACATGTCATGAATTAAGTTCTTCCACTTTTTCTCTCTCTTCCAACATGTCGCGAAATCGTGACACTTTTTCAAAAATTTCTCTCTCCTACCTAAGTCATGAAAATGCGACATGTCGCGATATCGTGACACTTTTTCAAAAAGCTTTCTCTCTCTTGCCTAAGTCACGAAACTGCGACATGTCGCGATATCGTGACATTTTTCCAACTTACTGATTTCGAACCTGTCAAGCCGAACCTTCATCAAAAACACATTATTTTACATCAAATCAAATTCTTTCAAAAGCTCTTTGACATCAATGACAACTTATTCACTTGAGCAAATGCAAAGTACTCAAAGTACCCAAAATTGCCAACAATCTCCCCCTTTGTCATTGATGGCAACCCTTTACTAAAAACACGTCTTAAGAGCCAAAACTGAAACCAATTGAGAATCTCCTTTTGAAGTTTTTGCTCCCCCTGACTTGAAGCTTTCCTCTTCACATTGAAGCTCTCCCCCTTACTCATATCTCTCCCCCTTACTCAATTCTCTCCCCCTTTGTCATCAATGGCAAAGGGTCACCTTTGGGGCTCGGGACTAAGAATGAGCTTCTTAGCTTAGTCCCTCCCCCACCTCTTGATGAGGTGATTAATTTTGGGGTGGGAGTACAACTCCCAATTTCTCCCTTAGATACTCAAACGTATCTCTTGGAAGAGGTTTTGTGAAGATATCTGCAATCTACTCTTTAGTAGACACATATTCTACCTTGACCTGTTTGTCTTGCACTTTCTCCCTTAGAAAGTGATACTTGATGGAAATATGCTTTGTCCTTGAGTGCATTACCGGATTTTTGGAAATACTTATGGCACTTGTATTATCACAAAATATGGAGATGGGTTGTTCATGCTTGACTTTGAAATCCTCCAAGGTGGTTTTCATCCATAAAACCTGTGTACACCCCGCCACTGCTGCTATGTATTCAGCCTCTGTCGTAGATAAGGAAACTGAAGGTTGTTTCTTACTTAGCCAAGAAACCAGACTCTTTCCCAGAAAGAATGCTCCACCACTGGTGCTTTTCCTGTCATCATTACTGCCTGCCCAATCTGCATCTGTATAGGTTGTGAGAGTGAAATCATCACCTTTGGGATACCAAAGCCCAAAGTCCATAGTGCCCTTCAGATATCTGAAAATCCTTTTAACTGTTGTAACATGAGAATCTTTAGGAGCTGCCTGAAATCTGGCTACTAACCCAACAGCCTGCATGATATCTGGTCTGGTAGCTGTAACATATAATAAACTGCCAATCATTGATCTGTACAACCTCTGATCTGCCATTGTAGATTCATCATCTTTACTCATCTTGCACCCCGTAGTCATTGGAGTACATACAGGTTTGTTGTCCATCATCCCAAATTTTTTTAACATTTCTTTGATATACTTTCCTTGAGAGAGAAATATACCATCTTTTGATTGAGCAATCTGAAGACCTAAAAAGAATGACAGCTCTCCAATCATAGACATCTCAAATTCCTTCTGCATGGTGTTAGCAAAGTCTTTGCACAACTGAGTATTATTTCCCCCAAAAATGATATCATCAACATAGACAACTACAATCAGCATATCATCACCTTCATCCTTAATATACTGATTGCTATCTGCCACACCTTTCCTGAAGCCTTGCTCATGAAGGTACCTGTCAAGTCTTGAGTACCAAGCCTTAGGAGCTTGCTTTAACCCATACAAGGCATTTTTTAGTTTACACACATAGTCTGATTGATCTGAGAGAGACACGCCTTCTGGCTGTTCTGTGTAGACTTCTTCATCCAACACTCCATTTAAAAAAGCTGACTTTACATCCATTTGATACACCTTGAATGCTTTGAAGCTTGAAAGAGCCAAAAACATTCTGATAGCTTCGAGACGAGCAACAGGAGCGAACGTCTCTTCGAAATCCACACCTTCTACTTGAGCATACCCTTTGCAAACCAACCTAGCTTTGTTTCTGACAATATTTCCATCCTCATTGAGTTTATTTCTGAATATCCATTTTGTGCCAATGACATTCTTGTCCTTAGGTCTTGGAACCAAATCCCAGGTTTCACTTTTCTCTATTTGATTTAGCTCTTCATCCATTGCTTTTACCCAAAATTTATCTGCACAGGCTTCACTGAAATCTTTTGGCTCAATCTGAGATAGTAATGAAATATTTGTAGAATCGTGTGAAGGAATGACTCTTCTTCTAGTTTGCCTGCTGTTTGGATCACCAATGATCAAATCTTTGGGATGATATTTCTGAACATATCGTGAAGGAGTTTTGGGAAGTAGTTGTTGTCTTTCCTCTTCTTCATCTGAAACCTCTCTGAATTCTTCTTGACAAATTTCATCACTGATTTCCTTGACAGGTTCTCTCATCCCTGTCTTTTCATCAACTGTTACATTTATGCTCTCTACGACAGTATGCGTTCTTTTGTTGAAGCATCTGTAAGCCTTGCTTCTGCTGGAATAACCAAGAAAAATTCCCTCATCACACCTAGGATCAAACTTACCCAAATTCTGATCTTCCCTTCTGATGAAACACTTACTCCCAAACACTTTGAAATGTTTTACTGTAGTTGGTCTTCCTTTCCACAACTCATAAGGAGTTTTATGATGGTTGACTCTAAGTTGGGCCCTGGTGATAATGTAGACTATTGTACTGACTGCTTCTTTCTAGAAACCATCTAAAAGTTTTGACTCATTTAACATAGCTCTAGCCATATTTTCAATAGTTCTATTTTTTCTTTCAACTACTCCATTTTGTTGAGGAGTCCTTGCTGTTGAATATTCTCTTTTGATTCCTTGTTGCTCATAGTATTCCACAAATTCATTAGACGTGAACTCTCCTCCTCTGTCCGATCTTAAGCATTTGATTCTCTTGTCAGTCTCATTTTCAATCATTTCTTTGAACGCTTTAAATTTTTCAAAAGCTTCAGATTTTTCTTTGAGAAAAGTAACCCAAGTCATTCTGGAATAATCATCTATAAACAACATGAAGTAGCTTTCTCCCTGAATGCTCTGAGTTCTGGTGGGGCCACATAAATCAGTATGAATAAGATCTAATGGTTTTGAAGAAGTATACCCTTTTGATTTAAAACTGGTTTTAGTCTGTTTTCCATGTTGACAAGGACCGCAAATGGTGTTATGGGGCCTTTTTATTTTGGGCAAGTCTCTAACTGCTTCCTTGTTACTAATATTGACAAGATTATCAAAGCTCAAATGCCCCAATATTTTATGCCATAACCAACTCTCATCTTCTTGGGTTAGAAAACACTTTTCCCTTTTTATCTCACTTAGCATGTAAAGATTGTTTGGAGTCCTTGTAGCACTAGCAATGAGTTTTCCATTTTTTTCTTTACGTATCTCACATCTATCTGAAAAGAAAGATACTATGTGTCCTTGATCACAAAGTTGACTCACACTTAGAAGGTTATGTCTTAGGCCTTCTACATAAAGCACATTTTCTGTTTTGGATTTCCCATCCAAACTAAGAGTCCCTTTACCACAGATTTTAGCTGACCTGTTATCTCCAAAACTAACTGTTCCTTTGTTTGTGTTTTTTAAGACCAAAAACTTTTCCTTTTCACCAGTCATATGTTTTGAACAACCACTATCAAGATACCATTTCTCTACTTTGTCTTGAGCATGAAAAGCAGTTTGAACTATCATTGACTTAGATTTGATCTCATTTCTCTTTCTAGTGAACTCAAGCCTAGATCTATCCAAACTGCACATCCTTGCTATATGCCCAAAATTCTTGCACTTGTAACACATGACATTTTTATCCATAAGAGGTGCAAAAGAGTTAACATTTTCCTTACTATGGCTATTCACGGATTTATTGCAATGCATAGCTTTGTGACCAAATTTCTTGCAAGAAAAATAGTAGCCATGGAAAGTATTATGTAACCTGTTTTGATGCCTTGGATGATTGTTCTTCTTGTGACCAACTGGAATCCATCGTTCTTCAGGATGAAGATTGATCTTGCTGTCTCTTCTTCCTGTCATGATGCTTGAGAATAGAACTCTCTTCCCTAAAATTTCTTAAAGTCCAGAAGAATTCACTTTTGAGATCGAACTTAACCTCTTCATCCTTTTTTGAATCTGTATGTTCTTTTGATAGATCCTTCTCCAAGCTGTTAGGCTTTTTTTGGAGAGACCTGCTCTGATACCAATTGAAGAACACAAGCTTATACTGAGAGGGGGGGTGAACAGTATAAGACCGCTTTTTACTTTTTCCTTCGATTCAACTTGCAGTTCAATATTATGCAGTGTAAAGAAAAATAGTATCAATAGCAGTAAGCAAAGCAATGCACAAAAACACCATTCACAAAAGAGACACAACAATTTACGTGGTTCACCCAACGCGGGCTACTCCACGGATAAAATTTTTCACTAAATTTTATCACCTCAAATTCTGGGAAACCTTTCCCGATTACAAAGTTTATGGGCACCAACCCAAAGGAGATACCTTCCCCTAGCTCTGCTCTAACTGGTGATCCTCTAGAAGACCTCTGCCTCTGCTGCCCTTAGCAAGTGGAACTCTATCCACAGAAGACACCTGTCTTCCCTGCTCTGGTTGGAGACCTCTGTCCTCAACTCTTTCACCTCCAAAGCTGGTCCTCTTATCTGCACCAAACACAGTCCTTCGGTCTGGCACTAATGTCCTCGAAATTTGCACCTCTGTGCAATTACAACACTCGATCAAACATCCACTTATGCACCTCTACGCAAACACAGCAGCACTATCTTCGCACACTCTGCTCCTCGACGATCGAACTTCTCCCCGCACTCTGCTTCTATGAAAGTCGCACTTCGAACGCACACTTCGATCGATGCCAAATCTCTCCAAACAACCCTCCTTTTATAGCAATACTTTTAAGATCAAAACTTTGATCTTAGTCGGTTGTTATGCAAATGCAAACCCTAACTCCGTCGGCTGCATGCCCTAATCTTCGTCGACTCAAAGTTAACTCTGTCGGCTTCAACCGCCTCTACAACTCTCCTGTAGCTTCTATCGTGAAACTACAACATGTCACGATATCGTGACACTTTTGTCTTTGCTGACGTCATCTTCACTCCTGTCGTGAAATCGTGACACTTTAGTCTTCATGGCCTTCTTCTCCGCTTTTGTCATGAAATCATGACACTCCTACCTTTGCTGACGTCATCTTCACTTATGTCATGAAATCATGACCCTTCTGTCTTCATGGCCTTCTTCTAGGCTTGCACTAGCAAAAATGGAACATGTCACGAAATCGTGACACTTTCGCTAATTTTCTCTCGCCTTCCCAAACCGGAACATGAATCGCAAATCGTGACGCTTTCGCCTTCGAGCTCTTCCTTCTTCAATTCATCGTGAAATCGTGACGCTTCTTCTGTTGAAGACTTGCTTACTGTTTCTGTCGTGAAATCGTGACACTTTCTCCAACTCAATGCTGCCATCTCAACCTGTCGCGAAATCATGACACTTTCTGCATTCGCAAGCTTTCTCTTCAACCTGTCGCGAAATCGCGACACTTTCTGCATCCGTACAACTTCTTTGTAGCCTATCGCAAAATCGTGACGCTTCTCATTTCAGACTCTTCCCTTTGCTGCATGTCACGAAATCATGACAGTTCTCACTTCGAGCTTTTCAGCATGTCACAAAATCACGACAGTCCTCACTTAGTCTTTTGCAGCATGTCACGAAATCACGACGCTTCTTAATTCACCTTCTGTAGCATGTCGCGAAATCGCGACACTTTTCCTCCTTAGCGCTTTTCTTTTCTTCGGGTCATGAAAACCCGACATGTCACGAAATCGTGACACTTTCCACCTTGCTTTCTTTCTCTGCCAACATGTCACGAAATCGTGACAGTTTTGCCAGCTTCTTCTCTCTCTTCCAACATGTCACGAAATCGCGACAGTTTTGCCAGCTTCTTTCTCTTTCAACATGTCGCGAAATCGCGACACTTTTTCAAAAAGCTTTCTCTCTCCTGCCTAAGTCACGAAAATGCGACATGTCACGATATCGCGACACTTTTTCAAAAAGCTTTCTCTCTCTTCCTAAGTCGCGAAAGTGCGACATGTCGCGATATCGCGACATTTTTCCAACTTACTGATTTCGAACTTGTCAAGCCGAACCTTCATCAAAAACACATTATTTTACATCAAATCAAATTCTTTCAAAAGCTCTTTGACATCAATGACAACTTATTCACTTGAGCAAATGCAAAGTACTCAAAGTACCCAAAATTGCCAACAGTAGCATGTCATCCAAATATTAGGATTTTAGTTGCACAATAGTTAATTTCATTATTCATTGTATTTATTATTGAGCACCTTTTTTTAGCATCTGATAACATCTTATATGCAATGATGACATCTCAAATGGTAACTTTTTAGTTTTCAAGTTCATCAAATGACTCAATTTAGGGGAGCTTAAACTTTGGGATAACCCCAATAAAACTTATCATAGGTACTTTCAAACATTTATATGACTTATATTCTTGTTTTATATGGCTTTTTATTTTCTTTAGATAGCCCTACATGGTCTCTAAACAACCCTTCTTAGATGGCAAATAATTTTTTTTATCGTCTTTGTTTACCTTGTGCCTTCATATAGTATGTTAACTGCTAGATAACATTAGCTATGACCATAAGAGCCTTTATTAACTTTTTATATGACCTTATATTGGTCCATAAAAATTCCACTTATAAAAAGAGTTTTGCATACATCAAATGTCAATGTAGATGACCCTTCCAATCCGTTATATGGTATGTCCTTAAACAAAATGACTATAGCAACTTCAAGACAACATTAAACATCATCCTTGTAACTCAAGATGGAATCTTCTTTGAATTAAACAATCCTTCACCTTAACAGCTTGTAAACTCCACTTCAATAACCTCATATGGCCTCTATAAATGACCTCCATAAATTTGTAGTGAAGTTATCCTTCAATGATAGCAACTTTCAATCCACCAAAAAATTTAACAACATCAATACATCTCAACTTACATCTAGCACATAGTAATTCCATAATATCATTTACATCAGATATTCAAATACCTTTATTTATTCAACAAACTACTAGATGGATTTATGCATTGAGTTCCACTTGAATGCACATAGTATAAAAAATAAAATAAAACAAAAAAGGTGTTAGAGAATATTACATTATTTGGTACATGTCAATGTACCACCATGGGTACATGTTTAGATTAGGAGTTAGTCTTAGATTAGGATTTAAGTATTTACTTTATGCAAAGGAATAAATGCACAAGTATGTGCAATGATGTAAATGTGCATGTTATCCACATGTATATAACTCCTTTATAATAGGAATAACAATTGTCCTTAGTTAGCTGTGCATGTGTACAAGTGTCTATCATGTAGAATGCACATGTGTCCTTAGGGTAGGAAAGTGAAGAGTCACATACTAGTATATATTTATGACTTAGCATTGTAATTAGTAATGAAGTATGCATTGCTCATAACATGCACTAGTAGATATCCAATTACTTATCAAGTTCATATTTTTGTGAGTTTACATTAATGGCTATTTCATGAGTTATTTTAGAAGTTTCTCATGCTATTTACTTGCTTATTATATTACCATTAACATAGTTATAACATTGGATGCTTATTTCATTACTTGTAGTTGCATTTCCTTTAAGTTTATAGTCTCAAAAGCTAACAGTGGTATTAAAGCACAAGGTAGATTGATAGGAAATAGAAAGAGACATAAGAGAGAAGGGTGAGGGAGACTCAAGAAGAAAATATTCATTGAAGTGTAGAAGAGAAGTTGTAGGATTTGAAGGCCATTGGAGAAGTTCCTAATAGTGAAGAATTTAGAACAATTATCTCCATCCGACAACAAGCCCAAGGGAGAAGGATTTGGCAAAAAGTTTACCAAATTTTGGAGGAGAAATTGACTGCATTTTAATCTGAAAATTTCAGATTTGAGGACAGCCAAAAAGCAGCAAGTTAGAGGAGTTTCAAGGCTACAAAATAGATAAGTTTCGAGCAACAAAGTATTCAGTATTAAAGCTACAAATTGGTGAGGTAAAGAACTGCTTTGGACAGCAAGGAAGAGCTGTAATTTCATCAAAAATGAGGCAGCATTTAGGTGATCCAAATCACCAAGAAGTCCATCACCAAACCAGGCTTAAAAAAAGTATGCAACTTTGGTGCAAAAGGTTCATTATTAAGTTTATTAAGCACCAAATTAAAGGTATAAAAGTTGCATAAGAAGGTTTTAAATTTATAGGAGAAGATAGTATTTTACAAAGTTAAAACCTGCACATAAAGAATAAGAGTTAGATATATTTCAAGAGGAAGAAAAATATCTAACAATCTATCATCATTGGAAGCAAATCAAACAAGAAGAAAGTTGCCAAGGAGGAGAAGGCAACATTAAATCAACATATACCACGGCATGCAGAAGAAAGAGGACCCATTACCACGTCCAAAAAGAGCATCCACCATCTTGTGAAGGCAAGGTGAAGTTTGAAGTGTAGGGGGTAAAAATCAGTGCTTTTTCCTGCGTACAAATAGCAAAGATAGTCCTCATAGCAAGCAAAGGAGAGTTAACACCTGCATATTCTTTCTGTGAACCAGCAAAAGAATGAACAAAGGAAGTGCCATACGTTGTTGAGCACCCAAGAAGGTGAGATAATTCCTTAAAAATAAGTCTTCACCTAATTTGGTCACGTGGAGAAGTCAAAAGAGTTTCAGCACCAAGTGGACAGTGTTTCAGGTGAAAGAAGAGTGCTTGTTGTTGATGATGAGAGTTGCATTGGTAAGAGGTAAGACACCCGGGCAGCATTACATTGGAAGAATTTTAGTGCCATGTGGCACATGAGAAATGAGATGCCTATAGGCTGTAGAGGGTAGAGGAGCCATTTCATTTGAAACCTTTACTAGCAAGCAGAGGAGTCGTTATTAGCTAACTGTTACATTAAGCACACAGAGGAGCCATCTCAAGCCATGCTGGAGATCAAAAGTGAGAGTTTTTAGGTTAATTGTGGAAGTGCACACGTGGAAGGAATCAAAGATTCCACAGAAACTAATGAGTTATAGCAAGCCTACCATTGGTTGTCTAATTCAAGGAGTTGTGTACCAAGCAATGTAATCGTTGAATCACAGCTAAAGGGTGCACATTCTGTAGCTAGACTATTATAGCACCAAGGTGAACTCACAACCACATAGTGTTAACATTTAGGATGAAGTTAAGAAGAGATCTAGGTTCAAACTTCGAAGGTAAGCTTTGAGTAAAGGTAGTATTCGAAGGTAAGCTTTGAGTAAAGGTAGTAGTCTAATTTGAATCTGTTGAGTGTTGCTATACCAATCATGACCCACTAGTGGTCTCCTTTATATTGCATCACTAATAACTTATATTGCATCACTAATAACAAGTAAAAATAGAAATTATAGTGATAACTCTAAGATTTAAATCGAACTGACAGTAAATGAACTACTTCTTTAAATGTTGACTAAGAATGTCTGGAGCATCCCTTATTGTTAGCGAAACCATCATCCAATTCACCAAGCTAAAGAGAAAGAAATGCAGAGGTTACGTCCCTACACTATTCATCGTAAAACAACGATCATCGGTGAATGGTTCTAGAAGCCATTACAGTGCGCTTAGTGGAAGTTGCATGGAGAAACCGAGCAAAGTAGATAGTCGTTGAATTGTTTTAGATGCCATTATACTTACGCGTTATATCAAATATCACAAGTGCTTGGCAGTAAAAGGAGAAGGCACTAATTAAAAAATACAGTGAATCAATGAAATTGATGTTCGTACACATTACAAGCAGCTGTTATAGAGAATCATGCAAAATTGACATGTCTTCATAGTTGTTGGTCATAATCATATTATTTTTAATTATTGAAAAGTAAAAGTGTAGGTTCAAACTATATGAGCTTAAGCTTAAGCCCTCCACTAAACCTATTTTGCTTCCTTATTGTTGATCCATTGTGAAAAGGATCATGATATTGGGATTCGTACCATGTGGCACGCACTCAGAGGATTCAGTCAGTCTGGCATGCTCTCAAATTAGACTACTACTTTTACAAACAGGCTGCCCATGAGGTTCTAGGTGTCTTCTTAGTAAATGCCTAACTAGACAAACATTTACCAATCCACTTAAGAACTGACAAAGTTGTTACTAAAAGTGGATTCTCCAGCAAAACTAATAGCATCAAAAGGTGATTTAGTGCCAAGTGGAACATGAAAGGTTGTTACACATCTACCGTGGGAGTAACGCTTACTGCACGTCGTTCTAGGAGAAGGTACTCAACGAATCTACGTGGCGCAATGAATTTGAAGGTTATTTAGCCACGTCAGAAGCAAGTTGTTACACATCCAGCCAACAGAGCCGAGCAGAAGGAAGATTCGCTAGGCAGGCAACGTTTCATTTGTGTACGCAGAGGAAAGGAAAAGTCAAATGTTTAAAGGAGCTAAAACATCATATTAGCGAACGTTCCTTTAAATCATATTTAAAGTTGATATGAATTAGCTCTAGAAGAGTAGACAATTAAAAAGAATAGAGAAGATACAAGGGAATTAGAATAAATAAAAAGGGAGATTAGGTTCTTAAAAGGAAAACCTTAGAACTAATTTAAAATTTTATTTTATTTTAGTATTGAAGTTTTAAATGTTTGGAAGATTTAATTAAAAGCATTTGGTTTTATTTTATACATTATTTGTAAATAATTATTTGCAAATATTTATTTTGGAGGAAAAAGAATTCTATATTTACATTGGAACATTAAACATGTAAATAATCATTGATCTAAATTTTATTAATAGGGAGATATAAGAAGTATTACATTAAAATTTAGTCCATTGGAATTTAGAAAATTAAATCATTGAAAATTAGAATTGAAAGAAGTTTTTCATAAGCATTGATTAAAAAGTTGGAAAATTATGTTTTGCATTAGTTTCTTGCCCTAATTTTTTAGACATTAAAAATCCAGCTAAAAGATCTTGAAGCAAAGAACCTGATCAAAACGTGAAGGTGCATTATCAAATTATTTTTAGCTTTCTACTTATTAATTGATAGGGAGAAGTAAGGCAATACATTGAAGTTGAACATTAGGGAGATAAAAGGGATTCAACTCAAACTAAGAAAGCTAAGCATACTTTCAAAACATATTGGGAGATTCAAGTATTTTACAAAACTTAAAAAATTAAAAAGATCTTATCAAACTTGATCTTTTACTAAATTACTTGGGAGTTAAAAGGTATACTACCTAGAGATTTGAAAGACTACAAAGAACACTACAAAGTTGAAGATTAGAGAGGTAGTATTTAATCATAGAGAGTCATAAGGTAGTCTACATCAAAGGAACATGGCAAAGAAAAAAAAATGAAAAAGAAAACAAGTGATCCAAAAATAGAAACTCAAAAACTAGAACTTCATGAGTTGTCAAAATTAGTTGAAGAAGAAAACCTATGTCTACAAGAAGAACCAATTTACATTGGAGAAGACTTATGTTTTCAAGAAGAAGAAATTTACATTCAAGATGACTCACTAGAAGAGACTAAGAAATAGTTGCAACTATTAAAAGGTTGTACACAAAAGATGATAGAAAATTTTGAAATTCAAGAGAACACATCAATAAAGAAAAGAAAAATTTACAATCAATCATGAGAGAGGTCAAAAATGAAATTTTTTTCAATGCTAGAATATTACTTGAATTTAAAAATTGGCAAGGCACAAATAGACTCAAAAGATGCTTTCACATTACCTAATGATATAGAAAATGTAATGTATATGACATTACTTTCTAATGAAGTTCTCAAAGACAAGAATAGAAGACAAGAGAACATGATTAAGGATTTGAAGAATAAATTTATTGATAAAACAAATACTTTGAATAGTAGGCTTGATGATATTACTCTTGAAGTAGAAAAAGGAGAATTTTCAATACTTTAGAAATGCATGCAAAGTATTTTTAATAATGCTAATGGTTGTTATAAATATTTCATTGCTATACCCATTAGTCTATGGAGAATAATCTACAAAGGAATTATTACTCTAAATGTTTCTAAGATGAGAAAACAAGAAAATGTTGAAGAAGTAGAGAACAAAATAGTGATGAAAGATGCTTCTAGTGATACGAATGATTTGAGACCCATGATGATAGATTCATGTTGCAATACTATAGAATCTAAACCATTGATGATTGATGCATGTTGTGATACTAGTGATCTTCTTCAAAAAGAAAAATATGCAAATCATAATTCTTGTCAAAATGAAAGGGAACATTGTAATGCAAGCAATGACACTAGTGATTTAGAATCCATGATAAATATAGAAGAACTTGTTACAAAGATTGATGTTATATGTGATATAAGTGATTTGAACACAGTTCATGATTATTTTAAAAAATATTATGCTATTAGAATTGGTGAAGGCATAAATAAAAATGATGATAGATACAATGATGCACAGGATCATATTGATATTGATAAAGATCATTCTAATGATTGTATTGGTCATACTAATGTTTTTTGTTCAAAGTTGATAATATATGAAGATACAAGTTTGGAAAAACATGAACAAGGAATGAAAGAACCAATTGCACCAAAAATTAGATCAAAGTATGAAGGTCTTGAATATACAAGTCAGACTAGCAGCAATAAGCAAGGAACTAAGTTTGTAACAGGAAATAGTGACATCAAATCAGTAACAAATATTGATAGGAATAGTTGCTATGAAGAACAAAATGGTCAAAAGGATTTGGTAACAGAAAAGAGATGCAGTCATTGTAGTAGATATGGGCATAAGATAGAGATATGTTGAAATCTCTATAGTTGTAAAATTTGTGAAGGAACCAATCATTCTCAAATATATTATTGGTACAAACAAAATTATTTTTTTATTGGATATACACAATGACAAGAAACTTCATTAATGAATTTTCTCAAATATATTTCTCAAGGTATAGAGATGGACACAAGAAAGGTATGAACTTCTTCGACAATAGAATTATAAGGAAAACAGTAACAATACCAAAGTCAAAATGAAGAGTCAAGAATAAATATGAAGCTCAAGCAGAAGATCAAATTCAAGGTCACTTGAAGAGTGAAGACAGATACAAAGATCCAGATTGAAGACTAAAGTCTTCAATAACCAAATAATGTAATACAAGGGGGTGTTAGAGAATATTACATTGGATACCCCTGCCTCCTTGGGTCTTACCCGAAAGTGGCATCCCTTTTGGGATGTTTTCCACAAATAAAAAAAAATAAAAGAGAATATTACATTATTTGGTACATATCAATATACCACCATGGGTATATGTTTAGATTAGATGTTAATCTTAGATTAGGATTTAAATATTTACTTTATGCAAAGGAATAAATGTACAAGTGTGTGCAATGATGTAAATGTGCATGTTGGCCACATGTACATAAGTCCTTTAGAATAGGAATAAAAAGTGTTCTTATTTGGGTGCGCATGTGCACAAGTGTCTATCATGCAGAATGTGCACGTGTCCTTAGGGTAGGAAAGTGAAGAGTCACATACTAGTATATATTTATGACTTAGCATTGTAATTAGTAATGAAGTATGCATTGCTCATAGCATGCACTAGTAGATCTCCAAATACTTATCAAGTTCATATTTTTGTGAGTTTACATTAATGGCTATTTATTGAGTTATTTCAGAAGTCTCTCATGCTATTTGCTTACATATTAGATTACCATTAACATAGTTATATCATTGGATGCTCATTTCATTACTTGTGGTTGCATTTCCTTTAAGTTTATAATCTCAAAAGCTAACAAAAGGAGTTCCCTTTTGTAATCAATTTGACAAGGCCTTACTTTCCTCGCATGAACTCAACCATCAACGGATTGTTCTTGGATTAGGCATGAAGCCTTCAATTCTTATCTACAACTCCTATGTTGACCATGATAGATGATAACTTCAAAAGGTGTTTCTACTATGCAACATTGGCCACATTGCAACATTGAAACTTTGATACCAAATATTATGAATGTAGATTGGTTGTGATAAAATTTGCATTGATGTTATAGATGTGTATATAAAAATGGGAATCAAGAAAAAAGAGATCTTTAATTATAATTATTTTGTGACTACGTATAATCTCCAAATTGCATCATATGAATATTAATTTTGTGATTAGCACATGCACACATCACATATAAAAAACATGTCATCACATGACCTTTAGACCTACTAAAATATATTAATTATCCATAAAGTCCTAACAATAATGATGATAAATTATTGCCAGTAGATTGACTTATAAATTGAAGCATCTAGATTGACCTAAAAATGCCATGAGCTAAATATATTTAATTGAAAATTTTTATATCATGTAAAGGATAGGGAAGGAAGACCAACAAATATAGACATTAATTCTAAATAAACATATTTCAATGACACTCTACCTAAGGACTAAATAAATTAGTTCACCCTTATCTCGTATAAGGAGGGTAATATTTTTTATTATAAGAAATTAAAATTTAGTGCTCTTTTAAAATAATATAATAGGTTCAAAATTTTATCAACCTCATTATGACATAAAAGGTAAATTTATCATAAGATATTTTAAAAAATCTCACTTTCTTAATTTATGAATCAAATATATTTATATAGTAATAAAAAATAAATTCCAAAGGACAATGACAATATGTCAATAAATATATCCCCTCCAAACCTTATTTTTTATCTTCTTCCTATCCACATAGGTCCATATAATCCACTCAAGTATATCCTAGACCCATCTACTCCCTTACTCAATTAAACTACATATAAATAGTCAATTCAATAACATAGACCTATAGATCCTCTTCCCTAGACAATTACATAGAACTTCTATAAGAAATCAATATATGAGGATCAATGATATAAAGAAGATGAATTATATCATTACATAAACTTATATAATGATTGTATGAGATGCATTTCCATCATCCTACATTTTAAAATAACAAAGACATAGAATTACATCTTGATTTGACCATCTTTTAGGGCTCCTTGACATATAATCTTCAAGTGAATGATGAAAAATATTTTAATAAGTGTTGTGAAAGTTTGAATTATAAAAAAAAATCAATATTTTTAATTTCTTTCTATATTAAACTTTTAAATAATATGTGTTAATAGTTTATTTACTCACACAATTAATAAAGGTAAAAAATTGCTCTCAAGGCTAAAATATCAATAGTATTGTGATAAAATATGCTATTAATTTTCTTCTAATAAGATATATTGATTGGCAACAAATATTATTAAGCAATTTTGAAAATATATAATTCCAAATCCATTTTAGTAAATGTTTTATAAACCATAAGCTAATATTAAATGAAATAAAATGAAATGATTTTAACTACGTCCACGAGATCACAATAGTTTATAAGAGCAAGATTTTTAATATGAGATAGGGTATGGTGTATATCCCTAATCCCTCTTGGATTCAAACCTTAGACCTCCTATTCAAATTTTCAAATTTTAACAACATCCAAGAAAAAAATTGTTCAACAAAGCCAAAAGCTCAATATCCTCTTATCATCTTTTGGAGTGTGTTTCTTCTATTGTTGATTTTGATAAAATGTTTCCTTATTTTTTATATTCTCAATTCTTCAGAAAATTTCATTAGTGAGTTAACTTTTAGACGGTCCTCCTATGTAATCCTAATGTCCTTGTAGGCTTCACATTTCATAAAAAAATATTTTTTGGTCTCCACTATTGTTGTTTAGCAAAAGACATATTTTTTCTAACCATACCTCTTAAGGAATTGCCCATTTCATAATTTTACAATTGAGATGGTGTGAACTAGATCTTGATTGGGATATAAGTATATTTTCCTTCGATTTGATCTTTACATCTATGTACTTATTTTGTCTATGTTCACAGTTTGGGTTGACCTCATTGATGTATAACTATATTTTCCTTCCTAGATTTCCAGTGTACATGACAAGTCTGAATTTTCCTCACATGTTTAGTTTCTTTGTTGGAGTTTGAGAATTCATAAAATTTAATGCTCCATTTTTTTCATCCATTTGTTATGTTTTTCATCCATGTATCTTTTCTTCTATTTAATGTTTCTTTAATTACTCATTTTGGCAAACTACTATCTTCTATTCTTTTTATTTTTTTAGGTATCTTAATAGCTTGGTCATAGATTTTGCTTCCAGCAAAAGAAATTTTGTTTTAGCAAGAAAAATCTCATATGGTACAGATGCTTTAATTATTAATCGGAACCCCAAAATAATTTGGAAGTGGCTCTTCACCCGAATCTACTGGAGCAATAGGTTGATGTTCCTCTTAAGAATTCCTTTGATTGCCTTGGGTCAGAAGGGGCTGAGGTCAACCAATTGGTTAAAGACTCAAAGTTTTTGACTCCTCGGGCTATTAGAAATTCTTCTTCCCCAGGGGAGTTTTCAACTCCTCAGATTGTTAGAAAATATTCTTCTCCGAGGGAGTTTTGTGCTTCCCTTGTGCTAGGATCGAAAAACCCGATGGTTTCACCTAAGCTTAACTTAAAGAAATGATCGTTTGACCCAAAAAATAGAAGTCATCATAGAAAGGGTATTGATACCGGGATGGCCAAAAAATCGGGTAGACCTCCAAATAGATCTGGTAGGAAGAAAGCCACGGATGAGGCAGTTGCAAATAGTGATCAGTTCCTTCTTGTTGTTAAGGAAGGAAATGGGGAAATGCAGCTGAAACTTGATGGTTTCAAATCTCCTCAATATGGGGGAATAGGATAGAAGCTTTCCTTTTAAAATTTCCCAATGAAAGTGTGTTCCTGGAACGTAAGAGGGCTCAATAGCTCCTCTAAAAAACGTTTGTTAGCTTCACTAAGGAGGGAGAGATCCCCTGATTTTTTGTGTATTCAAGAATCAAAATTGGAGGCTTCTTCTTGGGAGTTGATGCATAATATTGTGTGGAAGGACTCAGGATTTATGGCTAGTGAAGCGTCTAGTTCGGTTGGAGGTTTGCTTTTCTTTTGGGATTCTTCAAAGTTTGATGGCCATGTAATTTTGTCCTCCAACCAGGTGATAAATATTCTGTTTTGGTGCAAAGATTCTCAAAGGAGATGGGTGATGTCAAACATTTATGCTGCAAATTCTTATATTGATAGACGTAATTTTTGGCATATTTTGCTCGAGATGAGGGAAACCTTACAGAATGAATCATGGGTATTAGCTGAGGACTTTAATTCCCCTTTATATCCATTTTGGAAACTTGGAGGTAATGTTGTGGATGAAAGGAGCTTACAGGATTTTGTTGATTTCATTAATAAAGCTGAACTTTGTGATTTTGATTTGAAAGGGGTAAAGTTTATTTGGAGGAATCGTAGACCAAGAAATAGTCTTATTTTAAGCATATTGGATAGGATTTTTGTCTCCAATTCTAGCTTCAATATTTTTGATGATGCAACGTTGTCTACTCTTCCCAAGGTTGGGTGTGATCATAATCCCTTATGGCTTGAGGTCCCTGATGGTCTTCATTTTCTTCCACAGCATTTCAAGTTTGAATTCATGTGGTGTTCCCATCCAAATTTTGAAGCTCGTGTAAAGGAATGGTGGGAAGAAGACGTTGCTAGTGAACAAATGTATAAACTGACCAATAAGTTGAGGAAACTTAGGTTTCATCTCAAGATGTGGAACAAGTATTCCTTTAGAAACATATTCAGAGAAAAGGAGAGATTGATGCTTAGGCTTAAGGACATTGAAGCCTTGGTGGATTCTCGGGGTAGTTTTGATGAGTTTTAGAGAAGAAAATTTCCTTCTCTTTGATATTCATAATAATCAGGTAGAGGAAGAACATTTTTGGAAGCAAAAATCCAAGGAGCTTTGGGTGAAAGAGGGAGACTATAATTCATGTTTTTTCCATGCCTCTACTTTGTGTCGGACAAGTCAGAATAGAATCAGAGGGATTATGAAGGTTGATGATGGGGTTAAGTTTGATGTGATGGAAATTAGGGAGGAGGTTGTTGGTCTTTCATCTCTTTGTTGCATTTCATTCCTTATCATGATGCCCATGCAAAGAATTTGATGTTGGAGGCTATTATGAAGATTATCACTGAAGAAATGAATGATAGCCTCTTAGCTCGCTTCTCAGATGATGAAATCAAAAAAACTTTAAATTCAATGGGGCCTCTTAAAGCTCCGAGGCTGGATGGTTTTCCTCCAATTTTTTTTATAATTTTTGACATGTATGTGGTGAAGATGTTTGCTCGGTGATCAGAGACTCCAAATATTCTTTGGTCATTCTGAAAGTGGTGAATTCGACCTTTCTGGCTCTCATCCCCAAGAAATATACTGCATATTCTTTCAATGACTTCAGGCTAATAAGCTTGTGCAACACAGTGTACAAAATTCTTACCAAAGAATTAGCTAATAGGCTTAAGCCTTTTCTCCTGTAGCTGATTGATTTTTCTCAAAGTGGGTTCGTCCCGAAGAGGCAGATCCTAGATGGGGTGATTGTAATCCACAAGTTATTACATTATGTTCATAAGAGTGGTAGAGCAGTATTTTTTCTTAAGTTAGATGTTAAAAAGGCATATGATCGGGTATCCTGGCCTTTCTTATTCAACATCTTGATGAAATTTGGCTTCAGTGATGCGTGGATTAAGCTAGTGGAGGCATGTGTCACGACAACTTGGTTCTCTATCATTGTTAATGACTCTCCTATTGGGTTATTTAATTCTAGTCGTGGAATCTATCAAGGTGACCCTTTATCCCCCTTATTATTCATCCTTATGGTAGAAGTGCTTGGGAGATGTATCTCTTAGATATAAAATGAGTTTGGCCTGTGTCCAACCTTGCCTTGTAGTCTAATTTCACATCAACAGTTTGCTGATGATACCCTTATTTCTTGTGGTTCTTCGATGGTCATTGCTCATGAAGTTAAGTTCATTTTGGACTGCTATGAAAGGGTGGCTAGTCAACAGATAAGTTTTTTAAAAAGTAATATCTTCTTTATAAATACTCTGGAAGCCCATCAATGGAAAATTTCCAGAATTTTAAATTGCAGGATTGCTTCTCTTTCGGTTTCCGATCTAGGTCTTCCACTTTTTGTTGGCCATATTAAAGAATCTCTTTGGACTTTGGTGGTTGAAAGAGTCCAACAAAATTTGGCATCTTGGAAAGGGGCCCTCCTAATCCAAGCTAGTAAGATCATGCTAGTTCAAAGTACTTTGCAGAGCATTCCTATATATTTTCTATCCCTTTTCATCTCCTTGGTAAAATTATGAAAAAATTTGATAGTATCTACAAGGCTTTTCTTTGTGTTGGTCCTGAGTTGAAAGGAAATTTTCACTTGGTTTCGTGGGAGAAAATCTGCAAAAGGAAGAAGGATGGTGGGTTGAATTTGAAGAATGTGGTTAGGATGGACAAGGCCTTGGTGGCGAAGCTTGATTGGAAGTTTTCTTCTAATTTTAATCGCCTTTGGTACAGGATCTTGAAATCCAAGTACAATTTTAACTCTTTCTTATCAGATATCCTCCCAAATGGTAATTCAGCCTTTTGGAATAGCCTTATCAAGTCCCAAGATTTCCTTAAAGTTAATTGTAACTGGGTTATTGGAAATGGAAATGATGTGAATTTTTGGGAAAATTCATGGCTTAAAGACAGTCCTCTAGTTGAGGATCTATGTTTTAGATATTTAAGTTTAAATTCTAGAATTTTCAGCTTGTCTAAGGTGCCTGATTTTTTAGTGGTTCATGATGGCAGAAAGGTTTGGTCCAACCCCCCACCTATTGTGAGGAATGTCATCGATCTTTGGGTGTGGAGTATTTTTATGGAGGAGCTTCAGCTCTATGCTATGCAACAAGAGGATGTTGAAGATCACTTGGTGTGGAATGGAGATAGTTAAGGGTCGTACTCTGTTGTTAAATCAACGTATGAGCTTCTGAGATTTGATCGGGATGGCCAATTTCCTATTGAAAAGATATGGCTAAATAATTTAACCCCTAAGGTTAACATGTTTTTTTGGCTTGCGATGCAAAATAAAATTTTGACATTAGAAAATCTCCTTAAAAGAGGCCTAAATTTGGTTAATAGATGCTTCCTCTATAATAAAGATTAGGAATCGAATTTTCTCATATGTTATTTAGCTGTCAGGTCTTTCAGGAAGTGCTTTTGTCCATTCTCAACTGGCTTGGGGTGTCATGGGTGTTGCCTAATTTGATTTTTGACTATGTTACTCAATGGGTTTCTCCCTTTTCCTCACCTAGGCTCAAGTGTTTTTGGAAGTTCCTTTTACCCCACATGCTTTGGGGTGTTTGGAAGGAGCAGAATGTGAGTCTTCAAAGACACAAAAAGGGAGGTCAATCAAATTAGTTTTATAATATTATGGAAGGTGGTGGAGAATGTTTTGTCTGCATTCAAGGATTTGAGTACTTCTACAACTCTTTACCCAAGTGAAATTAGGCTTGAGGAGAGACTTGGTGTTAGCCCTATGGATCGGCCTTTGTCTACTCCTGACCCTAGGATTTTTGTGCGTTGGTCACCACCTCCTATAGGATGGTTTAAATTAAATTTTGATGGAGCATCAAAAGGAAACCCTGGTTTGGCTAGTGTTGGGGGGTGATCCGAGATAGTAATGAGGGTTTTATTATTACATTTGTGAAAATCCTTGGTTCCCAATATTCTCAGTTTGTGGAAGCAAGAGCAGCCTTTTTAGGTGTTTTATTATTATAAAAACTTGGGATACGTAATGTTATCATAGATGGAAACTCTCTCAATGTGATTAATATGCTCAAGGAGACTTGTCAGACTAATTGGAAGGTGTCTGATCTGATTAATGAGGTGATTTGGAACATTCGATCCCTTGATAATGCTTTGATAGCACACATGTTTAGGTAAGGCAATGCGATGGTAAACTTATTGGTGAATCTTAGAGTTTCTTGTTCAGGGTTCTCAGTCTAGCAGAGATATTTCTTGATCGAGGTTGTTCATTGCTCAAATGATGAGATTCCTTAATTGCTATCAGAAGGTTGTTCAATTACTACTTTGGTGGTGGCTTTTTTGGTGTAGTAGGAAATCCTCGTTGGAGTGTTTCATAGTGTGGTTGGTACAAAAAATTTAATTTTCTATCTGAACTTGGAAGGAGCCATTTTTATTTAAATTTTGAATCCTACCTATCAGTTACTCCCTTGTGACCAGTCTGTGAGCGGGTTTACTTTTCTAGGGATTATGGAGGATTTTATTTATTATTTGTGTCAGCCGGGGCCTTTTCAATTTCAAATTTTAAATTTTTGGGGTCTCTACCCCCCTCAATGTTTGCAATTTGGTCCTTTCCTAGGCTTCCTTGGTTGTGGGTCTTCTTTCCAATGGAAGTTTTCTATGTGTCAGACCCTTTTCCTTAGCCTTTGTTGTTTAGTTTTGAAGCTTATCTTTAGGATATGGAATTTTTCTTTCATGGTGGTCTGGCGTAGGTTGACCCCTTTCGTATCTTCTTTAGGACCTTTGTGGTGGCAACGAAAGCTTTTTTCGAAGCTCATAGCATTATTTCTTAGTTGTCTATTGTCTCCCTCTCTTAGGATGTGCTTCTGGGCAATGATTATCAAGCAAGGCAGTTCTCATTGATTTTGGTGACTTATCTTTTTTATAATAAGGCATTTCTTCAAGACACTACCATAGTATCAAAATCCCTGGTGACTTCCTTTGGTGGCCTTGCACTTATCTTAGGGAATGGCTTCTCGGTACCAAATTGCTTTTCTTGGGGTTGTCGAATATTGTGGCTTGAGATGGGGGCCCTATCCGTTCCCCCTATCTCGTACATTAGAATTTTCTTGGTGTTAGAAGGGTGGTTTTGGTTTCTGGTTATTTCTCTCAGGAGCCTTGGTTTTATGATCCTCCCTTGAATGGTGGGGTCTTCTTTCTTCTCGTGAGCACCTTTCTCTTTTCGAAATCCGATTGGAAGTGCGGTGTTTTAGCTATGGTTCTTATCGAGGTACTTGGGTGTCCTTGGATGTTGACCTTCGAGGGTATTTTTTGTGGCTCAGATTTATCAACGAAAATGGTGGATACCTATTTCTTATCTAGTCTGTTATGGTGTCTTCTGCATCATTCTATTTATTTGGGGTTTGTCTCCTTTGGTTCCATTATGTGGAAGAGTGTTGTGTTGAAGAGTGGGGGGTGAAGGATATTTGAAGATGGAAAAATCTAAATTGTATTGTTTCTGAGAAAGTGTCATGGATGACAAGAACAATTTCTCAAGATATTGATATGCTAGTGTAGAACTCCCTCGGTTCTCTCTTGTGTCCGCTCTTGTCTTCTATTTCCCCTCGTCTGGTTTATCTTTGCCTCTCTAGTTGTTTGTTTCTTTTGTCCATTCATGAGGTGCCTTATTCGTTGTTTCTATCTTTGGCTTCCTTTTAGGCTGGTTCTATTGTAAAAGGTTGTGGGGTCCCTTTCAAAACCCTCTTTCCTCTTAATAGTATCAAAAAATTATGAATATTTTGTAATTAGTCATTTTTGAATTATATCTATTTTTTTCATTTAAAATTTGATGTATTGCTAGCCCATGCCTCACATCCATATAACACCACTAAAATAACTAATAACCCAAAAAGGACCCTAATGGTTTTTCAATCCCATAGTGCTACTTTTCTATCCCTATTAGCAATGAGTAGAGTTTACTCTATCTTGCTTGTATTCATTTCATCTTACATATTTCCCAATCAAATTTGCTTTGAAAATCCATCCCAAGACATTTATATTCTATTACTTTCTCTAAAGGATTTCCTTCAAATAAAATATATGGATGTTTTTGCTCTCTTTGAGTGGAGAAGACCATAATTTTAGTCTTGCTTGTATTTACCTACATCCCAACTGCTTTACAAAAATATTTTTAAGCTTTTAAATGTTCATTTAAACTTTCAAGTATCTTGCCAATCAAGACGAGATAATTGGCTTTGAGAATAAGTTTCACTATATAATTACTAATCCTTTTGACCCCTTCCTCTATTTTATCGATGTAAAATCCAAATAAAGTAAATGATAATGGACAACCTTGTTTCACTTCGATATCACTCCTAAAACACTCTACTAGTCCTAAAATATTGATTTTTATCACCAATTGCTCATAAAATATGTGTACAACTTCTCTACATTTGGTGGGCATGCCAATTTATTTCATTCTTTTCTATATTTTACCTCTAGGTATTGTGTCAAACAAATTTTCAAAGTCCACAAAATAAAAATAAATTTCTCTTTTTTCATTCCATATCCTCTCTATTAGGTACCTTAAAGTAATGTGGTGATCTATTGTTGAGTACTTTGGCCTAAACCCTGTTTGCCCTATTGTCCTCTTTTTTTCTTCCCACTAACTAATTTTTCTTTCTACTATGTGGCCAAACAATTTTACAAAAAGAGGATTAATCGTGACGGTATGGCAATTTAAAGGATTGTTGGTGTCTTTATTTTTATGCAATAGTATGACTAGGTTGGTTATCCATTCCAGTGGAAAGCCTACTTTTATGATGCCATTGAAACTATTTTGGATGTGTGGTGCTAAGATGTCAACCCTACACTTGAGATGTTCAACTTGCAAACCATATATATCCTAAGCTTTACCAATTTCTATTTTCTTAAATCCCTCCACGTCTTTTAGAGAAAAATGTTTCTCATTTGTGTTAATTATAGTAGGGGTGTCTTTTTCTTGGGTTTGCTCATATAATTGCTTAGCATTGTGCAACCATTGTTTATTTGTGATATTGTTTTTTATGTGCCTTTGCTTTGATGTAGCTCTAGTCAAAATTGTCTTGGACTATGCTTTGCAAGATATATCAACTCTTTTTTCTTGCTCTTGTGTATTCTTCATTTTTTTTTAATTTTTATTAGTATCTTGCTATTTATTTTCTCTTTGTTTGGTTCTTTCAATATTCTCCTTACTACTTTGCATTTTTCATCAAACCATGGATTTATAGGGAATCTTTCATGTTTTATTTTCTTAGGTTTTATTTTTTTTCATGATTCTAAGGCTTCTCTAAATTTATCCATTAATTTAATGCCATCAAAAGTATAAGTTTTAAAAGTTTATTATTTTTCTTTGTCATATAGCTATTGTTTTAAGGGTATTATTTTTTGCTTGATAAAAAATGGTTGTTCTCAAGTCTCCCACCATATAAGCATAACAAATTACATCTCTCTTCTTTAGAGCTTGAGAGTTTACAAATAGATACACTTCTCATCTCAATTGAGATGCTATAGTTAGAAACCTACATCATTTAACATAACATGTCTAAATTCTTGATTTTCATTTTTTGGATATTTTCAAATATCTGTATGAATACAATTACTCTAGAATTTAGCATCTTTCTTGACATTTTCCTATAGCAGCCTTCACAATGCAAAATTTCACCTCTACTATCTATGCCTTGCATCTTAGTAGAGTAATGTTTCCAAAACATCGCACTAACATAGTTCGCTTTACCAAATTTGGATTGCTAGTTTCCTTCCTAAAACACAAGTGCAACCACAAAAATTATAATAAATAGTCTAAATGAACACACATTATTGTTACAAAATAAAATAAATATTACCAATGGAAAACATTAAAGTTGATGTGGAACAACAATCGCAAGCACGAAGAAAAGAATTGTTAGCGTACTACATTGTTATAACCTTATTTGTCTTATTAACGCAGTTGTTATTTGGTTATAACAACATGCTATTGTAGCCGGTTGGTTTTCGGCAATATTGTTCTTACTGTATTATTTAACCCTGCACTACTGAATAATATAGATTGATCCGAATTCCTACATGGCATCAGAGCCAGTGGCGTAGAGGGAGAAGGTGGAGGCGGACGACAATTTTGATCTGCGTGTTTTTTTTCTGAACACGAGTTTGTTCGAAGTTGTGCGAATTTTTTTTTTTTAGTTTTTCCTGCTCGTCCGCTGGAACGCACAGGGAGGTCTGCGCAGGAGGCGCAACCCCCGCGCGGAGGAAGTCCGCTGCACGTCGCGCCCCCTGTCCGCGGACGCGCAGGAGGCGCCACCCCGGCTGTTCGCGCGAACGGCGCGGGCGAGGAGGACGTCCGCTCGATGCGTACTGCACAGAGCTGTGCGCGTCGGGACCTGCGCGCAGACGCATGGGCCCAGACGTCCGCTCGACGTGGACTGCACAGAGCTGTGCGCATCGGGACCCACGCGCAGATGTGCGGGCCCAAAATTCTGTGCCACACGGACTGCGCACAGAGGAGAGGCAGGGAATCCCTTCCCCCCACCCGCGGGCGACGCTGAGCGGGAAATTTAAAATTCTCGCTCGCGCTCCCACGCGGGCCCCACACTGGACGCAGACGTCCAGGGGAAGAGGCGCGCAGAGGCGAGGAATCCCCTCCCCCCACCCGTGGGCGACGCTGAGTGGGAAATTTAAAATTCTCGCTCGCGCTCCCACACGAGGTATAGTTATTGAAAGGTCCAAATTATACACCATGGAAACATAAGATGAAGGCAATTCTCCAAATGGAAGATTTGTGGGATATTGTTACTGGAGTAGCAACTAGGCCTTCACCAATAGCAGGATCCACAGGTCCTTCCGTAGATCAGATAGCTTTTGACAAGAAATACAGTCGAGCAAAGGTGCTCATTTTGTTTGCTGTTTCAGATGAAGTGTAACCTCATATAGCTGACAAAGCAAGTGGTAAAAAGGCATGGGATGCCCTTCAAACCATCTATGAGGGAAAGAATGATTCCACCATTCTTCATCTTCAACAACAACTTCATAACCCGAGTTTGAGGCAGGGTGAAACAGTTGAACTCTTTCTGTGTAGAGTGTCTGAATTGAAAGAGAAATTGAGTTCTTTGGGAGATACTGTGGACGAAAAGCTTCTTATTTCGCTTGTGATGAGAGCTTTACCTTCTTCATTTGATATGTTGATCACCTCCATACAGGTGTCTCAACGACAAATTACCTACATCGAGTTGGTCAATCTGCTTCAACAACAGGAGGCACGCCAACTTCACAAGGATGATTCTTCCAATACAGCCCTATACACCAACGAGCAGGGTTCTAGGAAGAAAGGTAATGGGCAAAAAGGAGGCAAATTTCAGAAAGGAGGAAATTCTCAACAGGATACGAAAGGAAAAGGCAAACAACCTCAACAGAAGAAGAGGTGGTGCAAGATCTATGAGAAAGACAACCATGACACCAACAGGTGTTGGCATAAGAACAAGCAGAAAGGCCAAAATAAACCACAAAATAAAAACAAGCAACCCCAGGTGAATGTTGCTGTTGAAGAATTTGACTCAGATTTTGAATGGGCACACAAGGTGCTCATGACTACCACAGATTCCATACAGAGGGATCCTATTTGGTATGTCGATTCTAGAGCTAGCAAACATATGACTGGCGACAGATCGTGGTTTGAATCATTTGTGGCCAAAGAGGGCAAACCTGTCACCATTGCTAATGATAAAATCTACAGGGTTCAGGGAGAGGGTACAGTTTCAGTCACTCTTCCTGATGGCAAGTGTCAGATCGACAAAGTCCTCTATGTTTCGGGATTGGCCAACAATTTGTTGTCAGTGACACAAATCCTGGATAGAAATATGGTTGTCAAATTTCGTGTTGAGAATGGTAAGAAGTGTTGTACTATTACCAGGAAGGGTAAGCAGATTGCAACAGCTTCATATAAGCACGGCTTATTTGCACTAGATGCTATCTCTACTCCACATGTTGCCATGACTGTATCTACCAAGGAGGCAACTTCCCTATGGCACAAGAGATATGGGCATCTTAGTTCTAGCTACTTACTTGAGCTCAGCAAGTATGAGATGGTAAAGGGTCTTCCTTCCCTTTCTGCCACATTGCCAGTGTGCTCGACCGCTTGGCGGGAAAGCAAGATAGAGTACCATTTGAGAAGAGCTCAACAAGAGCACGAAAACCTCTGGAGTTAATTCACACCGATCTGTGTGGTCCTTTCACACCCAACAGTTGTGGAGGGAAGAGGTACTTTTAGTTATTTGTAGATGACTACTCACGAAAGATGTGGGTTTTCTTTCTCCAACTGAAATCTGAAGCTTTCGCATTCTTCCAGCAGTTCAAGAAATCCGTTGAGGAGTCAGGAGCTTCTATTAAAACCCTTTGCTCAGATCGAGGGGGAGAGTTTACCTCTAATGAATTTTTTGCATTCCTAGATAAGCATGGAATCAAGAGACAGTTAACAACTGCCTATACTCCTCAACAAAATGGAGTTGCTGAGAGAAGGAACCGTTCAATCATGGAAATGGTTCATTGTATGCTCACAGGAGCCACTCTTGGGCAACAATATTGGGCAGAAGCTGTCACCACTGCAGTGTATCTGTTGAATAGGGCACCCACAAATGCCCTAAAAGGAATGACTCCACAGGAAGCATGGAGTGGTCGAAAACCCTCCATATCTCATCTACGTATTTTCGGATGTCACACTTTCATGCACATACCGAAAGAGAAAATGAAGAAGCTAGATGAGAAAACACTGAGATGTATTTTTCTTGGTTATTCTGAGCACTCTAAAGGATATCGGTTGATAGATCCTTTGACCAAGAAAATTCATATCAGCAGAGATGTTGTCTTTGATGAAGCTTTCACATCACAGAGCACATCTAAAGTACACCAAGATATTGTGGAAACTAAGGAAGAGAAGATTCCTTCGTCAACACAGATAGGAGGTCCTTCTACATCTTCTTCAACTCCACCGAAGAAGAATCCTAAATGGTGTACAAATACAATCAGAGACGCAAATTTATCCACTCCTCCCAATTTGAATTTGGATAGACCTCGTACACGCAGTATGGCTCAAAAGGAAAGAGAAGCCAGAGAAACTGGTGAGGTTGATGATCTTTGTCAATCTTTTGAGGAACTTTCTGTGACTCCAAGTATAGAAGTAGAGGATATGGATATTGATGATGACAGGGCATTCATGTCTACCATAGATGATCTTGAACCTGCATCAGTGCAAGATGCTCTCAGTGAGCCTCAGTGGAAGGTCGCTATGGATACAGAGTATGAGTCTTTGATGAAAAATAAAACTTGGAAGCTTGTTGATCTGCCGCATGGAAAGAAGCCCATTGGCTGCAAATGGGTATATAAAGTCAAGTACAAGGCAGATGGAACAATTGATAAGCATAAGGCCCGTCTTGTTGCAAAGGGCTATGCTCAAAAAGAAGGCATTGACTACGAGGAAACTTTTGCACCTACTGCTCGGATGACCACAATTCGGGTTATGTGTGCTATGGCAGCACAATATGGGTGGAAAGTTCACCAGATGGATGTCAAGAGTGCCTTTCTAAATGGTGATCTCCAAGAAGAAGTCTATATGACTCAGCTTGAAGGATTTGAAGTGGAAGGCCAAGAGCAGAAGGTTTGCAAATTGGTCAAATCCTTGTATGGTCTGAAACAAGCTCCTCGAGCTTGGTATATAAAAATGGACAATCACCTTATGCAACATGGATTTAAGAGATGTCCGTCAGATGCAAACCTCTATTTCAAGAAACAGGGTTCTGAGATAGTGTTGCTTGTACTCTATGTGGATGATCTGCTCATTACAGGGAGTTCAAAAACTATGATCTCTACTGTCAAAAGAAACTTGTGCAAATCTTTTGAGATGACAGATCTCGGACTTCTCCATTATTGTCTTGGTCTGGAATTCAGCCATAAGGAGCACTCCATCAAAGTGTCTCAGAAAAAATATGCCAAGACATTGCTAGAAAAATATCGCATGACTGATTGCAAGCCAATGGCAACTCCGATGGAGAATGGACTTCAGTTATCGCGATATGATGATTCACCTCAGGTAGATGGTACTCTCTATCGATAGTTGATTGGGAGTCTCATATATCTGACCAATACTAGGCCAGATCTCGTATTTGTTGTCAACTATCTTTCGAGGTTCATGCAGGAGCCTAAGACCACTCATTGGAAAGCAAAAAACGTGTTCTTCACTATGTTCGTGGTACTATGGAATATGGCCTAGAATACAATAGGAACAACAAATTCTTCTTGCAAGGATACACGGACTCCGACTATGCCGGATCATTTGATGATCGCAAGTCAACTTCTGGATACATTTTTCATTTGGGATCCGGTCCTGTCTCTTGGCACAACAAGAAGCAATAGGTGGTTGCTATTTCATCAACAGAGGCAGAGTATTGTGCCGCACGTGAAGCTGTGTGCGAAGTGATATGGTTACGTCGCATTCTGACAAGTATGGGCCATCCATCAAAATCTCCAATACACATGTTCTGTGACAATCAGGGTGTTCTGAACCTCGTCAAGAATCCAGTCCATCATGAAAGAACAAAGAAAATTGACACACAATGTCATTTCATTCGAGATGAAGTTCCAAAACACCGAATTCAGCTTCAACACATTCCCACCGATGCTCAAGTTGCAGACATTTTCACTAAGGCACTTGGACGTGTCAAATTTGAATTGTTTCGCAGCTCACTTTGTATTGAAAAATGATGTAAGGGGATGTTAGTAGTCTAGTATAGCTATTAGTTATTACATTACCCAAATAATGTAATAAAGGGGGATGTTAGCGTACTACATTGTTATAACCTTATTTGTCTTATTAACGCAGTTGTTATTTTGTTATAACAACATGCTATTGTAGCCGGTTGGTTTTCGGCAATATTGTTCTTACTGTATTATTGAATCCTGCACTACTGAATAATACAGATTGATCCGAATTCCTACAAGAATGACAAACCAAAAAATGATTTCCAGTGATAACACAAAGGCCTATAAATAGGTAATGCATCAATATTTTTGGTGCACCTTATCTGTTACAACAATCACGATTAAAAATAGATGATAGTTAAAATATAACGGTTTATTACATAGAAAATAGTACACCTAACACACCTAATCCCTATCATTCCTCCCCACTATAGAAGTATTGGCCTCCAATGCTTCTAAAATGTAAGAAAGATGGTGTGACTCTTAGAGGCTATGGAGAGGCTCCCTAATGAGGCTCCATGTGAATGCAATGTGGACTACCAATATGAAGAAGATGAGTGTGTATGAATGATAGTTTCAAATATACCACCAAACACTAAAAGTCCTGCAAGTCATGAAGGCATGATGCAAAGTGGTGGGAACCAAATGAATAACTATAGGAGGAACTACAACTGGAGTAGGATTAGGATCAGCATGAAGATATGTTGATGCAACAACAAGAGTAGGTACAAAATATACATGAACAACTACTGAAAGAACTAGAACAATAATAGGTGCAACAAGAATAACTAGAGGTACAATAGGAACTACAGGTGCAATTGGAATAGGAGCTCAATGTAGGTGTTGTGAAGTGGACAAAAGGACTCATGGCTAAATATATTGCTATTGGGGTGTGCTAAAAATCAAAGAAATGGGTTGTGCAATCTACAAAGTAGTGCAAGCCTGATGTGTAGTAGGTGGAACACTACAAATAAGAAAAGATTTGTTCTCATGTTGAAAAGTGTAAGTATTGTGATAGGCATCATAAGTGTTACACTTATCATACTGATATGGCTTATCCAACAATAACCCATAATAAACCATTGGTGTCATATCACAAGTGATCCTATCTTGGAAGTTAGGGCCAAAAGAAAAGGTAATTGAGCACATGTGTATTATATGTGAAGTGTTGTTATCATCCTTCCACCTAATAGTGTATGGAAATGGATGAGATTTGGTGGAAAGTTTAAGCCTATCAACAACTGATTGTGAGCCATTATCAATGATATAATCTACAATAAAATTATGCAGTAAATGTGCACACGTTACAAATAAATTATCATGGTCACAGGTTGTGGAATGATGATGCATTAATGTGACATCATTCAATTTTCCTCTCAAATCCTCATATATCTCTACATCACCAATAGACTTGATGGGGTTATCAAATTTTCCCTCATTAGACTTTATAATAAGGTTCTTCTTGTTAGAATTTTGTAACTTGGGAAATTCAGATTTATCATACCATGGTCTTTTACAATAGCAATAGAATGGTTGAGAAGTAGAATAAGAATGAAATATTTTCTTAGAAGTATGGGAATTATGAGAAGCAGGATTATGAGAATAAGGGGAGAAATAAGAAGAGTGCCTTTGTGCTTATTGTTGTTGATGAGAATTATTTGTGGATCCTCCAGATGAGTAGTGAGAACCTCGGTGTTGTGCAATGAACTTCTCCTTAGCAAGCTAAGAGTGGTTGAACACATCATCAACTATGGAGCACAAAGTATATTTCAACTCATAATATAAGTGTGCCAAAATTCCACTTTTAAACTTCAAAATCATAGAATCAACAGGATCAACAATGTGTAATAAAACATACACCTATTGAATTGATACACATAATATTGAACTGACTGATTATGTCCCTATCAAAGATGAAGCCAATGAATCTACAAATTGGTATCATAATGAGATGGATAAAATGTGGCCTTCAAAGCTTTGACCATGTCATCCCATGTGACAATATGGTGTTTATTTACCAAAACTTTAGCTATACCAAAAATTTTCATCTTGGCAAATGGAACTTTGTCATCCTCCACTATTTGACTATAGTTAAACCATGTCTCCATGTCGAGGATCCAAGTATTGAGAACATTAGGATCTTGAGAACCTTCATAGATGCAGACCTCACATTTGGCATAATATGAGGAGGACTTGAGTGTGACATCCTAAATTTTGTTGGCCAAATAGATGACTTGGGCTTGAACCATAGCCAATATGGCAGATGATTGGGTAGAAACTTGTGAAATTTTAGCTAATTTTTGGCCAAGGCCATGTTGTTGGCCATATTTCTGGTGCGATCTAGTAAGAAAAAACCAAAATTTGACCAAATGATAGTCAAAATGCAAAGATGCAGGCCCGAGAATAAATTATTATTTGGGATATAATTTAGGAGTTAAAATAGATGAAAATAGAAAAATGACCATGGTAGATGCATATATATCAAAATGAGCTTTCCAATGAGTATATGCAAGGGTATACTCGAACAAATAATGGACCTAAAAAATAAAAAATTGCAAGAGGATTCCTGAAATAAGAAACTGATAAAAATTTAGTTTTCAATGGTCAATTGAATTGGTAAATATCCACAACATTAAATAATGGTAATTGGACAACCTTCAATGACAACAACATTAAATATTTTTTAACGACTATTCATGGGCAACAACGTCCAATGGCTATGCCATTAATTCATGGCAAGCCAATGACTAATTTAGAATGACATTAATGATTGGAAACTCCAATGGTGGATAGCAAAAATAATGATAATTAATGGCCAAGGAGTAAGTAATGGAGGAGTTAATGCCAACAGTTATGCACCAAAAAACTATTATCCAACATTAATTGTGGGCCAACATTTAATTGCAATGGCTAGGATTTAATTTTCAACAAAAATAAATTCCAATGGTGGTAAGTTGAAATGGTATTGAATAACAAGCATTTAATGGGTGCAATGACCAAGAGGAATTCCAACAGCTAGTTAATGGTAATAGGTGCAACAGTCAAACAATAGGTGAATGATTTATTACTAAGTGGTAGCCCGATGATGGATGGAAAGCTGACCAAGACGTGATTTGGGTGGACCGATGATGGATGGAAAGCTGACCAAGACATGATTTGGGTGGACCAATGATGGATGGAAAGTTGCCATGAAAATAAATACAACCAAAAAATGAGCATAAAAAAATGTTTAATTTTTTCGATGAAACCTTTAGAAAGTGAAATGTCACTCATAGGTAATTATTTGGGACTAAACATTATTGAGGAAGATCACAAAGCATGCACTGGAGCTCCTAGGAGAGAGACTTGAGGCTGAGGATCTTACGGATCATCGCAAAGAAGTCGAAATGGCCTGATCGAAGGAGGTACACCATCAAAAATACACTCCAAGAATTCATGTGGGTGCATGAGACAACAAAGTGATACCAAAAATGGTGATCACCACTGGAAAATTGCTAAATTATCCCTAAAAATTGTAGTAATGAATAAAAAATGGTAGATCTAGCCAAATGGTGAGAGGCACAAACATCGTAAATCATATGGAGGCTTGAAAAATTTGGATCAATGTCATAAATGAATCGCTCCAAATCACTAGCTTGTATGAAACAAATGAACGGAGACGATCAAATATTTTGGATGGTTCATGGCCTAGGCAGGACGTAACCACGTACAAATTTGAGATAATCTATAGAGCCAGTAAAGAGGGTGCTTGAAATAGAGATAGCTACTCCATGGATCTGACTACGGAGGTGTTCTCATTCCCTGTCTAAACTGATCTCGACCTAAGGGAAGAGGATACTAGTCTTGTTTCCCCAACCTGGCTCTGATACCAAATGATGTGGAACAACAATTGCAAGCACAAAGAAAAGAATGACAAACCAAAAACTGATTTCCATTGATAACTAAAGGCCTATAAATAGGCAATACATCACATATTTTGGATAAGGTTGCATTCAATGTTTATTGTGCACCTTATTTGTTGCAACAACTACAATTAAAAACACATGACCATTAAAATATAATGGTTTATTACATAGAAAATACCACACCTAACACACCTAATCCCTATCAAAAGTAAATCTTAATCATTAGTTGATTTAGGCAATCAAATTTTTTTGTCAACTTCAACTAAACTTTCTACTTCCTCTAACCATGGAAAGGAGATGTTAACTTCACGATTTGCATTTGGGTATTATGTACATTGCATTGTGATTATATTTTAGCTCCATGGGAACTACTTCAATTTCTAGATATTTTATCCTTGAAATGAAGTTTGGTGAGCAAAGAGCATAATCAACTACACTATGTCCTATGGGTGATTTTTGTGTTCTCCTCATCCACCCAACTCTTGTTGTTGTAAAAATAATATTTAAGGCTATGAACAGAGATAGTTGAGGTGAATGCAGCGACAGGAGGACATGTTCTTCAAAGGGAAGAGGTAAATAGTAGGTATTTATAGGAAAGATGGATGAACCAGGTTGAAGAGCCTAATTTTTTTTCAAAATGTGCAACATCACAACTTGTCACTGTGTCACAGTAGTGAAGCATTAAGGAGGATTCAAGTAGAAAGAAGGATGCAACATTGTGACTTGTCATTGTGTCACGATCGTAGAAGTTCATGGAACATTAATGTGTAAGATTATCGAGATACTGCAACATGTGTTCATGTCGTGGTCATGAAAGTATAGGCAACCAAGAAACAAGAAAATATCACAATATTGCAACATGCCTCTACATCATGATCATAATTGCCTAGGAAAGCCAAAAGAAAAAATTGTGTTGCAAAATTACAACATGATTCTTTATCATTGTCACGAAGGTCTGAAGAACCAAAAAATAGAGAAGTGTCGCAAAATCATGACTTGTTTCCCTATCGTAGTCATGAAGGATAGGAAGGACACTAGAACACAATTTTATCACAAAATCACATGAGCCTCCATCATGATCACCAAGTCCTAGGAGGCTTCAAGGTAGGAAAAGAGTGTGACATCACGACATGTTCCTATATCACAGTCACAAAATCTAGAGAAGCTTAAAAATCAAAGAAGAGATGCAACATCGCAACATGTCTCTATGTCACAACCACCGTAGGTTACAATAAATAGAATTTTTTACAAAGGTTTCAATCTACTAAGGCCATCAAGATCAATGATGACAGGGATTTCCAAAGAATGAAGGATGGACCAGATTTCAAGCTTGTCTCCATTACTTATTTGCATGCACAAAGCATTTGATCTATAGTTAAAACCCAAGCACCACGTCCTCTTTTTGGATCGATGATGCTACACGATGTTTCTACCAATTGGACCACCTGGTGTCTTGTTGTAACAGTTTTAAATAAAGCCATTTTTTGTATTTTGAATAATGAACCATAGAAGCATTATAAATAATAGCAATGACATCTTGTGTAAGGATCGGCTCTTAGGCATTTACAAGTTGCATGTGTAAATATTTTTGGGAGGAGCAATATAAAGGAACTATTATTTTAGCCTTTGGTTCAACCTTTTGTAGTAAATGTATGTATGCATGGATGAATGTTTCTATTTATCTAGATGAATGTGCATGACATCAATTCTACTTTTTGGATTCATGTGCATGTTTATTCTCTGGTTCTGGAACTTATAGTCTGTTGAGCTAAAAATTTATTAAGATTATTCTGTGTGAGATAAAAACTGGTTGGTCTATTAGGATATTTTAATGGTTGTTTCATTTCATGATCTCTATACACTTATTGTTGTTGTCTAATCTATACCATCTTGAATTCTAGCTTCGACTAGATTTATTCCCTTTTAGTTCTCTTTTCCTTCCCCCATTATAGTTTTAGCTAGTTAGAACCTCACAGGAGCTAGCTTTCTCTAGAGATTGACCTGGTTAAGCTCTGTGGCTTACCCGGTAATTCAATGCTGGTCAAGTCTCGGGTGCAATAATCAACCATAGGCAGATTTTGGACCAACATGTCCATTATGTGTTTGAAAAATATATTTTTTGTATTTTTTCCACATGTTTATGCCATTGTAAGTTATCAATCCCTCTATGTTACATAGTTTAAGAAGTTCTTCATAATGTTTGATAGGTCCTTGATTATCATCTAAGGATCTTAACCAATGGTGATCCATCTCTTCTTCTAGCCATAGTGGATTATCTTCTATGCCTTCATTGATATTTAAAGAGATTGTTTGTCTATTATCTATCTTGGCATTAAAGTCACCGACTAGAACCACCTCTTCAAGCTTGTTACATCTTATGATGTATTTTTCCAATGCCATATATAGATCCTCATGATCTAAGTCATGTTTCTTATAGAACTTTGATACTATGGAGCAAAATTACTAGTTGTAACGCTAATCGATTTCTCATTATCTATGATTCTAATCTATATATACTATTTAGTTAGGTATTTTTTCTCAACCTATATGAGTCTACCCCAAGACTTTTTTAATAGTATTGTTACTTCTCCATGTCCTTTTTTATTTTTTACTACTTCATTTTATACTAATTTTTTTGTATACTGGTAATCTAGAGTGTTACATCCATCATGTTCATGTGTTTCTATTAGTACAATTACATCATTTTATTTATCTAGGGACCCTAGAATAGGACCTCTTGTCCATGAATATCCATGACAATTCCAACTCACCAATGTTAAGTATTCTCGATGGTCCCCAATTTCTTATTTATTTTGATGTGTTTCATTTATAATGCATGCTTTCTCATTTTTTAATCATTCCTTTTTACCCTCACTCCTTGCTATCTTTACCTTTTCCCATTTTGCTTTCTTATCTTCTTTTTTCATAGGAGTAAGATCATCATCCAAGTAAAAATATGACCCCTATAGCAATCCTCCATTTTGAAGAACCTACCTATTATCTCCTATATTGAACATTGTGACTTGGACTGATCTAGCTTTCATGTCCTCCCTTACTTTTCCTAGCCTATATGCTTGATTAATTTATTTGCTTTAATGAATTTTATCAAAAATAAAAATCTCTTATTAAGTTGGTTGTGTTTTCTTGTTATCCATGCACTTTTATACCCTTAATGATTATATTTATTGATCTATCTTGTCTTTCCTTTTATTCTAATTGTTGTGTTTGCTTTATTGCTCTATCAAATTTCTTTGTTCTTTTGGCTCAATTGTTGGATCTCGTACCACTTATACCCATGATCTAGTCTCTAATTTATTTTTTAGTTCTTGTTCCTTTGCCATCATGTTTACAATTACTATCTAAATTTGTGTTATGTATAATATATTATCTTCATTTTATTTTTCTTTGTTGATCTACAACTTAGTTTGAAGATGGGATCTATTTATAAAATCATTATTATTGCACAAGCCCATGGTAGTGAATAATTTCAGTTCCACTAGTGATGTCTCCAATAGATTGATTTGAACATCTTGGTCAAAAAATATTTTTTGTTGTTCCATGATAAGGCTTTGTTGTTGTGGTCAATTCCAACATCTCTATTGCAAGGACCCTATGCATTCTTCTAAAAATATGATTTTGTCATGATATAGGCTAGTAATGGTATTAGTTGATAGATTCAAGTTCATCTCACCTATATTTACTTTGTCTCCTTTGTGTTATGGGTTTGTCATTACCTGATTCAGCATTTCCTAACAAACATGCACTAGAATATTTGGGATCTTACTTTTTCAAGCCTTGTCCTTGGCCCCACCAAATGTATTTATTTAGCTTTTAGGATTTTGAACCAAAACAAAAATAACAAGAGAAAAATAAGGTATTTGGATTTGAAGGCTTTTCTATTTTTGTCTTGAAATAACCTTTGCACATGCACCTAGATCTATCAACTACACTAGAATTTACCTCCACCACTTGAATCTACCTCTATCTTTAGAATCTATCCCCACTACTTGAATCTACTTTTACCTCTATAATTCTACCTCTACTTCCCTTTGGAATCTACCACCACCACTTGGATTTGGCTTCCTTTTTTTTTCAGATGCTTAGTACTCCATCTCTTTTTTTTTTTTATTAATAGATTATCAAATATTCCATCTAAAAGTTTTTTTCCTAAAATGCAACGCCCTATTGAAAACCCTTGCAATACCTGTAGGAATTCCCTTTTAATTCTATGTGCATTAGCATAACTTTTTTTGTCTAAAAAACTAATTATATTTATCAAATTTCAAAGAGGAGGCCTCGGTTTGAATACTCCATGTAAGTAATAAATTATATTGATTACAATTTAGTTATTATATAAACTTTCTAATTTATGTATGTTATATATTTAATTATAGTTTAATAGCTACAACATAATTATAGACCAAATGTAATCAATCAACACTAATAAAGAGACCAAATTGTTATGAAAAAGGATATGAAGTTTGTTGTATGATCAATGAAAGAAAGAGGGAAAAAAATAGTCAATGAAGAGACTAGCCATGTCAATTAAATTTTGATGGTGCTTCAAAAGGTAACCCGGGAAGAGTAGGTTTCGAGGGAATTATTAGAGATCACATGGGTGATATTCTATTAGCCTATGTTGAAGGGCTTGGAGTAAACTCCAGTCAGTTCACGAAATTCAAGACCCTTTACAAAGGCATCCAGGTGGTCAGCTCGTTGGGACTCCATAAAATTGTCATAGAAGGGGACTCCCTTACTACCATCAATTACATGAAAGGATGGCCCCCAGGAAATTTATCAATGAAAAATATGATTCTTGAAGCTAAAAGAGTCGTCTTTCTTTTTGAGGACGTCACATTTCAGGATACTTTTTGGGAAGGTAATAAGTCCGTGAACTTCATGGTAAACCTAGGTGTGGACCACCTTGGACTTTGTATTTTGCGGGAGGACTTCCCTAAGGGCTTGTGCTCTCTAGAGACAATAAATTTCCCTGGTAGAGAATTGGAGCATGGTTAATTATTGTTTTTTTTTATTGCTTAGTCGTCCTACTTCCCTGCGTGGAAGTCCCTTTTAATTTTCTTTAATCTATTTATGGCATTTCTCTTTGTTCTCCCTTTTTGGCTGTGGAGATAGGGTTTGGAAGCTCTATTGGTTTCTTGTTTGTGTTGCTAGTTTGGCTATGTTGGATTTTTGATCCTCGACCAATCTCTTTTTGGCCTTGGCTTGTCTTGTAAAAGGTTTGGGGATCCTTTCAAAACCCCTTCTACCTTTTATCAAAAAAAGATACTAGCCATTACAAGGGTTGTAATCTTAAGGTTAAAAAGGATTTGAAGGTAACATATCAATTGAGAAAAATGATCCTTCCCACTACCATTATGAAATATGTAACTCTTGAAATATTTAATTTCTATGTTTAGTACAACAAATTGAGTTAAATAAAATCAGCATATATAGCTGCCTATTTGTGTATAAATTTTATATTATTATAAATAGGAGTCCGAATATGAAAAACAAATCACTCTTTAATATCAAATGATGATTAGATATAGGATAAAGGTAATCTAAAAATCAAGTTAAAGAACAAATATTTATTTAAAAGTATGCATTTGAATATATATATATATATATATATATATATATATATAGTGGCTTCTATTGGATGCCACTCCCATCAAAATACCAAAATTTTACATTTTCTCACTGTTTTTCACTTCTTTTTTCTCTTAAATATTTTCTTCAACTTCCTTGAAGTGCTATGTTTCCACAATAAAATATTTGACATCATTTTGTTTAAGGCATAAAACATCACTTGGCCAGTTGCCTTCTAAAATTTGAATTTCACCAGGATGAAGATCAACACCATAATTTGCTAATTTATTTGCTACTTGATTTCCTTCTCTATAAATATACTCACACTGCTAGGAGATTGCCTCTAGTAATAGATGATGAACATCAAAAATAATATTATTTTTTATCTAGTCTCCACATCCATTTTTGTTAATAGCATTGATGATAATTTGTGATTCCCCCTCAATTGAAATATATTTCCATATTTTTTCTATTGCAATTTTAATCCCTGTAAGAAGTGCCCTAGCCTCTACATAGTTAGTTGAAGTTCCATATGATTTTGAATGAGAGAGGAGAATTTTTCCTTCACTATTTCTAAAAACACCACCTCCAACATATTTTCCTAGATTTCCTTTAGAAGCACCATCAAAATTAAGTTTACTAAACCCAATTTATGGATATTTTCATTGTTAGCTTTTGAAGCTTTAAACTTAAAGGAAATGGAACCACAAGTATAGAAATAAGCATGCAATATTATAGCTATGATAATGGCTAACTAATATGAATGAAAATATGATAGAAAACTTGTTACAATGCTCAAGAAATACTCATATAATAAAGCTCACGAAAAGGGTCCGAGGTGTAGACCAATTGGTTCATCCAAACCCCATAAGGGGGGCGGAGGTCCAAGGTTCAAATCTCGGGCCTTGCCGGACTGAACGCTTGTCCCTTTCTTGGTGCTTTCAGCGGCGTAAAAGGTTTAAAATGATTGTGGCATGGTGGTTATAGGGGCGGACTGCGCGAAGATCTGTGTGGCGGCTTCTGGGGCGGACAATGCAGAATACTGTGGCGACCATAAAAACTGGACAGCCTGCCCGGATTCGTGGCGGCTACCAATTCCACCAAGTAAATTAAAAAAAATAAAATAAATAAAGCTCACGAAAATATACAATGCTCTCCAATGGAGGTCACAACCTCTCCATTTTTACAAAATGGATCTACATTGTATCTACTACTACTCAACCTACACACTCCAAAATCCTCTCACAAAACACTCACAATGAGACCTTTATATAGGAAGGTAGATTCCTTACCCCTTACTTAACCTAAGACTCGTGTATATGGACTACATGCACATTTACATTATTGCACATTCTAACACTTGTGCATTTATTACATTGCTTTAATAAAATATTTAACTCCTAATATAATCCTAATCTAAATATGTACCCATGATGGTACATTAGTAAAGAATTAAATAATGTAATATATTCCAACACCCCCTTGTATTACATTGTTTGGTTTTTGAAGATTTTAGTCTTCAATATGAATCTTGATTCTGGTTCTGGATTTTGTATTCTCCTTCTCTGTTATCTGAGTCATGTTCAAACAAATAGTTAGTGTCTTCATGATATGTTATTCTTACTAAAAGAGCTTTGACTTCATGTTCATTTGTAGATTCTTCTAGTTCTTCTATTTCTTGAATCATTTGTACTAAGTGTCCTTTCTGATTCAGTCCATGATATTCCAATTGAGGATATTGATTGTGGGAAGTATGTGGACATTGAAACTATTGCTTTGTGGTTGATATTGCCTTGGTTGGAATACCCTATTTTGTTGATTTCCATAATTTATCTGATTCCCCTGATTCTGATTTCTAGGATTGAATCTACAGTAGTTAGTGTTATGTCCTTTCCTCCTGCATACATGACAATATCGATTATTCCAAGGTCTTCATCCTTTTGAGGATGATGTAATATTTCCCTATGGGTTGTCCTTTGAGACTAATGCATTGTTAGTCATTTCATCTTTAACTATATTTTCCACCTCATATTCTTGAAGAATATTGACTAACTCATCAAATGAAGTATCTTTACTTAGGACTTGTAAGGATGTAACTAGATGCTTGTAGCTATTAGGAAGTGCTCTCATGGTTACTTGAACAAGAAATATATATTTTACTTCTTCTCCTAAGGTTAATAATTTTTCTTTAATATCTGCTACCTTCCTTAGGAATAGTTATATACTTTCTCCATTGTTCATTTTCAAGGAATGTAATTGAGTTTGAAGATTTAAGATAGTAGATTTATTTTTCCCTTCAAATATCTTCTCTAATGTTTTCCAAGCTTCTGAGGATGTTCCTATTGAGCTAATGTAGGGTTGTATTTCATCTATGATGGCAAAAGTTATTATCATTAAAGCTTTTGCATCGCTTTCTTCAAACTTCTGAATTTTTGTATCACTTGTATTAGGTTTAGTGGTTATTCCTTTGACAATTTCCCATAGTTTCTCAAATATCAAGATTGCTCTTACTTTGTTCTTCCATGAAAAGTAGTTCGGACCTTTAAGTAGTTGAGACTCTGTAAGGATGAATTTATTTGTTGACATGATGGTCCTAGTATATTTCCTTGTAACTCCCTAATTTAGAGAATGTGAACTATCTTGATAAAATTTTCAAGACTTAGGTTTTGTGGAACTCCTTATGTCTCCCTAGTGATAGGATAACAAACTTTAGAATATTATTTAACTTCTATCACTTGTAATCAACTATTTAGATCTCCTTGTAGAAATCTTATAAATGCAATTTCAAAGAATAAGCTTTCAATGTCTTTAGTTGGATTGTTTATGTCTCTTTTCTTTAAGTATGAGACTAATAAGTTTACTTTTCCAACTAGTATTTGATGCAAGCAATAGTCTTCAATTGAATCAATGCTATGAAAAAATTCTGCACTTCTATGATATTAGTTTGATGTAGGATTCCTTGTATCTCCCAAGTTAGAAGTTTTAGAAAGAATATATATTTGCAAATTAAGTTCTACTATCCTTATAACTCCTTGAGTTAAGGTTTGTAAATATTGGAAGCAATAATAATAAAGATTTTAATGCTTCTAATTTCTTCTTCTTTCTCAAAGTAAGCAATGTGCTTTCTAGGGTACCTTTTATTACCTTATAACTCCTACTAAATATCCCTAGATTATGAAATCTTAATTAATATCAAATTTAATATGTATATCCTTATAACTCCTCAAAGCTTTTGCAAAAGTAATAAAACTTTAATATTACCTTTATAATGTACGATGTTCATTGTGTTATACGCTCAATTGAACCTGCAATCAACTTGTGCTCTTATCCAACAATAGTATGCTGACCAACGCTCTTTTCTATGATGGCCTCACTAATCTACATTCTTCCTTATGACGGTCTCACGTTCTTTAATGCTACTGCATTATTCTATAAATGATGTTCTTCACTTATGAGCTTTATTGTGTGCTTCTCTATGACTACCTTAGCTCCTTTAATGTTGCTTGAATTTGTTATGCGCTTCTTACTTTCCTTCTTTCTCAGTTACGTGATCTTGTAAGTACCTTTTAATATGGTAGTCTCCTTTATAATATGTGATAAATGTCACGATTCTCTAAGGCAATGGATATTCCTTCCTGCTGAGCATTACTAGCTGAGTAGGGCTCAATACAACTAGTGCCAACCTTGCTTTGAATGTGAATCTAAAGCGTCACAAGCTTATGAAAAAATAAGGCAAGTGGCATTGGTATTATGTGCAACGATCTTCTTCCTTTGAAGCGTTACTGTACTGCATTGGTTTCCTTCAAGCGTTACTTCAAATAGATGCCCTTCTTATTGGTCGTGGGCGTTATGAGATAATTCCTTCCTTGTTCCAAATGGTACTCTCCTCCTTACAAAGTCTTGGCAAGTGTACAATCTCCTTTTGCATGTGATTTGTCTTCAATGTATCAAAGACACTTATAGCTTCAATGCTTGCCTTTGGCCAATTGTTCCAGGTTATTTCTCTCTTCTATGACAACGAAATCTATGATGTCTTTCTCCTCCAACTTGGATAATTCTTTCAACATAGATGGCACGATGCATAATGGCTTTCTCTGTTGCTTCAGTAATGATTATTCCTTTCTTTATGGTGTGTTCTTGCCAAATAATTATGATATCTTGCCTTGGTTTGTCAATTGAAACTCTATTCGTATTGTATTCACCTTGTTGTCCTTGTGTTGATTTAGATTTTCGATGTGGCAACTGACTCTCACTAAGATGTTGCCCTTGCATCGCTTGTTGAACCTATCTATGATTATCTTTCTCAAATACTCATTATCTATTAAATGACTAAATCTACTAAAAATATTGAAGATCTTCATCATCTATGATTTATCTACATGAAGAATAAAGATAGAATAGCTTTGGTTGTACATAAATGGTTATGCTATTTTATCAAGAAAATATATGAACTTGAAATTCTAAGAAGGATGAATAAAGCAATAAAAATATCTTCAAGATGTGTTTATTGCAATAGAATTGGTCATGAAAAAGCAAATTGTTGGAATCTTCATCCATGTAAATATTGTGGAAGAAAATCTCATTCATTTATTTCCTGCTATCACAAGGAGAAGTATTCAGATTAGATTATCTTTTTCAAATACTCATTTTTGAAGTATCTTCTAACAATGGATTCAAGTGTGCAATTTATGAAGTACAAGAAGAGAAGTCATTCAAAGAACAAGAAAAAAAACAAAGGATCAAACATGGTCCAACACTGCCTTACAAGATAATTCGATCACATGTATCACAAGGCCACTTGTAGATTGAAGAATGAAGACCTTGATTGAAGACTAAAGTCTTCAATAACCAAATAATATAATAAGGGGGATGTTGGAGTATATTACATTATTTAGTACATGCTAATGTATCCCCATGGTACCTTCATGGTACATCTTGTAAATATTAGATTAGGATTGAGTCTTAGTTTAGAGTGTGAGTAATATTTTATGTAATGTAATAATGTGCAAGAAATGCACAAGTGTCATGTGAGTAAGTGTGCAAGTGTTATGTGAGTCTATGTGCACAAGTGTCTTATATGTAAGTGTGCACAAGTGTTCTTAGATTAGAATATGCTAAGTGAAGAGTCATGTCTAGGTGTGCATACAAGATAGAGTCATGTGTATGCAAGTGTCAAGTAGAGAAGCCAAGAGTCATGAGACTTGGCATATGGAAAGGAATAGTCATGTATACAAAGAGTCATTCTACTATGGCTATATAGTACTCCATAGTGAAACAAAGAAGTGAATCAAGATCAATATCAATTATCTATCATCAAGTGTAAAGAGAAGTGCTATATTTGTAAGAGAAAGAGGAGTAATAAAGTTTGCATACATTTTGAGCAACTAATATTGTAAGTTGTGCTACATGCTTTGTACATGTATGATTCAGGCTATTTACATTCATAATTGTTGTTTATTAATGAATGTTAGTTGATATATTATAAGCCTTGATATACATATTAGTTTGCTCATATTATTTTGCTTACATCATTATCTTGATCTTACTACATTGTGGCTATCTTATATTTGATCCTATGAAATTTATCCTATGAGTTTACATTAATATTAAGGCTTCAAAAGCCATCGAACCCAAGTTCGAATCATGGGGAGGTTGGCCCCTGTTGTGCCTTTAGTTGTATGCTTTGGCTATTAAAATATTAAAAAAAAAATGATTCTTGATTTGATGATGAAAGTAAAGACAATTTATCTTCCAAGCGCAAGGGCTCAAGGGAGACGCAACAAACAAGCCTAATGCAAACTACATGTGATTTTTCTTTCAATGATAATAAGATTAAATATGATCCCCTAATGATTAATGCTAACTAGTTTCCTTCAATTTTTCTTAATCTTAATGAATAAACAAAACTACAAAAATAGATTTTTAGCAGACAACAAATAGTCCTAAGGTCTAATTGCTAAAATGAGAGGATATGGGTTAGAAAATTTTCTGGCACATGGGTTGAAGCATTGTAGTTTTGCAAAAGTATTGTTGTCAAAAGCATTGTTGGTCTTGTGGAAGTGTCCTTGACACTACTGCTTCTTGATTGCACTTTTGTTCACCTACAAAATAGATAAAAGAGCAAATCAGACAATAAGGGGTTTGTCTAAGCCATAGGAGAGTGTGGCTCGCTTGACCAATGTCAAACCCCTATTCAAATATGAGATGAAAAGTTGTAAATAGATGAAAACATGGATTGTATGTTCAGTGGCAAAAGCATCATTAGCTAAGCAATAGTGTTGGCGACACTATTGCCAACTAACAATGCTTTTGCACTCTATGATTGACTAAAACAGAGAGTGATAGTGCCATCGAACTTGTAATTTGATAATGCTTTTGCTTAATTGTATAATAGATTAATGCTTGGATGCAAGATTTATGTTTTTATGAAAGATGCAATGAAGGTCCTTGACAAGAGGTATAGAGACCCTGTTAGATGTAGTAAAACAAGAACATTGCTTGTGCAATATGCAAGCTACTAATGATAAAAGGATAGTATGATAACTAGATATAAGTATGATGATCAAAAAGCAAAGTTAATAAGCTAAGATCAAAGATTAGAACTGCAAAACAAATATAACAAAAGCTAAGGGGAGAGAGCACAACACAAGCAACCTTGTAGCTCCAATATGCCAAGAGTGTCTCCCCTTGTATTGTGATAACTTGGTGAGTTTGCTTGTTGCTTGAAGATGCTTGGGAGCTTGAGAGCTTGAGATCTTGATTACTTGAATGCTTAAGTGCTTGAGAGGTTGAGGACCTTCACAAGATCAAGACATGATTTTGGCATGATCTTGCCATGTTTGAAGTTTTGCTTGCACAAAGATGATATCAATTGAGATGGTCTTATAGGAAGCCATGGCTCCTTAGATGAAGGTTACATTTAAGATGATAGGATTGGTGAAGGTAAGATTTTGAAATGAGTTTAAGATGCAATTAATGGAAGAGTATTGAATATAGCAAATATTGGTCTTTGGATCTTTGTTTGGATTGTAAATCTGGTTGAGGTGGTCGAATCTATTAATGGTGAACAACTTAGAAGGTACTAACTATTAATTTTTTTTCATTTTTGGTGTTTGGCAGTCAATAGCACTAGAGGCAAAAGAGTCATCAGCGCTAATGCTCTAATGCTTTTGCCAAGACGACTGTTGCAAGTCAAATTGAAAGGGCAAAGGTCAAAAGGTCAAACTTCCTGAAAGCACGACCTTAAAACAAAAGTGTTGCCAACACTTTCGTTTATGCCCTAGTGCTTTTGCTTTTAGAGCAACAAATGCTCCTGATTTGGGCTTGAAGATGATTGATTCAATTTGAATACTTGATTGGCTGATTGATGAAGGTGTTGGCAAGCTTGGAGATTGACGATGTGCTCAAAATTAAATGTCTATAATAATAATATCAAATAAGTCACCATTCATCAACGCTAATGCTCCAATGCTTTTTCCAAGATGACTGTTGCAAGTCAAATTGAAAGGGCAAAGGTCAAAAGGTCAAATTTCGTGAAAGCACTACCTTAAAGCAAAAGTGTTGCCAACACTTTCATTTATGCCCTAGTGCTTTTGCTTTTAGAGCAACAAATGCTCCTGATTTGGGCTTGAAGATGATTGATTCAATTTGAATACTTGATTGGCTGATTGATGAAGGTGTTGGCAAGCTTGGAGATTGACGATGTGCTCAAAATTAAATGTCTATAATAATAATATCAAATAAGTCACCACCATGTAAAAGATACACAAGAGAGAACATAGGAAATATCTTTAATACAACGTAATGCCTATTAATTCTCTATAAGGATTAACTTCACAATATCTCTCAACATGAGAGTGCCATTTTGAGGGGTACTATCTCTAAGATGATTAAAATTTTGATGTTTATCTTCTTAATCCTTGTAACATAATACTATCAAATGCATGTGTATTATATCTTACCTAATAGTCATCTAATAGGGTAAAGCCCTTTGCTGATTAAATGACCCTTGATATTTTTACCAATATAATGCATCATTATAATAAACGTGTATACAACTAGTCCATAATATCTATATACGATACAATATCATATCCCTATAGTTCCTGTCAAGACACCCGAACAATTTGTCATTGTCGTTTCATCTCGATTGTTATCTTAGTTCAAATCACGGGGAGGAAGACCCCCTATTGCTATGCCCCCAATAATGTGACCCCCAATTGTACTTGACATTACTAAAACTATATATATATATACTATGATTGTTTCTTCAACTATATCAATAATAACATCAATACCATCAACTTTCACTTAATATAAACATGATACATCAGCAACCATCAACTTTCACTTAATATAAACATGATACATCAGCAATGTAGCCCCCAATTGTACTTGACATTACTAAAACTATATATATATATATATATATATATATATATATATATATATATATATCAACTATGACGTAATTCTTGTTTCTTCCAACTATATCAATAGTAACATCAATACCATCAACTTTCACTTAATATAAACATGATACTCTAATTAAACCAACACCTGAAGAATTTACCTATAATTTTAAGCAACATGCTTAAATCCTTAGGCGGTGTGCTGATGATGGATTAAGTTTATAATTGATTGACTTGCAATTAATATTAGAAATATTAAAAATATTAAACAATTTTAATTAGAAAAATATATCATGGATGAGATTGGTCATGGCGGTTGTGAGATATCCCATTCAATTCTTTTTGATCTAGCTCCCTCTTTTTGTCATTCTAATGTGGTCATATGTAAAAGCATGCACAAAAATGTTCAGGTTTTTCCTCAAATCATCTAATTGTTTTTAATGTACACTTAATGTCTAACTAGTAATTATTTTCTATTTGATTAGTTACAAAGATGTGTTTGAAAATGTTATTGCTATTACGACACTACCAAACCTAATACGACTCTGCCTTCCACCATCGTGTTAACATAACACGCATTACAATTTTCTACTTTGGACTAAGATCATATTTGAAGAGGGATAATAATGCCTTCAGAGGATTATCTCAAGGCATTTTTCTGGAACACATTGGCTATCTGTCTTAAGGTGGGCAATTAATTTATGGCTCTACAATTTTTGCTTTTTAAAATGAAAAGGTTTGTAGTGAAGTTTGGATGTCTCTTAATCAACGAGGAATGCTAAATAAAGTCTTTATTTTCTAAATAATTTAAATAATATCATTCTCCAAGGGTGGCGTATTCTGCAATTAAAGCAACTATCCTTGAGGATCATGTCACTAGAAAACATACCTCAATTATGACCCAAATTCACATAGTTCTCAAATTATTCTTGGCAACCATTTCAAACTACTAAGTACCCGTAAGCAATGTGGTATATGCTTACTATCATAGAACAACTATCACTTATTCTATATGCTCTAACATAACAAAATAACTAATTCTATGTGATCTAACATACCAAAATAACTTTACTGCCTTCTTTGTTTGATCTCTCTAAAAACCCTACAGGAAAGTGAAAACCGAATGGATGCCTAGAGATTTGGTGCTGCTTTCATTCACATTTGCACCAGCAAAGGCTCAGTTGTTTCACAGATCACATTAGCGTGTTGCTGCATGCGCTCAAGTATCACTGTGTTGTATGTACTTGATGATTTTGTGGATATATAGAGATTGAACAAAATAAAAGGTCATTTTTGTGAAGTCGCTCTTCAAAAACATGCTCAGACTCAGGGAAGTTTATAATGCATGAGAAGAAGATTTTCAATTTTACACGATAAATAACTTTGCATTCTGGATTATGATTAAGAGGAGTGACAGAAGATGCATAACATAAGGTACTTTGTCCAAGGAGAGGCTATAAATTTTCGCTCAAGTCTTGAAAGGAAAAAAGAAGATTTAATAAATAAATTAATATATGTTACAAAAAGTGCAGAACAGTCTGTCTACCACTCCTGAGCTATAAATATTCATTCAGAGACATCAGTTTGAATCCACACATTTTACAAATTCGTGAGAGGTCTTGGTTCCAATACCATACAATTCACCACAAGAAGAACAGTGGGTAGCTGATGAAAACCACGAGCTATGACTTCCATCAGTACAATGTTGATCATTGTGGATAATCTAGACAACAAAACAGGACACAGATAGAAAATCATCTCATATTGTTGCAGTACATGCATAACGTTTGTCAGTATTTCACCATCAACCCATCTGCTTGAACTGCATGCAAGATATTCACCCACATCATCAGAAGAGCCTGCATTTCCGCTTGGATGTGAACCATCTTCAGCTTGACTCAGAGGACTTTCACTATTTTTAAATAAATCTGTGCTTTGATGTGAACCATCTTCAGCTTGAGGGCTTTCACTATTTTTAGATGAATCACCAGAGCCCTCCGAGGGATCATCTTTCTTTGCTGCATTTCCTGCACTGTCTCTTCGTGATGGACCCTTTACCAGATCAGATCGTCCCTCAACCCCTACACGTCGCAGGTGCAGCTACACAAACCCAAAAAAAGTTGAATGTTTTAATAATTAGTAATTCACATTTCACGAAAATTGTAAAAGTTTCACTCTAGAATAACGGTTTCGGGGCATCAAATTTGGTTTTTGTGTCATTTGTATACTAGGCTCTATTTCCAATATATTCCAAATTTCTTTGTTTCTCCAACATCCCAGCTTCCATGGCTCTAACACAAATTACCTTTGTTAGTGCAATCAAGGTACTGCAATTTCTTAATTACTAGTAGCAATTTCTTAATTGCTAGTATCATTTCTTACATACCTGCAAGTGAAGGTTAACTTCATCTGGACGTGATAGAAATGGAAAGTAGCCTCCTGTCTTAAGAAATGCCTCTCTAGCAGCAGGATATCTTTCAATCAGTTGATTTTTCAATTCACGAGGCACGGCATTATAGTCATTAGTCTGGCACAAAAGCAAAATCAGGCTATGAAACAAAAGAATCACAATAAAATATGCTTTGAACTTAACACAAGCATCACTTCATACACTATAGATTTCTGGTACTTCATAGCAGAACGACCTCACACATAACTCCTTGTTAACACAAGAATGACGCTATTTTGTAAAGGCATTTCAAGGTTAAGACCAATCTTATGGCATTAAAAGTGTCTTTTAAATAAAGTTTGTTAACAGAAATTGCTGACCAAGATGTTTGACTATGGCATTCTGATTACTTACAAGAAGGACAAAGATAATCTCTCTGGAGATGCTCTCTTTCAACATTGTAAGAAAGAGCCCACTTGTGATCCATTTCTTCAATAAAATCCACCATAAATTAATGAAACTTGTAAGAAATGAATAATGTTGTAAAATCTAAAAGCTTATATACATTATAATTTACTTTCAAAATGGATGCTTTTAGATTCTATTCATTCTAAACCAGATGGTGTGGCTTAAGATAGCCTTACAGTTATTATTCTCATCATGCATATAATTTATTTCCTTTCTTTTCAGGTTCTTTATATTTATCCAAAAGATATAGTAATTGTAGACACCAAATCCTAACCACCTGCAAAGTTCATTTATACCACATATCCGCATAATAAAAATATGCCTAAGGTTTCTCTTAGGTCTATTTACCACTCACATTATTCCATTTTTCCATATTTAATAAAATCTGGAAAATATTAGCTAGGATGCTCTCCCCTTGCCACGTGTCCTAACCACCACTACCACTCCACTTGCCACCTTACTCCCCTAACTAGAACACTTCAAACTGTCCATCCCATCTACCTGGGCCACTTGGCTGCCCTAGCTTGCCACCTCACTTCAATCACACCTACGTACTTGCCACATCTCCCCCCTAACGACAACACTTCAACTCTCCATCCCACCTACTTGTGCCACTTGGCTGCCCTAGCCTGCCACCTAAACTCACACCCCTCACCTCCCATAATCCTACAAATACCCCCCATCATTCCATCCAAAAGGGGAGAAGATTTGCATACCGTTACATTGTTGGATTCGCGTCCAAAATCCGCATTTGCCCAAGACTACCCAATTTGTTTCGGCCATATCTCACTCATCCAAACTACGATTGAGCTGAAACTTTGAGGGTATGTTCCTGAAAATCCTAGAATATCTCCACCAATTTTCACATCATTTGGAGCAACAGAGACCCGAGTGCAGGCTTCTGCGTTCGCACATCCCTAAACGCACTTTGTTGCATTTGCCCAGGACTGCCCAACTTGTTTTGGTCATATCTCACTCATTCAAACTCCGATTGAGCTAAAATTTTGAGGGTATGTTCCTAACAATCCCTAGAATATCTCCACCAATTTTCACGTCATTTGGAGCAATAGAGACCCAAACGCAGGTGACAAATTCAAAGAGGAAGAGGATCCCCGAGAGCATGTAAGCGCATTCATCAATGCGTGCTTAAGAATTTAAGACAATGATCCATTGATGCTCCGAACAATTCCTCAAGCTTTTGGAGGTGACACCCTAGAGTGGTACAACCATTTGCCACATCATAGCATATCCACCTGTGAACAATTGGCAGACCAATTTCTAGAGCGTTTTTCTCGTAATGTAAATAAAAAGACTACCTTGACCGACCTTTTTAACCTACGACAATTTGAAGACGAGTCGGTCTATGATTATGAAAACCGTTGGAGGGCAATTATCAAAAAATTGCCATTCACCCTCCCCATGGCGAAACTCACCCGAATGTTCACAAGGAGTTGCTCTATACCAATCTCCTTGCTATTATAGCTTCAGCAATATCGAACATTCAAAGAGGCCCTCGCTCAAGCCAAAGTTATCAAAGAAATCAAAATTAAGGAGGGCAAAATTAAACTTCAAAATAAAGAATGGCAAGGTAAAAACTTTAGGGGGAACAACCATGGCCAATCAAAACCTAGCCAAGCAAATCAAGTGGTCTTGAGTACACCTCAACATCTAAACCAACAAACTCAAGTTCAATATCAACAACCCGACTCAGCAACTACCACAACAAGTGTACCAAGCAATACCACCCCCGTTGTAACTACAAAATCCCACTGCCACATCATATAATCGAGCGTGTCGAAAGTACAATAGACCACCCCACAACTATATTCCACTTCCTAAACCGCTCTCCACCATATTCCAAAGGTTGTACAAAGCACAGATGATTTCCCTGCCACAAATCAAACCTAAAGATCCTAATAAATCTCGTGGCAGGTCTTACAAGGAATACCAATATTGCACCTTCCATCATCAGAAGGACCATGATATCAACGATTGCTACCACTTCAAGAACATTGTACAAGATCTCATTGACAAGGAAACTATTAAGGTTGATAATCCTTTAGCACTACATAACCAAAACCTTGGGATCTTCCAAACACCTCTTCCTTAACGTGAGGCAACACAACCAGCAACTAGGGCGTCAACTTCTACAATTCCCCCCAACCAAATCAATCACATTAACAATGCTCCACAATACCAAGGTTTTGTAGGTGCTATTCACATAGTTACCCGAGATCAGAGAGGTGCGAATCGATTGAAGCAATCGAAAGACCCAAACATATCAGCACATATTGTACCCACTCCTACTGCACCAATTCCTACTGTGCCACCTTAACCCATTCAAGCCAACCCAACCACTCAAATCCATCTTCCAAATCCCCCATCAAGACCAACCATCACCTTGAGGAGTCGATTAACACAACTTAAAATTGGCCTCCGCCAAGTTATCAATCTATGAGCTAATACAACAATCCCCTCCACATTGTGAGGCATTGATAGAGATTCTTAAATCCATCGATGCTCAAACTCAAGATCCTAATGCCTTTGCGAACTTTGTGGGGAATATTCAAACATGCATGGAACCCTCTATCACGTTCTATGATTTTGAAATAAAAACCATGCCAGCGGAGTTATCTGATCCTCTGTTACACATAGTAGCTCATATTGATCAAAAGGCTTTTAAACAAGTGCTAGTTGACACTGGCTCCTCAATCAATATCATCACATCCACTGCATTACAACATCTCAACCTACCGCCTTCTCACATCACTTCCTCCACATTCACCTTGTGGGCATTTAATGATGCCTTATGCTCCACATTGGGAACTATTGTCCTACTTGTGCGGGTGGGGGTTAAAATGATCCATACATTATTTCATATCCTTGAGGGTGCAATGCAATATAACATACTTCTTGGGCACCCTTGGATTAGAGACATGAGATGTGTCCCCTCGATGTTACATCACTACCTTAAATATGTACATGAGGGCCAAGTTCATTGTATACCGGAAGATGAAGAACCATTTAAATATTGCAACCTGATTTCAAACCCATATGAGCTGCAACTGCCATCCACCCATCTATCCATCACTCCAGTCACAGCCCCATCAACTTCACACCAAAACACCTCTTCCAAAGCACCTATCCAGGAGGCCCTCCCCAATTCTAATCATGCTTCCACGTCTCAAATCATCAATCCAGACCATTCTTCCTCGACATCCTATCACATTCCTCTCACACCTCATCATTCATCGTATCCTTCTTCATCTTCATCGGGTTACGTCCCATCATACCATCCGAATAATCTGCCTTCCACTCATCCAAACTTCACGCAGGAGGGACAAGTCTTCACTTCTCAAAGCCAACTGCCTAACCCCTCATCGGCATCCACAACAATTCATCACCCCTCATCATACACCACTCCAATTCCACCTACATCCATTACCCCCAATCGCATCCATCTACCGCACCTATCCCAAATAGGCTAACTTATCCTTCCACCTCGCAGTCCACTACCATAGTCCCTTCTTTCACACCATCACCTTCAATCGCTAGACAAGCTATCATTGTTCCTCCTACCCCCTCAACCACATCTAATCCTCCGCCTCTACCCCAAATTGATGTCATCTCCAATCGACCGAAACCACGTCAACCACCAAATGTCTCACAAATAGATATGGCTATCCGCGACACACCTTTGCGACATACACCATTTCCCCCATCTAAGCCACATGCCACTCTTGAGGCCTCCACCTTTGCCTTTGCTGCATCCACAACCGTACCTGGGCAAGTCGAAATTCACCTCGCCAATCTAGGCATTGGTGAATACATCATCCAAAATGTCACAGTTACCCCACCAATTATTGAGACTATCAAAGATTATGGTCGCCCACACAACCCCCCTTAAGCAATTGGTGCGGTGTACAATATGGGTTCTTCACCAAACCGAATTAATTTTGTGTATGGGGGAGTAGATTCCTCGTCCGACCCAGCTCCTACTGAACCTCAACCATAGTTTTGTGCCAATATTGATTATTTATCCAATCCCTCCTTCCCCATGTGCTACTATCGACGTGTTAACTGGCAACGATATGGTCTAGGGCTATACAACCAGGGCATTCGCAACATTTTTGAACCTCGCTATCAAGATGCACATGATCGCGCTGGCCTAGGATACAAACCACCACCCTCCACAACTCCCTTCGAGGAGCAATTTCAACAACTCAACATGGATCCCGAAGAGGATAGTGAGGATAGTGAGGGTGAATACATAGATCCTGAATTCACGCCTCTATTGCACAAGGCTTTTCCTGAAATGTTTCCGCAAATCTCCATGATTGACACCATTTCTGATGACTCTGAGCACAATTTGGATGAGGAATTTGAAGCACTTTCGATTACCTCTGACAGCTTTGAAGAAGAGTCAACCCCCATCACGCCCATTTCTGACATGGATGAGTTCTACCTCCGTATTTTTCCCATCCTACAGCCCATCTTTCATCAACTCCTACTCGAGCAACCCGACACCCATCGATCCACCACCTCCACCTTGGCCACCTCCGCAACATAATAATCTATCAATTGTAAATTAGCTGCTTCCTCGAGAGCATGTACAAGGGAATCTAACCTCCACACCACAACTACCACATTACCACCAAGTTAACATGATCTTTGTTGACTTGTTTGCACCCCTCCATAATCCATACGATCCAGCAAAACCAATCCCAATTGACATTAGCCTTATCGACATGGACGGGATTTCGTCCCCTCCATCCATTTCCGAATTTCTCCTTTCCGACAAATTGATAAAAGCTTCTAGCGTTCACATCCCTCCGCCTTCCTCACCTTCCCCTTCCTCTGTTTACCACACCGAGGTGGAAGAAGCCATGCCCAAGACACATGATAACGTTGTTGATGACATTCACCTCATTCCCACTCCCCACCAGTTGGAGGAGGGTTCCCACATGCTCATCGAGGAAACTATCGACGTGAATTTGAGCACGGACCCAGACAACCCACAAATTGTTAAACTTGGAAAACGTATGTCTACAGAACAACAAGAGCAATTCGCAACGCTTTTAACCAAGTATAAAGGCGTTTTTGCCTGGTCCTATAAGGATATGCCTAGCCTTGATCCCAACTTGGTGGTCCACACAATTTCACCTAGAGCCCTAACTCAAAACCGGTCAAACAACGGTCAAACTAGGCTAATTGGCTTGGTCCATTCATTGTTAAACAGAAGTTGGGACCTGGAACATACAAGCTTGAGGGAATAGAAGAGCCTAAACCATTAAACATCATTCACTTGAGAGCTTTCTACACCTAATGCAAAATATGTATATATATACATGGCAAAAAAAATATTAATTCATATCGCATTTTGTGTATCCATTTGTTTAAGCTGATTGCATTCATAATTTATATATAATCCACTTTCATCTCCCTTCACATTGCATTTCATGAATTCCTATAATCTGCATTCATACACTTCATTTGCCATATTGGTTGTCATTCAGTTAGTTTGGATGATTGTTACTCTGCTAACTCTTGTTGCGTTATTCAGGGGCACCTTCATTTTAGTATTGGTCTCATTCCGTCATTCATAACCATGCTAAATATATATGTATAATCCCATCCTTATTATTTTCACATTTCCCCTTTGCATAACACCTTTTTTCTTTGATAGTCTTTGGTTTGAGGAATCTCTAGGTGATTTCAGTCACTCAGCCATTCCTAGTGTTTCAGACAACCTCCATTGAACATCAAACAGTCCTAAAATGCTACAGGTTGTTCCTGGTTAAACCAATTTTCCTTTTGGACCACGCACACCTATTACACATTAATCACATTGTGATGCCTTGGAACGACAAACTCATGCGTGGCTATTGCCATAAAGCGAACGATTTCCCCTGCTCATCCTATTATGCACATGGTCTAACCCTGAGAATTGACAAAAGAACAAGCGCAAAGCAAAAGACAAGTCTTAAAAAAAATAAAATAAAATAAAATAAAAGCTTGAACCCTTGGAATTCTCAGGTCCTTGGATCAAGGGGTTATCCTCCATCGAGGCTATGGATGTTTGCCTGGCAGTGGAGTACACCCTGTGTGGCAATACATCTGTCACATTAGCGACCTTTTGTACAGACCTATGTACGCTTGCAGATGAGTTAGCTTATTGGCGCATGTTACAATTGATTAGTCTGCCCTTGCTCACGATTGGAAATGAACATTCACTGCACACACAGTTGACCCTTGAGAGACTTGACTCCACTAGGACACCCTTAGTATCTTATGGATTTGTGGGATTAATAGATGGGTTTGTTTGAGGTCACTAGGATGTTTGAGTCTTTGGAAAACAACTCTAGATTCTTTATCCCTAAGACAAACAAATTGATAAGTGAGCTCAAATTTCATACCACCATTGCATTGCTTCACACATGTCTTATATTTCATTTCATTTTCCATCATATAGTCAAACCAATATTACTATGTTGGTGTCCCTGATTAAGCAATAAAGACAAAGTTTGCTAAATAATGGTCCATAACTTCTTTGAATGACAATTAATGTGGCAACACCATTAATTCATTTACATACATCGTTACCATATAATATGCATCCATTCATAGTGTATTCATTTCATCACATGCATATACCAATATTCCATCCACTCATGACAATAAATTAACACATATAAGACGCAATAAATTCAAAAAAATAAAGCCATGTATATATAAAAATATAATATCACAAAATACGTCATTCGCCCTTAGGCTGTGTACAACAAAGCTCTCAAGCTCATCATCCAAAGAAAAAAAAAACATCAAAACAGGTACAATGTGCAGCGCGACCCCAACCTTACTCATGTTGGGGCTGCTAACAAGAGCATCAGGGTCTCTAGGGAATCAAAAAGAAATTCCAAAGGCAAATCCCTACGATGCTGACGATTCTTGGAACAGTGGGACCCTCGACTGTGAAGCGCTGGCCCTTGAGTCACTTTGTCGACTAGATCCAAATCTCGTTTGGACTTCAAGCCTTAAAAAGCCATCAAATCATCAAATCGACTCATCTTTTCAAGCCTCATCCCACTTCATTCCACCTTGTCCTAAGTCTAAAAATTTAATACCCTAATTTTTTAAGTTGGAAGTGTCCGAGAAAATTTGCCCAAGGTCATCATCAAACCCTTTCTACCGGGTTACAAAAGTGGAACCTTTACTCGTTTAAAAATGGGTATGCACCATGCCACTTCCAATACAGGTTTACATGCAGTGATTGTAATCGAGGTGGTAAACCAAACCTCCACCTCCGAATGATTCCAATATCACACATATACCCTCATTGGTGGGACCATCTACCGCATCACAAGTGCTCATCATTCTACCAAAGGCAAGAATTTCGAAGACACATGCCCACTCCAGATTGGGGCAATTAAGATTGATCTTGATTTGCGACATTTGCATCCAACAAACCATCTCTCCACCATTTGCATTGCTCAATCGACTCGTGGGTCTCATCTGTTTCATCTTCCACCCATTCGTCGCTTGAGGGGGTAAGCTAAAACCAAAATCTTCATTGGTCATTTCCATCCTCGCACTGCACAACAAAATCAACTCCTCTCCTCTCAATAAACCAGGTGTCTCTTGATTTTTTGCACCGCATTGTGTTTATGCAACGCGGTACAAAAAGGGGCATTTGTAGACACCAAATCCCAACCACTCATAAAGTCCATTTATACCACATATCCGCATAATAAAAATATGCCTAAGGTCTCTCTTAGGTCTATTTACCACTCACATTATTCCATTTTTCTAGATTTAATAAAATTTGGAAAATATTAGCTAGGATGCTCTCCCCTTGCCACGTGTCCTAACCACCACTACCCCTCCACTTGCCACCTCACTCCCACACCTCACTTCAATCACACCTACCTACTTGCCACATCTCCCCCTAACTAGAACACTTCAAACTCTCCATCCCACCTACCTAGGCCACTTGGCTACCCTAGCTTGCCACCTCACTCCCACAACTCACTTCAATCACACCTACCTACTTGCCACATCTCCCCCATAACTACAACACTTCAAAAATCCCACCTACCTGTGCCACTTGGCTGCCCTAGCCTTCCACCTATCCTCACACCCCTCACCTCCCATAATCCTACAAATACCCCCCATCATTCCATCCAAAAGAGAAGATTTGCATACCGTTACGCTACCAGATTCGCGTCCAAAATCCGTGTTTGCCCAAGACTGCCCAATTTGCTTCGGCCATATCTCACTCAACCGAATTCCGATTGAGCTGAAATTTTGAGGGTATGTTCCTGACAATCCCTAGAATATCTCCACCAATTTTTACGTAATTTGGAGCAACAGAGACCCGAGCGCAGGCCTCTGCGTTTGCACATCCCCGAACACACTTTGTTGCATTTGCCCAAGACTACCCAACTTGTTTCGGTCATATCTCACTCATTCGAACTCCGATTGAGCTGAACTTTTGAGGGTATGTTCCTGACAATCCCTAGAATATCTCCACCAATTTTCACATCATTTGGAGCAACAAAGACCCAAGCGCAGCCTGCATTTTGCCATGGCACAAACGCAGCCCACATTTGTATAATCCCAGGCGACCAGCTTCAGATCCAGATCAACATAGGTAACACGGTAAGGCATATTTCATGTTTCTGAGTTCTGCATCCTCTATTGTTTCAGCAATTTCATTTCAAGGGTTTTGTTGCTTTATCTTTCTTGATACAGGCCTTACACAGTGAAGGCCCTGCATATGCTGCTGATCACTTTTTGTTTGTAGAACTTGTGTGCAGGTGCAGATTGCAGTCGCTTAGGTTGAGGGTGGTCCGGGAGGATACACAAGCCCACCCACAATATTCTGATTGTAGCACGAAGACATTGGTACCCAAATCCATTGTTTTGTGAAAGGGACTTTCCCCTCCTTTTTTGTTGTATTCAAAGCAAGTTGTATTTGTAATGTCACCCGTGCACATTGGGGCATTTTGTTGTAAAAGAGAACGCAGCTCACACATCTCAATACAAAATACATTCTTTTCATTGTATTCTGCTTGCTTTGTTATCTTCATTTGCTAGGGTGTTGTTTTCATTGCTACAGTAATAAAGTAATTCATATAGTTAGATGGTAGCTTAATTTTTTGCTTTAGCAATTGCAATTGCCTGAACCAAATCCATAAGTTGGGTTGCTGTTAGAAAAAGGAGATTATGGGATCTGTCAAAGGTAATAAACTCCTTGAAGACTTGTGCTAAAGTTTACTGAAAACAGCAGGTCATATGCTCCCACAGATGAAGACCTTGCAATTTGCTGTTAAACAGTGAACCTAAAGAGTGGTTGTGTGGTTATAGGAATTTAGGCAAGAAGTCTTATGGGGTTTTATTGTCACTGAACTAATCAAAAGTCTCAAATTTCAATCAATAGGTAAATATCCTATGAGACAAAGCTTATAGAAGTAACAAAAGGGCCAAGTGTGTTTTATAGTTTGTCAAAGGCATAACTTGCTAAACTATTTTCTAAGAACTATGACAAAAGTCACAAAATCCAGTTGGAGGCTTAGCTAAATATAGAGTTATACGACAAAGCATATGTTGATGTTGGAAGGAAACACTTTTTAAGTGCTAGAAAAGAAAACAATCTAACAATATATAAGATAAATATCACAAAAGGATTTTCTTGGTACTCCCTTACTTTAGATGTAGGATTTGCCCATGGTGCAATTAAAAGTACATTTTTTTCTACAAGGACCAACCATGGGAATTTAATCTGTTTCCATTGTTTTCTCATCCGAAAGATTTAACTCTGCAATATCAAAAAGTAGCATGCAAATAATTTTTGTGTTTGATTGGGTAATAGTCTAATAATAATTCATATCCTACTCATACTATGTATTCATATAGGTGTGCATAAAGTTGAACTGAATGCATTGATGGGATTCGTGTTAGAGTAAATATTCCATCATTTGGATATTTTACCCTTTCCCTACATTAGGTAGATTTTATTTACTGCATGGTAAAAAGTAGCTTGTTACTTTTTACCACTAGTATTTACTTTTACTACTAGGTTAGCTACCTTTTACTATTTACTGTTTACCTTTTGGATATTTATCTAAATATCCTAGGTTAGTCGTAGTCAATTTGACTACGTAGTTAGTTGTTAGCGCTTATTCATGAAGCGCGTTTGTTAGCTAGGTTAGTGGCAGATATCTCGGGATATCTCCTAACGTTTAGCGCAATGTATTATTTAAACATTCATTTGATTAATACTAAGGTTAATAATTGAGTGCATATTTTTGGTTTACTAACATTGGTATCATTCGCGAGGTTTCACCTGGTTCCTGTGAGCGCGGAGAGAGCGACCCTCGTTCCAAGTGGCGAAGACGAGAGCCACTCTTGTTCCACTGGAGAAGGCGAGAGGCCCCTCTTCCGTCGTGCGAGGAAATCTTTGATGCGTTTGATCGCTTCTAAGGTTGACAATTATTTTAATGTTTAATTATTATTAAATTTTCTTCTCTCCGAGAGGAGAGTTAGGAGATTTGGAGGAGGGCAGGAGCGCCCTCCCCCGCAGGCCACGCGGCCCCGTGGGCAGGAGGCCCACGTAGACCCCCCGCCAGCATCCGGCGGCCCAAGCGGCACCTGCGCGACAGAGGGCAGGAGCGCCCTCTGCCGGGACGCAGGTCACCGACGACCGGGATCCGAGAGGGCAGGAGGCCCTCCGATCACCGACGGCCGCCAGTGCTGCCCCCGTGGGTCCCGCGCACAGCCGGGAGGGCAGGCGCCCTCCCAGGCGGGGACCGGACCCAAACCCGAGGGCAGGAGCGCCCTCGGGTCTGACGACCTCCCTGACAATTGTCAGACGCCGACCTAGACCCTACACCTGAACAGACACGTGGACACAGAGGACACCGAGCATCTGACGTGGCGACCGCATCTGACGCAGAGGACCGGACACGTGGCGGACAACCACTGGACGACGACCAGACAGCGACACGTGGCGGATAGGCCACGCGTCACCCGACCGGACTAGCTGCGACACGTGGCGACTTGACAGCCGTGCCACGTGGCGGCGAACAAAAGGACAGCGGGCGACTCTGATTGCCCGACGACAATCAAAGAAGAAGGGGCGAGGTTGAGCTTTTAAGCTCATCAATACTCGTCGCCTTTTAAATGTGGGACTAAAAAGTCCCACATTAAAAATTTTTCCCGCCAGGAGGCGGGAAAGCCTTCTTATAGAAGGCGGTCCCCTCCATAACCCGTCGGGCTTGCTAGCCCGACCGGCGAGGGGACCCGGAGGAAAGACTCCCGACCAAGAGGTCGGAAGTTCAAGCCCCGTCGGGGCCAAAGTAATTATTTTTTTACTTCGACGGGCATTCATAAAAGACAAGGTAATTATTTTTTTTAAGTTTATTTTTTTTAATTAAATTAAGTTTTAATTTATTAAATAATCTAATATTATTTTATCTAAAGTTATTTTTTTTAATAAAAAATGATTTTAAAAATAAAATAATTTTTATTATTTATAGATTATACTTAATTTAATTAGAGAAATACAATACACTTAAAATTAAAAAGGTAATTTTTTTTTGCAATTCAAAATTTAAAGGAGCTTTTGTTTTTCTCCGAGGGAGGATATAAGACATAGAAGAGCACCTACTTTTATTGCAAATAAGAAAAGCCTAAACTCTTCTCAAACTTGTTCAATTTGCACACATGAAAGGGGACAAAATCAAACACATTTGATTCTTTATTGCCAATTTGAAAACAAGGAGACTTAAAATTTTGTAATATTACAAGGCAAAGTGTGCATTTGTTTTCTCCAAGGGGGGATATACGACATAAAATTGCACATTCTTTTTTTTTGCAAAATTGAGAAGAAATTGAAGACCTTGGGTCCACTAAAACCAAGTCGTTTGTCGACTGGTTCTGGAAGCCTTTCAAACGCGGGTCGTGTGTCGACTTGTCTTGAAAGGAGTGCTCTAAATTCTACATTTTGCAAATTAAGGGGGGAAGACAACACTTGTACTTCTTTTGCAAAATTGTAAAACAAAGTAGGAGACATAAAAATATCATTCTTGCACAAATACACATTTTTGTTGCAAAAGTTGGAAATAAGGTGCATTCTCGATTTTACTCGACACCTTCATTTCAAAATTGGCAAAATAGGTGCATTCTCGGTTGCATCCGACACCTAAGTGATAATAATTTTGTGGGAATTCTTGTTTGATTATTGCATTTTCCTTTTGCAATTATAAGTCATAGAATCAAGAACACACCATACCCCAAAATTTCACAAATTTGTGTAACTCAAATTGCACAATTAGAAGCCATTTCTAAAAACTTGATATATTCTCCTAAATCAAAACAAAACCCCTAATTCACTCTTATTTGTTTGGCTTAAATTCCTCCAACTTTTCATCCTTTTTGAAGGGTGTTAAGGCAGGTGCCATTAAATAGTTGTTTGAGTGAATTAAACCTTTCGACTCTTATGTGTTTGGCTTAATTTCCTCCACCTGATTATCTCTTTTCAAGAGAATCTTCAGGAAGGTGCCATTAAATACCACTTGAGAGTGACAGGAATATCATCTTAGTGCATTGTAGGACCTTCCTCATGGCAACAATTAACAAATACTTGAGTGAATCTCAATTGCTAAAAGGTCATAACTATACAACTTGGAAAACTAAGATGAAAGCCATTTTGATTGTAGAGGACTTGTGGGACTTAGTTGCTGGCACTACACCACGACCCACAACAACAGGAGCTGATCAAAGAGAATGGGATAAAAAGAACAATCGTCTACTCATGTTAATCCTTCTAGCCACTTCTGATGAGGTACAACCTCACATTAGTGAGGCAAAGAATGGAAAAGATGCATGGGATTCCTTGTCCACCATTTTTGAAGGAAAGAATCAATCCACGGTTCTCAACCTTCAAACCCAACTTCATACACTGCATATGAAGTCGGGTGAGTCAGTAGAAACCTTCCTCTGCAGAACTGCAGAACTGAAGACTAAGCTTAATGCTTTAGGGGCCAAAGTTGAGGACGCCATTTTTACTTCAGTTATCTTGAGAGCCCTTCCTGAATCCTACAAAAGTTTGATTACATCCCTTTCTGTTTCCCAAAGAACTCTTACCTTTGTGGAGTTAGTCAATTTGCTTCAAACTGAGGAAGCTAATCAACTCCAAAGAGATGAAGCATCTAATAGTGCACTTTATTCACACAATAAGGTTGAGAAGAAGAAAGAAAACTATAACAAGGGAGGATCATCCTCAAAAGGTAAGGGAAAGAAATCTCAAAAACGGTTTTGCTCATATTGTAAGAAAGATAACCATGACACCAATCGGTGTTGGTTCAAAAACAAGCAAAACAAGAAAGACAAAGGCACAACACAAAATCAAAACAAAGGCAACATTGCTAGTGAAGTGTCTAATTCAGATTCTGATTCTGGTTCAGAAAAAGCACACAGAGTGCTCATTGCTAAAACAGTATTGTAGAGGGAAAACACATGTTTGTCACATTGGGCAAAGCACCATTATCCTCTCTCTCTTTTTTAGGCTTCATAGAATAGCATAAGTTTTTTGTTTGAAGTTCTTACAAATAAGGGGTGATTTGTACCTCTTTTAGGCTTCATAAATAGCAAACTCTTAATGTTTGAAGTCCTTGTAATAAAAAGAAGAGACTTTTTATGGTGTAAAATTGCCTAGGAGGCAATGTTTGTAAAAATCCTTCACAAAACTCTTGAGTTGCACATCTTTTTGTAATTAAGGGGGGATAAACATTTCTTTTCTTCACAAATTTTTGTAAAAAGGGAAGAAGACTTATAAGGGTGCATTTTCGGCTGCGACCGACACCTTAGTCACTCTTCTTTCAGAAATTAGATACAACATGTTTTGCAACGAGAAGGGGGGAACTTATAAGGGTGCATTTTCGGCTGCGACCGACACCTTAGCAACCTTATCTTTTGCAAACTCATATTGTAAAATGAATGAATCTCGTATGAAGTGATCTACTCTACTACACCTAGCGATTGCAGCGGCTGGTTACCCATGCAATTCGGTTGGATGATGTGATTACTATAAGGACATTCGTTGGTGTGAAGACAAAGTGAGGAATGACCCATTTTTTTGCTTAGAAGCAGCCAGAGTACTGTGACAGAGCAAGAACCAGCAGATCGACATCCTTTTCACTGTATTGGGGCAGTTATATACTTTACCCAAATATTGTTGTATTAGAGGATATGTATGTATTACCCAAATAATGTAATAAGGGGGGATGTTAGAGTAAATATTCCATCATTTGGATATTTTACCCTTTCCCTACATTAGGTAGATTTTATTTACTGCATGGTAAAAAGTAGCTTGTTACTTTTTACCACTAGTATTTACTTTTACTACTAGGTTAGTTACCTTTTACTATTTACTGTTTACCTTTTGGATATTTATCTAAATATCCTAGGTTAGTCGTAGTCAATTTGACTACGTAGTTAGTTGTTAGCGCTTATTCATGAAGCGCGTTTGTTAGCTAGGTTAGTGGCAGATATCTCGGGATATCTCCTAACGTTTAGCGCAATGTATTATTTAAACATTCGTTTGATTAATACTAAGGTTAATAATTCAGTGCATATTTTTGGTTTACTAACAATTCGATCACAACATCCAACTTGAATGACATGAAGGAAGCAATCCCACCTCAAAGGATTCTTAAGAAAAAGACATTTGTGTGGTTTTGCTGGTGATATGGGAGGTCTGTCTTCTCAATTGATGATTAAAAAATAACTATTATGAGAATTCTTGAAGAATTGTATGCCTAAATAATTTCATAAACTCGAGATTGAATTTTCTAACCACAATATGATAACCAGTTTAGTTAATTCTGAATCACTCCATGATATTTTTTCAATATGTTTTAGCTTTTAGTAAATGATTGGAATGGAAGGTATCCCTCTATATGCTATGGAAGAGATTAATCTATTCAACAATTCCTTAGAGAATGCTATTGACTGACAGATTGTATGCCACAATTATTTCACTTTACTATTATCTTCATGTTAAACAAGGTGAAAAGCAGCAGATTGGTCTACATCAAGCAAATAGACACTATGACTAAGCAATGTGCTAAACATGTTGAAAATGATCTTGCATTAAATATTGTTGTCAAAGTCTACAATCAAAACTCCTTTCCTCCTGCATGTGTATACCCCTGATAAAGCCTCCTTCCCTTAGTGGTCAATCCTATGCTTTACCCTTCCAAGCTGCAACGGTTTTGAAACACAACCCCTAATTCTTTAAAAAAAAAAGGTTATATGGGATTGAAACGAGCCCTACTTGTATTACATCATAAACATATTACCTTGGTAACCACACAGTAGTATTTTATCGCTTGACAAGATTTGGACCTGTCTCCGCATTGGAAGCCCACACTTTTAACCACTTTAGCTCATGCCATTTGATCTTTCAAATGTTAAGGTTCACCCATGAGATTTGAACCTTAGTTTATGGTGCGAAAGTCATCATTCCCCTTTGATAAAAACTTTAAGGTGCACCCTATGGGATCGAAACCTTGGCTTATAGTGTGAAACTCCTTGCTCCCCACCGCTTCTCCCAATAAGCTTAAATGTTAAAGGCTCACCGGTGGGAATGGAACCTTGGTTTATGGAGTGAAACTCATCACTCTCAACAAAATGCCCCAAACCCACAGGCAAAAATGTTAAATCCATCCATGAAATTGATACCTTGGCTTGTAACATGAATCTCCTCGCTCCCCAGCACTTGCCCCAAGCCCATTTGGAAATAGATTTTCTAACTGTTAAGAAAATGAAAAATGTTGATATTATTCATTGACACTAAGAGAAAAGAAGGCAGGAATTTATATCCTACTTCGCCGCCATCAGTGCCTAAGGCTAATAATATTTCTTTCATATCTCAATCCAACACATCTTCATTGACACTCAAGAAAAGAAGGCAGGAATTTATATATCCTGCTTCACCACCATCAGTGACCTTGGCTAATACTTAATATTTCATTCATAGCTCAATCCAACCACAGCTAAAATGCAGGCAGAGAAAATATAATGCATGGAGAATGTTCCATATATTTTTATTGAGAAAATCTTACATGTTTGTATTGAGAGTAACCATAGTTATTTTGTCACATTAAAACTGGGCAACCCCAATCTCCATCACCAATGTTCCCTGCTATTGCATTGCAAGAAGTTATCAGGATTTTGAGGAGTGCTTTTAGAATTCAAAGGAAGGTAGTTTGCCTACTCTAATTCTAAACAATGTAAAACCCCTCTCCTGCCAATTGATACCTTGGCTTGTAACATGAATCTCCTCGCTCCCCAGCACTTGCCCCAAGCCCATTTGGAAATAGATTTTCTAACTGTTAAGAAAATGAAAAATGTTGATATTATTCATTGACACTAAGAGAAAAGAAGGCAGGAATTTATATCCTACTTCGCCGCCATCAGTGCCTAAGGCTAATAATATTTCTTTCATATCTCAATCCAACACATCTTCATTGACACTCAAGAAAAGAAGGCAGGAATTTATATATCCTGCTTCACCACCATCAGTGACCTTGGCTAATACTTAATATTTCATTCATAGCTCAATCCAACCACAGCTAAAATGCAGGCAGAGAAAATATAATGCATGGAGAATGTTCCATATATTTTTATTGAGAAAATCTTACATGTTTGTATTGAGAGTAACCATAGTTATTTTGTCACATTAAAACTGGGCAACCCCAATCTCCATCACCAATGTTCCCTGCTATTGCATTGCAAGAAGTTATCAGGATTTTGAGGAGTGCTTTTAGAATTCAAAGGAAGGTAGTTTGCCTACTCTAATTCTAAACAATGTAAAACCCCTCTCCTGCCAATTGATACCTTGGCTTGTAACATGAATCTCCTCGCTCCCCAGCACTTGCCCCAAGCCCATTTGGAAATAGATTTTCTAACTGTTAAGAAAATGAAAAATGTTGATATTATTCATTGACACTAAGAGAAAAGAAGGCAGGAATTTATATCCTACTTCGCCGCCATCAGTGCCTAAGGCTAATAATATTTCTTTCATATCTCAATCCAACACATCTTCATTGACACTCAAGAAAAGAAGGCAGGAATTTATATATCCTGCTTCACCACCATCAGTGACCTTGGCTAATACTTAATATTTCATTCATAGCTCAATCCAACCACAGCTAAAATGCAGGCAGAGAAAATATAATGCATGGAGAATGTTCCATATATTTTTATTGAGAAAATCTTACATGTTTGTATTGAGAGTAACCATAGTTATTTTGTCACATTAAAACTGGGCAACCCCAATCTCCATCACCAATGTTCCCTGCTATTGCATTGCAAGAAGTTATCAGGATTTTGAGGAGTGCTTTTAGAATTCAAAGGAAGGTAGTTTGCCCCTACTCTAATTCTAAACAATGTAAAACCCCTCTCCTGCCAATTTCACCAGAGACTCTAGTCACCTAGAAAAGTGCAAGTGTAGGACTTTTGAACTTGCCAATTTATCTAAAGGTATTTCCATTGCTTTTGCCATTTTGTTTTTTTTTTTTTCCAGAAATTTTACCAACATGCTAAATCTAGCTCTCTTCTAGACAGGCCTATTCTTTGTATCTCCAATGAGCATTAAGTAATTTAAAAAAGAATATCCTCTTTCCTTCAGAATATAGCTTCCAACTCTGTAACAAGATTTAACAAATTCAATTTATTAATTTTGAACTTCAAACTTGAATCAATAGAATTGCTTAAATTAGCAGATCATGTTTGCCTCAAAATTCTCAATCAAATTAAATTGGCCAATGTATTTGATTGAAGTCACCTAAATGCACTTTTAGTTTGGTTTAAAATGGCACTTTACAGAAATATTACCGTCAATATAGAAAAGCACGAAAAATTGGCAACAAGTTGTAGTTAGTTTAAGCAAGAATATTTATATGGACATAAGTTAGGCACGTTTTCACATACATCTCAAGTTTTATCAAATTATTTTCATTGGTTGATTATTCAATTTATGTAATTGTAAATATGTTTTCATATTTCTACTCAAATTTTATGTCAAACTTAATCAAAAAAATCATGTGCCAAATTGCTGTCAACCTTCAGTTTTACATCTATGGTTTTTATCAATAAATTGGTGACCATTGTTTGCTGTGTAAGAGAACACACCATCAAGCTGAGACTGTTGTTTAGCTTAGCAGAGATGTCCAAGGGTTTTCTATTGCACTAAGATTCATCTGGAACTTGCACCCAGCCTCATCTGGGTATGGCCCACATTATCGCAGGCACTTTAACATTAAGAACATTCCCAGTCAGGCTTGAACTAGGGATATTATCATGCCAATCACTCTACATTGCCACCAAAACATGACCCACTGGATTTTCCTCTGTTACATACTTAGACCCTTCTCAGTTCTCCAAAACGGTCTCAAATGGTTGAAAACATAGAAAAGAGCAGAGCAACTAGAAGAATGGAGTTGAAGCATAAGCTTCTATTAGGATTTCTGATTAGAGACACAGAATTTTACAGGATGATGAGTTACCAATTTCCTTTGATGATGGATGAGAACAGAAACATTAATTATGAAAAGCTCATGATGTTCAATTCAGAATTCAACAATGTTGGCACCAACATAACTTTAACACAATCAAGGGGACAACATAATTGCAGAAGTCAAACTCTTATAAGCAGAAGCAAATTGGTGTGGTCATTTATGAACAGCAAACAAACAGCAAAGATAACAAGGAACCACTCACATACATAAATTACAACATTGCTGATAGGAACCATAAGTGGAACTTTATTCATATTAAAATTAAATAAAAGCACATATTTGAGATGTAAAATTGTCTATTCCCTTTCCCAAGAATACTATACATATTAATACAAATTGCATAAAACAGATATCAGAGGAAGAGAAAACAGATCATCTTCCAAAGGTCATTTTGACAAGTTGGTGCCATGTTCAGGCCATTGACGTTAAGTTGGCATCATGAGTGTTGCATCACACTGACTTTTTGAAGCTAAAGGTTGGCAGTAAAGACTAGTGCTAAAGGTTATGATTAGTTGGAACCCATGTCTTAATTTATGACCAAAGTATGTGTCTCTAAATTTTGCAAATGGCTATTACCACTTGACCTTCCTTGTTGAACAAGGGAAATAATTACTCCTGAGGTTGTCCTGTGCTGAACTGTGGTGGAACATACTAACAAAGACCCACCCAAGTCAAGCTGCCATCAAGGTCAAAGACTGGCATAGTGAACACCCTAATCTAAATCAACAAGGGAAGATGGTCTAAGCATACTTAAGTAGACAAGGCCATCGGATTGCTATATGGGTGTCAGCTAGAGTCTAGACCTTTATAGGAGTTGAGACCCTGAATAATTAACTTAGAGAGAAAATATTTAGAGGAAATTCACATCCTTGCAAGTTGGGATTGTGATTTAACAGATGGAACAATACCACTAAATTGGTGCATAGAAGCTGAACTACTATGAAAACTTGATGATCTTAAGGATAAGTGCTAATAACATTAGCCAATAACGGATCAATTGCTCTGACCAGCGACAAGGAAGGTACAGATTTAGTGGAGTGTTGTGAATTGCAATGTGTTGCTTTTAATCATTCAGCAAAATAGAAACAATCGTCAGCATTAAGCATTTGATGGACAGTCAGATTAAACACATGCCAAAATATATCATTCAAATGCAGGTAAGCAATAATTATAAAATAGCAAAATAAACTTGTGATGCATTGCAAAAGAGAGCATAAATGTTGAAGAACATCTAAGATGGCTAAACTGTAAAAAATAACAAAACGCCAAAAGAACATACAGTGAAAAAGAATAAACATACATCCATGATTGTAATTTCTGAGTCTTGTAGTAGCAATCGACCAACAGAAGCAGAAGAGGTCTTCAGAATCAAACGCGATGCCAATTCATCCCTCTCAAGGGTCTCAAGCTGCAGAAATAACTCCCACATTCAGAGAAGTATATAGAAAATCATACTACTAAAGGTGAAACCACCTCCATTGCCCATTTGAAAAAGGCTAAACTTAGATGAGGATCAAAACTAGCAAATACCTCGAAAAAACAATGATTGTATTGCTCACAAGATGCTCAAACAACCTTGTTACATTAACACACAAAAAATTACACGCACATGCACACACTACTAGTTATAATAACCAAGTAATTGAAAACAGAAGCAAAATTATAGTCACTGCTAAAACATGAGATTATGAACAAAACTTTCAGCACTTGGTGAAGATTTAAATCTCATGCATACACAAAGCTTACAAACTTGCCTAATAAGAGATTTTTGAAAGAAAAAAAAGAAGGGAATTATTATTTATTTGGGTTGCCATTTAGGTAGTAGTGAACTTGGAGTCAGTACCAAGCATCTTCCATATTTGGTAAAAATGCCTGGTTCCTTTCCTCTGTTTTTGTCATGTTAAGTTTGAAGTTAGCAATTGAAAATTTATGAAGTTCTTAGAAAAAGAGAAATATGTCTACAAACCCCTCATGTGTTAGATGTGTTAGTGGTTTCACTTTCTTGTCAAAGTGACATGTGCATGTCTCAGAGGTGTACTGGTTGCATCATGTGATAGAGGCGTGTTAAATGTGCGAAATATCGTCACTTGGGAAATGCATTTCCCCTCCCTTGGCTATATGTTATGATAATCGTTGTACTTTCTCATCATTTAAATGGTGATCTATATATGCTCTCGTGCTAGCCATGATTCATCTTGTACTTTTCATTATACCTGTAGTAGTCTGCATATGCTCTTGAGGTCTGGTGGAAGCTTTGAGGTCTCTTTTGCACCAAGGTTCACTAATCAATTCCATGGAGTTTCTCCTTACCCTCAAAGGTTTCTCCAAGTCCATGTTAAGAAATAATAAATATTTTAAAACAAACCATCCAATCTCAATATGACTTTTTCGTGTTCATCGTAACATTAATTTGCTTTTGCATTGCTGCTTGAGTATTCTAGATCCTATACTTTATCAAATAATTCAGTAACATAACGAGTCATTAAAATTGGAGTTCATAAGATTTTCCACTCCTTTTGTTCCCAAAATTTTACTGATGGCAGAGTTTTATGATAAGTTTCATAATGCCATTAACTTGATAGCACATTTGCTATAAATCACATAAAATTGATTACAGGCATTTGTTAAATACCAAGTTCTTGCTCTTAAGAAAGTTTCAAATTGTAAATTCTTATAGCTATGATGATTAGGACATTAGAAGAGTCCATTCTTGATTATTTCATAGTTGGAATATAAATTATTATTTCAGTTGCCAACTGTTTTTGTCTATGAATTAATTAACAACACCCCCCACTTTTGCAACCCACACCGTAGTACCACAACTACTATTTACTATGCGCACTGAGAACTAAATTATATCATGCTGAATTAAACTATTGGTTTTCTTCTAGATGATGGGGAAGATATAACTGCTTCCCTGGTCACTTTGTGTATGTTTTCTACATTAATTATGTTTTCATACCAGGCAATGAAGCAAAAAGTTAAAATGTGAAGTTTCACCATATCTTTGGAATTAAACAGCTGTTAATTCACTCGCAGTGAAACCTACTAAAGCTAATAAACTTCACAAGGGAGGAGATATATGAAACTGACGCATTGTCCTTGCATAGCAAGGTCCTGGAAGAACTGCTCAGGGAAGCAGAAGGTTGAAAGGAAGAATGAGGCAAGTACAGTCTGTGATTTTACTTCAAGGCTTCTAGAAGACAAGGAACCAAAATATTGAAACTTATTTTAAGACAAAATAATTCTATTAATGTCCACATATGCCCAAAGTAGACCACTAGGACTCGTTGAAAATAGTTGTTACAGTGCATTGTAGTAACAAAAAAATACTACAAAAATAAACTAAACTAGAGTTAAGAATCTAGTGTAAACTAGGCTGAAGTGGAACAACTGCCATAAACTTACAGCCTCAAGGGTTACCTAAAATGGATAAACCCTAACATGCTACAAGTGAATGATGAAGAGAGAGCCAAAAGTCAAGGTAAAACAGAGAAAAGAAAAATCTCTAGTGGGTCCAAACGCCAACACTAGTCTGTAGTGGGATGTAAATTAGAAGCTGTATTCGTCATTACCAACTGATGCTCCCAGGAGAATGGCCAAGAATAAGAGGGCCTGATTGGATAATCTTAGGAGGACCTGGAGTATGACCCCTCAAGACTCTTCTAGCATCCATGGTCGTGGAAGCAATAGACGAGGATAGGAAATTGGGAAGTTGTGTCTATCTACAACTCTTCAGTACGTAAAAGGTGGCTGAAACCCAATGCCGAAGAATTGCAGTCCTGTTCTGCTGCATGCAAGAAGAAAGAACTAAAGCCCTAGAGCCACACTTGTATGCACACAAAGGCACACACATCTTTCATTAACTTTCTGGAGAGTTATAGCTTCAAATGAACGCTTGTTGGTCTCGAATGCATAGATAGAATGAAAGAATGGGGTGATTAGTCGAGTAGTAATCGATCTCCCATGTAATAACTGACGTCAAAGAGTGGTAGCTTTCCAAAGGTACAAAATCAAGCATCCTTAGTCAGGATAGCTGAAAAAAATGGCAAGAGACCCACCTAAGTCTCTATACAAGAATTAGTACCTCCCTCGAATCTCATAATAAATAGGACAACTGAAAATGAAATGGTCTTCCATCTCCACCTCTCGAATCGAGCAAAGACGACATACCCTATCCTGTCAAGGAATATGGTGGTCCGTCTCCAGAAAAAACTGATGTGAGCCAACTATGATCTGACCAAGAGTGATCCTAAGGTTGTGTGTCCAATGTCGCTCGACATAATCAGGACAAGTAACAATGCCATTCTCCATCCTCATGCAATGTTTAGTGTAGAAGGCCAACCTAGGACTAAGCGGTTGCGATGGAGCGACACAAGTGATCTAAACATATTGTCTATAAACATCATCTCTAACTACTTGATTAATCACCCTCTTATTAGAAAGAAGGTGAGGACGAGTATTTAAATAGTATTTGAATGGAGGTAATCGATCTATGGAGATGCCAACTGACTAAGAAAAGAAATAACTTCCGAGGACCATGCACAATGATGATCAAAAGTGCTCCTAGAGATAATCCAATCTAAGGAGCAAAGCACCAAATATGGGCATCTCTCTTGTCCTAAGGTGCAGTGACTCATGGATCTAAGGCAATTAAGTTGAAAAATAATTTTGAAGATGCTCTTAAGGCAAAGAGGATGAGCGCCAAACTCAGCCTGAACAATACATTGGAGAATTGTTCTTTTACATCGGATAAATCATTGAAGCAAAATAGTCTAGACCCTCTCAATGCAAGCCCAATCAACACACCCTGGACTTGGACCCTAAATCTAAGATCCATAAAGGATTGTGAGTTTGATGATGCAATCAAAGAAATGCATCTTTGTAGATATGTCTTGAAAGTGTTGTTGGAAACATTGGTGTTTTAAGACTACAAGAGATGCATATCCCTTACAAAGTCGTGACTATGAAGCTGGCCAAAAGTTTGAAGGCAAGGACCTGTTAACTAATCCCACAAGTAGGCTTAAGTAATAGTTATCTCAATCAACTTGCCCTTATAGAATAATTGAAACTTAGATAGGGTACCATTTGATGTGTTGAAGATCATGACCATAATTTTGCTAAGATTGACTGCTAGCTGTTTTAAGTCACAGAAGCAAGAAAGAGCATCCAATTGTCGTTGCAGGTCCTCAAGAGCATAAGAAACAAGAACAATGTTATCTGCAAAAAGCAATACATCTATCAAGACATGTTGGAGAAGGCAACCATTGTCAACATGAGTGTTTTGACGATTAAATTCTTCAAGATCGTCAACATAGATCCCAAAGAGTGAAGGAGAAAGAGGACAGCCTTGTTTAACGCCAATAGTGTTGTGGACATCCTTCAAGAAAACAAAAGTTGTCTGAAAATGGCCAAAAACTAACTCATATAATCTCTTGATGGCAGTGATAAAGAGCTCTGTGATGCCAATATCATGTAATCTCTGAAATAAAAGATGCCTGGGAACGGTAGCAAAGGCCTTTCTGAAGTGCGTAAAACAACAGAATAATTTATAAGACCATTGACGGGCCTCCTCAATAATAGCGCTGAGTAAAAACATGATCAATAATCTGATGATCACTTCTAAAACCAGTCTGCGCTCTTGCTGTCAGTTTGCTCTGATCTAGCAGTTCTAAGAGTTTCATGTTTAAAATTGTTGCATAGAGCTTAGCAAATGTGTGCCCAATCATGACAGTTATGTAGTCATTCAGATCTAAGTAGTCCCTAGATTTGTGGATGGGGTGGATAATATGTTGTGACCATGAAGCAGGTAAGCCAAAACAAACAACCTCATTGAATAATTCTGCAATGGGATAGCCAAGAGCTTCAGCACCATATTTCAAGAACTCAACCTGAAATCCCTCAAAATCAGCAGCCTTGCTAGTGCATAATTTATGTATAGCTCTTTTGATGTCCCCTAAAGAGAAGAGGTAACATGATGTGGGGGACGGAAGAGATATGATGTAATATTCCAGCCAAAAATAACACGAAAAATTGCAGTTTTACAGAAAATTACAGCAATCACACAGTTCTGATCACACACAGAAAACTCAGCGAAACTGATGTTTATTTGTAGCCAAACATGCATAGCAGATCTAATTACTCTAGAATGAGTAATGGACTGCAATTCAGAAAATTAAACAGGAAACACACCAGATCTGGTTCAATGAACCAAGGGTCTTGGCTTGAATTGCCAAGTTCTGATACTGATGCAAAAACAGCTCTCCAAAGCCTGATGTAGTCTTCAAACCTCTGAAATGGCCCCTCTAGGGCAGAACCTCTCACCTTGGGGTGAGGAATTGCAGATCTAGTTTCTCCAATTGATTTGTTCAATGAAGCACCAATGCAAAGCCTGTGTGACTTTGCCCTAAGGAATATGTGAGCTTTGGGGTTTCAATGGAATTGAAATCACAAAGCCTCTAAGAGGTTGGAGTGCTCTTAGGGTTCCTTCTCCTGAAGCTTGTCCACTCTTCAAGAGCCAAATACAAATTGCTAGCCACAGCAAATTGTCCAGAAATATCAAAATGAGAATAATAATCAAGTCTGTTTCACAAATGAGATGTCTCATCCTTATATAGGCTTCCCTTCTCAATGGATGATTAAATCGTGACCCTTAGATCCAATATGAAATAATGAATGGTGGGGATTTCATCTTGGAAACAATGAAATTCGGGTGTAATGTATTTAATGCCAAAATAGGCACTCAAACCACCCAAATTCTAGCTGAAATGGTCCCAAATGGCCTCACAACGCCCAATGTTGGCTTGGGATCTCTTCTAAGTCCAGCCATGCCCTTTTAGAATGCCTCTAACTTACTTTAATAGTCCAAACCTCATCCTTATCTTCAAATTAGTCTTGGAACTCACACAATATGAACCTCATCCTTATCTTCAAATTAGTCTTGGAACTCACAAAATATGACTAGGATCAAAGACTTTGACTTACAACTGCCAAATAGCATTAAATAATGCTTGGTCTTATCCACACATCACACCTTATCCTCAAAACAGTCTTGGGAGTTGTAATTTTCGGATATACACTTGCCAAGGCAATAAATGCACTTGGTCTTTATCCCAAAACATAACTAAACACCAAAATAACAATACTAAGACAAGTATTTACATCATACTTAGCAATTCTTGCTAAAGAACACCCTAAAATACTCTAAAACATGAAAAATAAAATATATACAATGCTGGAAAATATTTGGGACATCACATATGAATGGTGGGCTGCCCTTGGCTATCATATAAGGAATTAGCATGGGAAAACCATGACTTGTTATCGATGCACATGGGATAGGGATTCCAAGGAAGAAGAATGTGCTGAAACGACAAGAAATTCTCACTTCTTAATCCGAAAGAGGCATTTATATTCCCTCAAAATCAGCAGCCTTCCTAGTGCATAATTTATGTCTAGCTCTTTTGATGTCCCCTAAAGAGAAGAGGTGACATATGTGGGGGACGGAAGAGATATGAATGGTAGGCTGCCCTTGGCTATCATATAAGGAATTAGCATGGGAAAACCATGACTTGTTATCGATGCACATGGGATAGGGATTCCGAGGAAGAAGAACGTGCCGAAAGGACAAGAAACTCTCGCTTCTTAAGCCGAAAGAGGCATTTATATTCCCTCCAGGTGGAAGATATAGTTGTAGGCTCATGGATAAGAGCAAAACAGAGCTTTCAATGCATGGACTTACATTCTTCATTATACCAACAATTCATGGGGCAAGCACCAATGCGATGAACAAGCTTTGGTCAATGAAAAGCATGGGAAAAGAAGTCAAGGGGTGTCCCTTAACATGGGAGACAAAAATTCAAATTTGGTTATCGCAATTGTGGAATTATGAGAATAAAATTGGGACATCAACTTGGAGAGAGAAGCAACATAATCATCGGCAAAACAAGGATCAAAATGAATCATGGTATGGTTGGTCAGACTGGACTATGGAGGAGGAAAAGATGGGAAGGTTAAAAAGGAAGAACTCAAGGAGAAAGTCAACAATCCATGATCAGCCGAGAGAAGCTAACTAGAAACTTGAAAGTTGTGAATATAAGAAAGCAAGGTCCTATCTGTGATGACGTAGTCAACCATGCACACCTTACACATGTGGAAAATAAGTGAACCTGGAGGAGTTAGGAAACTGAGGAATTCCATTGAGAAACAAAAGGCCATGTGACTCGTACTGAATCAAGTGTTTTCCATAAGAGATAACAGGATGCTTCTCATCTGTAGAGGTCCAGTTGGATGCAAGATCCATGGGGTCAAGTTCGAAGAGACAGAACTTGTCCTCCGTCAGATCATGAAAAATGCCTAGTGGGCACCAATGCGGGCATTGAAGTTACCTAAAATAAAAACATCACCCAATGATGAATATGCAGAAATCTCCGCATAGAGATCCAGGTAAGGATCACCATTAGAGTGGATGACAGAAAACGATGATGACGGAGGAAAATAGCATGTTGCTATGAAGATGTCTCTAAGAAGGGGTGCGCCCCTCTTGATCTAAAACCACATAAGTCTGGTCTACCCAATTGACACAACCAATGACACTAGTTGACAAAGGCAATCCTAAATGAGGCAAACCACACTACACAAACCGTGCAGTCCACCTAATCGACGTGTCTCATGCCTGAAACTGAAAGGAGAAACCCAAATGTAACCACTACCAGTGGAAGAGATCACTCCAGGCTCTCATGGGTTTCTATGATAAAAAAGATTCCATGAAGAAATTACATCCTGGAATGTACCCAAGGAAGACCATATCACCCCAAGACAGTTCCAAAAAGCAGTAGAGAGGCTACTATTACCTATTGGGACCCAAGAACACCTTCATTTTACAAGCCAAGGACGAGACCATCTTGGAGGAGGGGATTCACGAATTACAATTTTCCAATCATGGATAACAGCCCACATGTCTTTTCAAGCAGCTATCACTTGCCCATGTGCTTTTTGCAGTTCCTCCATCTGAAGAGCGTGAGGTCCTCATCCAAGTGCATTATAGTGGACAGTGTAAAAAGTTTCTTCTTGGCTCTTAAAGGCCTCAAATGTTTCTTAGATGAGTGAATTGGATGAGAAGAGTGTCATCAAGGGCTACCCAAGCAAGATCAAGGATAATGTCCTCGGTATTCAATGCTTCATGCAAAAACTTATGTCATGTCTTCAAGAAATCAACAGGCTTTAGAAGACTTCAAACTCAAAGATACAGTTCTTTGGCTTGATGTGCCCTTTCCTCATCACAGATTAATAAAGTGGTTCATACAGCTTAATCCTATTATCTACTTCCCAATGAAGCTCAGAAGAAATTACCATACTTAGAGCTTTCACAAATGCCAGTCAGCCTGGATATGCAGATATAGAACATCTTTGTTGTAGTTGAGAAAAAAAGTGTACCATCCAAAATAATATTTATAAACTAGATCTCATCATTCAAAAGGGGCAATGTTTATTGAGCCTCTTAATCATTTGCTGAGAAGCTGTAAATTCCCTAACTTGTGGCCCTCTAGAGACAAACTCATTAGGGAAGAAGGTTATTTTGCCTTAGTTGTGCAAGAAACTAATCAGGCAACAAAAAGGTTAACGCCGTCCAGGTACAAAATTTCGTCATGGACAAACACTTTGAATCAAAGAATTTGATCCTTCAATACAGAAAATGGGACTGAAGTCAAGAATGTAATGGATGGTAAAATAAAATGTTATACCAAATAAATCAATATCAACTCTGTTATGGCCACCTTGCAAAAGTTGTCAGGTACCACCTCAGCCTCAGGATAGAAGCTTTGACAGTTGCTTAACTACCTGCGAAAACGGTTACAATAACCATCAATGAACTTGGCACTCCATGAAGTGAGTTCGAAGGTTTAGAACAAAAGCTCACGTTTAAATAGAATTTGTTAGAAACTATTGCGAAAATAATTAAGGTTTGCTAAGTTGTCAGGTGTTTGGAAGTAATTAGCTGAACCTGGCAACCCCCTTATATTCAAATTCATCTCTATCACTTTGCATTATTGCTGGTTGTCCCTGCCCCCTACAGATTGAATCCAGAACTACCCTATTATTACCATTTTTCTTGATAGAAATCTCATGCATTTTTGCCTTACACTTATTATGTGGTAGCAGTGCCTATTTTGTGGGCCTGATTCGTTGTTCTGATTCTGCTGCTTTTTGTTCAAGATGCGCAGAAAGCAGCAGAGAGTTGACAGTGGAGATCAACTCATCTTAGAATCGGTGCAAGACACCACATGCTGTGGCTGATTAGCAGCACAAACAAGGTGGCAACAATCAAGGGAGCCACCTCCTGAAAGTAGTCCATCTGAACAGCATAAAAGTGAGATGGTTCAAATATGGTTTTCATGGATCAGGATTGCAGCAAAGCACATAGTGAGAACATTTGGTAGACCTACAGTGTAGGCCTCAAAGGATGTCATGCCACTGGGAAAAAAGTGAGCATATTTGTTACAGCATCATCTTGGCCATAAAGGAGGGGAGTTATCAAAGTCGCCAGTCAGGTTGCTGTTCAAGGGCTTCCATGGGCACATCAATGTCTATATAGATGGCATGCTATGAATACCCAATGAAAGTAAACTCTTTGGAAGACCACATATAAATTGAATGTGTACATTACAAGTGGGAGAACCTCACAGTAAGACCAGCTCTAAAGTGCCGCCTGTGTCAGAAGCTTACTGATAGAGGTGAAGAACAGGGGCTGTGGAGAACTACCTGCATCAGGACCAGACGAAGTGGGAGCCAAGGTCATGCTGCCATTTTAAATATTACTACTGCATCAAATATCTTCTTCATAGTACCTTTATTTTGACCATCTTTTCTATTTATGCTTTTGATCACATTTTATTTCCTATGATGGAACTGCTAGTTTTAAAGCTTGATAACAGCCCCAGGATGGACGCTTCATTAAGAAATTGCTTCCACAGCAAGAGAAGTGATCAAGGTAGTCTAAAAAGAAAATGTCAGAATAGTTTGTTAAGGAGTCAAAGAGAGAAGCAACCAGCTCATCCATGATGAGAAGCCATTGAAGTAGTCTAAAAAGAAATTGTCAGAAGGGCTTGTTAAGGAATCAAGGAGAGCAGCAACCAGCTCGTCCATGACAAATATTGAATTGGATGTTAGAGGACTATGAATCTGAAGTTAAATAGTATTTAGGTTTAGTTGTATTATGTAAATATGAAAGTTTTTTCTTTTTCTTTTTTTTTGAGTCCAGGAAAGGGTTTAATTTACATGAGTTGAAAGTTTTCATCAATCAGGTTGAAATATTCTGGTTGCAGAATGAGAGCAACCTGCATGCTTGGAAATTTGAGCAATCATGTCAAGAAGTTGAAGTTTTGAGTCCCAAATAAATCAAAGTCATTGTTTTGAGATGAGTCCATATAAGTCCAAAATTTTCACAATGCGATGAGAGTGGTCATCTTGCTGGGGTGTTTGATGGGAGTGGCCATCCAGTTAACCATTATGCAGGAAAACATTCGACCTACATACAATATGGATTTACACATTATCCAGAATTTGATCGAATCTAGACCTGTTAAGATCGCATGCTTTTATGCCACCTCATTTGTTTTTATACAATTAAAATCTTCAGTACGCTAAGGCAATAAAGATCAATAAATGAAAGAAGCACATGTCTACCTGGCTAACTACAAAGTCTATAGAATCTGCAATAAAGGGTTCTTGTGGTTGATTTGGAAGCCCTGTCAAAATGTGTCTTTTCAGAATGAAGCCTGGAGTCCAGTTTATCCTGCAGTGAACCCAATACAAATTACTTCATTAATATGTCTCTTTAATAATTTTGTAAATTAAAATGTTCTACGACCTTTTTCATTCATTATGTTCACTTTTGCATATCAGAAGAGATTAACAAGGATTAATTTAATCACAGAATTCAAGCTTGCGACCAACATTCGCTAGAATTAACACTAACAACTAGATTAATCTCACCTATTTTGATTTAAACACTTTAAAGAACTAGTCTAAGAACACAAAAAAGTCTTATAGGTGAGCAAAATGCAAATGGTACTAACTAAAAAGACCCAATCATCATAGGACATAAAGCAATTTGTTCATTGTTTTAGTTGTGAATAGAAAGTGATGTAAATAAACAGTCATACCTTTTCACGCATAAATGCTATGATTTCTTAGAAGGCTAAAGTTGACAACTATGGCATGCAAATATTCATGGTCTTAATTTTTATACCATATGTGCAAACTGCGATTATGATATAGGAAGTAAACTAGATTAATATCTTGATCAAGATCCATATCAATTTATATCTATCTATAGGTGCATTACAACCATAATTACAATACAGAAAGCAGAAAAAAAAAAGCCCAAAATTCAGAATTCAAAAAATATCTAGAAAATTTGAATCCCATTTTGTTTTAAAAACATTTATATTTTAAAGTGATACTTACTATAAATACATCAATATGTAGAATATACACAAATAAATGCATGTCCACAAAACATCCGTAATAATTTAGAGCAACAACTCAAAATCATATTAGAAATTTCTTTTACTTAAATTTCTTTTTAAATCTGATCAAACCAGTCCAGATGGTCCAAAAAATATAGTTTGATTTGGATTTTTTCCAGATCCAGACAAATTTTTTAACTATGGTTGCAACTCCTACAAGGTCACAGTACTCGTTCCTCTGAAAAATATAGTTCAGGTCAGAAATATTTCAAATTAATAGACACAGATTTCTTCTCTACAATAGATGTAAATCATGTCAGTAACAAATCTGATTTGAAGTTTTGAACTTGATAACAGAAAAAAGTCAGTTGAGAATTTAAGTATTACAGCATAAGCTTAGATTAAAAGCTCATCCCTGTTATATGCAGGAAAACCAAAACAGTTCTCTTTTCTGTTTCTTTCTTTAACATGGGGTAAAACTGTTGGCTATGCTGGGAAACATCCACTAGATGTCCCTGGACCATCCCCTTTTCCCATCACCAAAACATAAGGGGTGTATGAAACATGTCTAGACTCCCACTGATGACATCCCATAAACAGCAATGGGAATGCCTATATAGTGACACCCATAAGCATATGAATTGCACAATCTGAATCAATGTATACACATCTGCCATGATGTCAAATTTTATGTAGCATACTTACAGGTAAAGGACACTGCTCCAGAAAACCAGGAGCTTATGCACACTCAATATACAGATTGTACCTGCAGTTTTAACTCATACAATGCAGACACAATTTTGAGAAACTGAGCTAATTCTCATTAGAAGCCTGGAAATGATAGATTCCAATCAATTAATGGCTTCAGAGCCATTAATTGATTGCAATCAATGTAGATTTATCCGTGAGCCTACAACCCTACTCCCTTTTGGATTCGAACCTTGGACCTTCTATTCAGAGTTCCAAAGTTTAACATCCAAGAAAAAAATTATTCAACAAAGTCAAAAAGCTTAACATCCTCTTATCATCTTTTGGAGTGTGTTTCTTCTGCTGTTGATTTTGATGAGAAGTTTCCCTGTTTTTTCTATTCTCAATTCTTCAAAAAGTTCCATTAGTGAGTTTACTTTTAGAGTGTCCTCATATGCAATCCTGATATCCTTGTAGGCTTCACGTTCCATGACAAAATGTTTTTTGGTCTCCACTACTGCTGTCCAAAAGACATATTCGTTCTGACCATGCCTCTTGAGGAATTGTTCATCTCCTAGTTTCGCATCTGAGATGGTGTGAACTGGATCTTAGTTGGGCTATAAGCATTTTTTCCTTCCATTTGATCTTTGCATCTATATACTTCTTTTGGCTGTGTTCACAGTTTGGGATGAACTTCCCTTAAAACTGCTTCAACACTTTGCCCACTGTTACTCCTTAACCCCTCCAAAATAAGGGTTTTCAAAAAACTCACGTTCAATAGATATTCTTTTTCACTAAAATATAAAAACATGAAATGGAACTTAAAATTCTCTTCAAACTGCAAACAATGGCACTCAACTTGCTTATCTGAACTGAAAGGTATGATGATTTTCCCTATTTCTAATGGCATATTCCTATGATGGAATTTTTTTCCACTCTAATACCCAGTTCTGTAGAGGCCACAACTGGAACAACGGCACTTCAGCAGTTCTGTAAGGCTAAATTTGTGAACTCATATCTCCTTTGATATTACTCAATTTCCCCTGTTAACCACATGCCAAAGCACTCCCACATCACTTCAATCAATGCCTTTATTGAGAGATATGCCCTTCACAACATGAGGATTTGTTCACAGAAAAAAATTCGGCAAAACATTTTCTAGCCTATAAAAAGAAAAGAAGATGAAAAGGACATTGCTATGCAAAATGAAAAGAAAGACGAAAGAAAACTTACAATGATGACCAAGGTGCTTTATCTGAAAAATAACGAGTGTCAAGAAACGTATTGGACAACATCAATGACTTGACCCGCCTTGGACGATATTGTGCAAAAAGCTGTGCTAGAAATCCTCCAAGTTCTGTGCCATAAAGATGTACCTATCAAAAATCACAATTTGATTAAAAATAGACTCATACAATTCTGCTATATGAAAAATATTACTAAGTATAGCTTAAAGTTTTAGAAAACCTTTTGTATGATACCTCAATAATATCAGAATAATAAAAATAAAAAGATATTTCTATGCTGCTTATGATATATGAAAATATTTTCATATAGTGTTCTAGCACAATTTATGCCATATGGAAATTTGTAAGCAACAGATAATTTTGAATTAGGACATGCTCCATGGAGATGCATCTCGAGCTTCAACAACCGTCTTGGAGACATGTCTTGGCATCGAAAAAAACCATCCCAGCCTCCCAAAAACACATTTCGGTGTCCCAGAAACCTACCCTGCTGTCTCTCACCATCCCCCTCCTAGAAACTTCATAGGACATTAATTTAGGGCTGAATTGTCATACTTTTTCAGATTCTAAAGACACCAAACATAAGTTCTATTTCGTCCTTTCAAGCAAGAACTCAAGCATTTACTTGACCCAAATACATGATGAAATACATGATGAGATTGCAATCAATTAATATTCCAAGCAACAAGAATTTGCCGTTTAGCAAACATAATCTCCAGAAACTAACTCTTTTAATTGTTAAAGTATACCTAAGGTGTAGGCTGAGGTTGTGCTTAGCATAAATAGATATCCGGCTAACTAAATAGTTCTTTAGACAAAACGCAGAAAGATATCAGGAAGAAACAAGGTTTGCTTACAAACTGAATATGAAACTTCTCTTTATATTTCAACTAGATGATACTTCAACCATACATGCTACTAGTATTATTTTTATTTAAAATACCAAGGTATGCAATAGAATCTTGGAAATTGCATATCAAGAAATAAAGACTGGGGGAAACAGAAAACTAGATCTTTTGAATAACTTACATGATGAATATCAATAGCATCCAAGAATTTTTCAAATGCATTAACCCATTCTTGATGACTCCAAACAGGTGGGGCATCTACAGCAATCACTCGATAACCCTGTTGTCATGAAAAGAAAGAGGCAGTTAAACATGAACAAGAAATTGTAATGCTGAAAAATATTATATTTCTAAATTTGAAATCAAATATTCATCTTTTATATTAAATGCCAATAAGTTGCAAAATGCTCAGAATTAATGACCAAAGCACACATTCTATCCACAATGCACTGGAAATAGCCTATATTTCCCATGTTGTAACCGTTACTTTAAAGAACCATACATATTTCATCACCAAATAAACTCTTTCCCTGATAAAGAATTTAAAAGTTTCTGAAATAATATGCATTTAATGGTCAGTGTAACCATAGACCAGCAATCTATGATAGGCCGAGTTATCACTGATTAGCTGTGGAGGAAATTTTTTGGGGTAAAAAACTAAAGAAAATATTAAAATGACCTTATACTTTCTCAAAGAAATTTGCATCACGAGAAAGTGAGGTGGTTACTTGAAGACATCAAGCATGTAGCTGCTTAATTCCCTAATAAAAGTCTGAAATAATATGAATTTAATGGTCAGCGTAACCATAGACCAGCAATCTATGACAGCTCAAGAGTTATCCCTGATTAACTATGGAGGAAATTTCTGGGGGGAAAGGAATAAAGAAAATATTAAAATAGCCTTATACTTTTCTCAAAGAAATTTGCATCAAGAGAGTGAGACGGTTACTTGAAGACATCAAGCATGCAGTTGCTTAATTGAAAATATATAATTTCTAAGCCATCATTTGAGGACACCAATGTTCTTGCTTTCCTCATCAGAAACACATTAAGGCAAGCAACCTAAAGTTATAGGTTTAGGAATCGAACTCGTGTGATTTAGATGAGCCAAGACAGAAGATCCCCACAAAGACAGGTGGTCCCCACACATAAGAGAAATGAACAGAGTAGCCAAAAACCCACTAGGATCCCTGTTATCATGAGCTCCTCTAATGGTCGGCATTCATTCCCTATTTATCGGAATATGGCTGGTATTTAACTGGAGGTGTTGAAGTCTGGCTACTGAGAATGTTTGACTCACAAAAAGCCCACCAAGGTTCAAATCCCATAGGCACTGTGATAATGCAGGTTGTTGTAATACCATTATGGTTTGTTGAAATATTGTGGCAACCCAGTCATGATGATGTGATACAGTGGCACCTGTTTCAATCCTATATAACCAATTAAAACTAAAAAATAACTTCACTCTTCCACCACATAATTACAACCACAACATTATTGTGCTTATTGCCTTTGAGCACCTTACCAAATAGACATGGAATGAATTATATCTAGAAATATGCATGTATAACCGTAGGGGCATAGTCACACATATAGCCAAGAGGTTAACATTTCAACTAGCCAGCTGCCCATATAGATATTTAAAAGGTAAAGGTATTCTTTTAAATCCCAAACTCGCCAGCAAACCAATTTAGCTTATGAGACCCATCACAATAAGAAGAGAAATTTTTAGTTTACCTTACATATACTGTTTTAAATTTTACACGTCCTTAGGTTTAGACCCTTTGACAAAGTTCATTATAAATTGAACCTTGCAAATATGTTCTTGTAACAATCATGTCCATATGTAATTTTAAATGTTTTCCCATTTCAAAGGGGCATCATTAAATTACCAAACATATTTGAGTTGAGAATCGAAGAACATAAGGAAGAAAATATATAATAGACATCACTACATGTAGAATAGTTCTCCTAAACAAACAAAACCAATGTTAAATAAAAGAGGATCTATCCTCATCCTCAAATCTTAAGGAGCCTTTTTTATTGCTTAAATTGATAAAACAGAACAGTGAGCCCTCACAAGGGCACTCAGGTTGATATTCTAGAATATACTAAACAACTGGTGACTTTGTAACAAGATATGACTATTAATTTTGTCAAAATTAGAAGACCAATCAAATAAAATCAATTAAATTCATCGATCATGTTTGCTTGAACCCAAATTTAGTTAAAGTCTTCAAATAAATTTGATTCAAATTTTCAAAAATCGCTTGCAGCTCACTAAAATTACTAGTTGAATGGGGCAATTAAAATATAAAATTATTTTATTGTTTATTCTTATTTAATACTATGAAATTATTAATATATTCTACTTTTAAAATCTCAAATTTCAAGCCAAACTTTAGCAAAACTTGTAACATGTGTTGAATTTCTTTTGAATATCAAGCTTTGCAAACTCAACTTTGAATGTGAATCTTGTGGCTATAGGACTATGAATATATCTAATGGGAAAGGCAACTAAAAACTAAACTGCGAACCCAAAACTGTGAATCACAGCTATATAATGCAGACTAAGCAAGGTCAAGATAGATCTCCTCAGCAACAGAGTTGAGTCATTCATGTGGAGGTTCATCTAAACCATAGTTATGAAACTTGATGAGTTTTGGAAAACAAGTCCTGAGCTGAGCCAGCCCAAACGAATCGTGGGCTTGAATCTTGAGTTTTCAGAAACTCACAGAGTTTTTGCCAAGTCAATGAAATTTTGCCGAGTTAAGTCTTCAGTCCGAGTCAAAATTGGCCTTAACGAGTCCGAGTTTCTCAACTATGATCTAAACAATAGCACAAGCATCATTTGGAAGTGGATATACCTTCTTCATAGGGAACTCATGCATAGTAACAGAAACAGTGATAAAATTTGCTTCAAGTTTAACTCAAATCACCACCAGATTTGACAGAACTAATATAACACACATACACACACACACAAAATGGGGAGGGAGAAGCATCCACACAAAAAGGAAACATCAATGCATCTCAACTAAATCTTAACCGTTAGCAGGTATTTGCCATATCAAATGCATGACCCAGATTGTCATAACCCAAGTTATAACTAACCAAAGTGTCCTCATCTCAAACATATGTCCACTCCAAATCCTCAATAACGTAAACTTCATCATCATAATTGAAAAAATGAAAGGAAGACTGTGGGACATTTGTCAACTGCTATGGGCATGCTCCTGTTATTATATTGAAATCCAAATCCACCATAGAATGTCTTGTTGTACTGAAATGCCTTGCAAATCAGGACCAGAGAGAGAGAGAGAGAGAGAGACCAATAAGTTCCTGGTGAATTCTTAATGTTAACCCTGCTCTGTATCATCTTGCAGAAAATCCTGTACTCTTCCCCGTAAACTAAAACCTTAATACTCTTCCTGTACAAAGTCATCCTCGATCTATTAACCTAGGGAAACCACTCCCAAATCCTGGACCAACCTGAAATCACAAAAGAACCAGCATGAGACCAGACCTAATGCTGGATCTAATGTATGCACTATTGCCATTACTTGCCTCAATATCTTTAGCTTGAATGTCCTGCCTATAGTCAAGGTAGTACCCTCGAATAATCCTTTGGCACAAATGTCTCACCATATCATGTCTTGCTTTAGGTCAAATTCAAGGGATGTTAGAAGTGGTTACTGCATATAAAACATGTACCATCTCATCACAAAAGTAGTCTCATCCTTACCAGAAATGATGATAAGAATTCACAAAACACATGCTTAAATCCAATCAACTGCACTTCTCCATTAGGCTGCAAGTCTTTGTGAAACAAAATCAATGACAAATACAGGTAAAAATCCTATAACCAGGGAAAGAGGGAGACGCATCTCCTTCCCCTGGTACATTTCTCCACTGCATAGACACATCTACAATATATAATCTAATATAGAACCCCTCAAAGGACAAGATAATATTAATCACACTGGAACAAGTTTAACAAAGCAATGTTGTTTCAAAAACTGTCTTTCACATGACACTAAAATGCAAATCCTTAAATAGAAAATAAGTTAGCTGAACAGTAGCAGAGAGTAACACATTAAAAAAATATGTATATTTATGAAACAATTTTCAAGAAAGTTTTATTAGTTTGCACACATACAGATGCAATGTGCAAAGTCCACCCAATTCTGAATCACACTTGAACAAGTTCAACAAAATCATTTTTCAAAAACTGGTTTTCAGATAACACTAAAATGCAATTCTTAACTAAAGAGTAGCATATATAAACATATGAGAATCAATTTTCAAGAAACTTTTTATCAGTTTGCACAGATACAGATGCAATGTGGAAAGCCACCAAATGTTTTGCACCGTCAACAAAGAAACAGTCCTTGCTAAGAAGGCTAGTCCAGATAAAAAGTTAAAGCCTGTGATTAAATGGAAACCACAACAACGTAGAGTAGAGTTCTCAAGCTGAGATTCAATGGGCTGCCAAGGGGAAACCAGTGTAAGCTGGAGGAGGTGGCATATTCAGGGAAACTGAAGACCAACCATTATCAGTTTATACTACGTATCTAGGACAAACCACAAGTAATGTTGCACAAGGAATGGCTCTGCTAAGGATTCTGTTCATTGCTAAAGATATCTTTGATCAACAGAAGAGATTCCAATTTTTATAATTCAAGCCATCAAAAATAGAAAAGGCAGGCAATGGAGGGTTTACTCAATAGTCCAAGGCATTTATAAATCGATGACACTTTTAGAATAGAGGTGAGTCGTTTTAGAAAAAAGGGCAATAAGGGGCCTGACCAAGCTGCCTATGTTGGTGTGGCCCTACCAAATTTAAAAGCAACTATAGAAAAGATTTATCTCCCTTCTTGCATAGAAGTATTATGAAAACCATAATTAATGACTATTGGAGTTAAGAAAAGGGGAAGTGATTAATATGTCTTGATATAAATATCAATCTTGAGGATGTCCTTGTTTTAACTGAGCATCCTATACAGAGAACATACGGAATGAAACATGGTAGGGGTTCACATGTTGAACTGTCCTCTCTATGTAAGGAATCTGTGGCTGGTTTAACTGATCATTACCATCTGGAGTTGGCACTCAGAATCCTTCCTTTTGAAAGATTGCCTTCAACATCATGGCCTCATTCTGAATGTCTCTTCAATAATTTCAATGATGCTCTGCAAGCTGCGAATAGAAGAAGAAGGCAGGCACAAAGAAGGATGAAAAGAAACAATGTACCTCCTTGGAAGGACAACAGTCTCAGTTTCACACCAGTTTCTGTAACTGTAATGTACATCACTGTAGATAAGCCAGAGTCCAACATAATTAGCTTTTTTTGGATTTCTGCTTACTTTCCAATAGGCTTCCTTTTAGATCAGGACACAGCACCTCAGTGCCCAGTGCTTGCAGATTGTAGCCCAATGTTTAATGTTACTACCAACAGTGCTATATGAGTGCTTTGTGTTCTACAGTTTAATTACATCTGCATTATCTGTAAATAATGCTTTCTGTTAGTTCACATACTTTGGATTTTCTTGCATCTCTCCCAATCAACATCCCTTTAATTGTTTTTCTTTGCCATGTGATGTATGGATGTTTGAAGAGGTATGTTGTTGTGCCCTATTCTCCTGCACAACTCTGAAGCATAATTCATCTAGTCTCATTAGCTGAGTTGGGGAGTTGTCCTTATGCCACACTGTTGGGCCCAGTTTGCATATATTGGTATCAATGCTATATTTCTCTCATTTCTGTAGTTATCAACCTTTGTTCTTGTAGTGACTTCTACCTAGGCTGATTTCTTCAATACATATCATCAATCAATGTCCAATGACACACGCTCAAGGTCTCAAATGAAAGGCATCACACCAGAGGCTCTGTATCCGAGCACCCTATAGAACGCTGTTCATGTACAAAGATGGACAAAGCTGCAATCTCAGCTTCACCATAGACAAAAAGTCCAAATGTTAAAAAACTCAGTTGAGATGCTTTGAAAGAACAATGGAACACTCTGGACAATTTCAGGATATCATGATTAACAGGGAGGTGTCATCAACAACTGCTCCTGTTCCTACATATTTCAGAGCCATACTCAAGGTGCAGACCAGCATCGACATTCCTATCTTCACAGGACAGATTAATGCCAAAGAGTTGGATACCGGACTCCAGCAGCTGGAAGCTTAATGCTCCGCAAATTGCTTCATAGACATAGAAAGGACATATTTTGCAGCCTTGAAGATGTATAAGCATGTTATGTGTCAGTAAGACGCCACACTCCATAATGATGGAGATCCTGTCACTACCTGGACAAAGTTCATGGACCTTGTGGCTCCTTTCTACCCCCTGAACCACTACGAGAATAAGAACATGCATTTTCAGCAATTATGCGAACAATGCAAGCAGGCAATCTAACAATACACTGATAAGTTTAACGAGTTCCTTGATTGGCATCAAAAATGATGAGAAGCACCAACTACTCAAGTATTTCAGTGAACTTCACTACCATGTTTGCTCGGAGATGGAGATTCTACCTGTTGGCACTTTGGCATAAGTATTCAAGTTTGAAAAAAGTTGGAGAGATCTTGAGCAAAGCAGACAGGTCATGTGCCTTAATGGCATACAACCCAAGAGGTGCCAATGCAAAAGCCGTCTATACCAAAATCCCCTAAGGTACCATAACCCAAGGGTCTTGTGGTTCAAAAGATGTCAAATACACCTCATACCATGCAAGACAAAGGAAAACAGAAAGTGGAAGGGATATAGTGCACCCATCATAAGACCCATACTCATGCTAATGGCAGAGCTCAGCAGAGGTCTTTGGTGGTATAGCCCAACATCAATGACTGCATATGGACATCGGAGAGTGAATGGTAGGTAGATGCCACTTGCCTCAGCACCAGCACTCAGAGAACCAGGAAACCTCGACCTCAAACACCTCTAATGAATGAGAGCACTTGCTTCATACTGTTTTTGGGTTAATAACAGGACATCCATATCATCATAGTCAAGCAATAAGGCTTCTAAACTTAGTGCATAGCCACACTCCCTAGGGTGGCTCCATCTAGGAAAAGGATTTGAGGTTCAACGCCAATGTACTTTCAAATATGGCATAACACCCATGCACACCACTATCACCTATGACGGGGCGCCAATTGACATTTGTGATATTTTGCTTGAAAGACCCTATCTCTTTAATTGCCAAGCAACCTATTAGTCATGTTCATAGTAATGGTTCATGCACATCAAAGACATGACACATGAAATACTGGAGTGTCTCCACCAGAAAAAGGTAATTTTTATTTCATCCAAGCAATGCAAGAAATTGATTTCTCATCCTTTTTTGTCCTACTTATGGTGTTGCCAAGAAGCTTTCCCTGGCAACGCAAAAGTCAATCACTTCTGTGCAGTCTCTGCAGAACAACGCATTTGCTTCAACCTTATTCTAATGTTTTCCAACATCCACAAGGAGCCCCACTTGTTTTGTTAAACATTAGATCAATTTGATCATGGTTCAACTCTTCCCAATGGTCCCTTGTAAACTCAATCTGTCTTAGAGAATGATGAAATACCACAACAAATTTAGGAGTTATAGATCAAGGTAAAATTCAGCTCAACTTATCCCTATGAGGTAGACCTATTGTATTGGTGCCAAATCTTGGCACCTATGGATTGATTATCATGCCCCCAACAAGATATCAATGAAGAGCAGGTATCCATTGCTTTGCATCAATAATCTTTTGGACCAGCTCCTGTAGGCACTGGTTTTGGACCTTGCGAGTAGTGAACATAGTAGGAATAAGTGTAAAATGCAATTAGTGTAAATAAATTGTAATGAAATGTAAGTGTAAATGGGAGTCAAATGCATGTGAAATGCAAATGCAAATGTAGAAGAAATGGCAATGTAATGCAATTTAATCATGAATTTGATAAATTGCAATAGACTATAGTATGCATTAAGGGTGCTATGTGAACATTTGAATGGGGAGACGATTGGGTGGTGCGAGGTCCTGGAAGCCGTTGTTGGCAACGACCAAGACACAAGCATAAATAGAACCCCTCTCCTTCATTCGAGACCTTGTATTTAGATCTAAAATGTCTTTGCTAGGGTCAAGAGGTAATCATGGTATGTGCAGACATAAAGCATGTGTTAGGATAGATTGTGTATGCATTGTACGAGACTCTGTAATGTCGTACTATTGAGTAATGCAAATGACTCATCTTCTATCCATGTTGTGTGTATGATCTATGTACAAGTATGATTGCCAATGGTAGTTGGTAGTTGTGTGTTGGATTTTATGTGCAAGTATCATTGTTGCAATCAGAACGTGGAATAGGGGAGCTACAGTTCAAAACATCGTAAGAGTGTAACTACCGAGGCTACCATTCCAATGGTGTTGAGCACACCATTCTAGTAGATGGACATAGTTGTTCCAATGCAAGTCGTCGTTCCAGTGGTGTGGAGCACTTGTCGTTCTAGTTGAATTGATCTTGTGGTTCCAACAAGTGCCATTCCAACACACTATCATTGTAGGACATGTCGTTCTAGTGCTTGTCGTTCTAGCAAGTATCGTTCTAGTGGAATTGTCATACGAGTCATATTGTCATACAAATCAAGTGTTGATGTCGTTTATGTGCAGAATGTTGAATAGAAAGTCATTGATTGCAGTCTTGTTTGGCCCCTAATCTGTCATCCTATTCCTCCATCCTTGGAATGCTTACCACCATGCTACATTTGGCGACATTGTCGTTATCGAATCGGAATTGGGTCCAGTTGACGAAGAATCAACATGCGTGAAGTGGGAGGAGGTGAATGACAGATTCACTACCGTGAGGACGTGGAAGACGAGGTTGCGGAGATAGTCAAATTCCTATGAGGAGTACGAGGATCACTCAACAACGAGGTGTTGAGCAAAACATTGCCAACCAAGTACTGTAGTCTAGAGAAACCGAACTTGAGGAGCCAGTAGTTGAACATGTGTGGAGTCCTCAAGAGGAGGAGAATCCAAGTGAAACACACGAGAGGTGGCAAACGTTGTTGTTAACAATAGAAGAAGTTCAAGGGAACACGCAAGCAAACGAAGTAGAGGCCGTAGAGAATGTCTGCGCAAGTAGAAGTTTCAACATGAAGGGAGTATGTGGAGACGACAATGATTGGCTGGTAACGTCGACACAAGAGCGGGGGAGTTTGCCAAGAGGTGCAGAGGACAAGAGTCAGGCACCAGAGCAACCATAGGAGAGTGCTTGGGCAAATAGACCAGAATCAATGCACATATATTCGAGAAAGAGGTCACGAAGTGCTGATATCGGTCAAAGATTGCTTGTCGGTGATAGTGCGCAAGGTGAGAAAGCGCCAAGTGAAGAATGACGTGAAGAACAGCAGCCACCTATGGCAACTATGCACAAGTTGCAACAGCTGCAGGCAAGCAGAAGTGCCACAATTTTTGGATGATGGAAAGGAAGACCGAGAATGCCATATTGGAACATGTGTAACCATATGGCAAGCGAACAAAGTTGAAGATGAGCAATCATGGTTAAGATTATTTCTGACGACATTGCATGGAATCGCTATGGACTGGTGCCTAAAGAAGATGAAAGACCAACCCTTCGCAACAAAGGAAGTGTTAATGAAAGCATTCATCCAAGAATTTAGAAGGCTCCGAGATGACATTGAGATCGTCGAGGAAATCTACGCCAAGAAACAAAAGGATGAGGATATCAAATCTTATAACAAAAGAGTGAAGCCCATCGATACGATGGAAGTTGTGCCAACAGATGGACTGTAGAGATGATGGTTCCTTGATGGATGTTGCCGAAGATGAAGGTAGTCCCACCAACTACCTACGAGGCATATAATAGAGCAATCACACTAGAGATTGAAGCTAAGAAAATGGCAACAAGCCTAAGTCACTAGAAGGAATCCAATTCATCTAGTGACCGTGACGATTTACACGTGGCAATCTAGGCCATGAGGAAGGACCTGGAAAGGATGGCTCGAGATGCAAAGGAGGAAAAGGAGAGACAAGATATTTGGTGTTTTGATTGTAAGATAAGACACAAATATTACTTGTCCAAAGAACACCTACTACAACATTTGTGAAGTCAAAGGGCATGCAGTTGCAAATTTTTCATTTAACATAAGGAGTTCGGGACACCAAACATTGTCGGTGTAAGAGGAAGAGAAGGATGAAAACCCAACACATCGAAGAATGGACAAGCAACAACGAGTGTTGGATATAGAAACAGCCGTCGAGGAGGGAGACAACCGCAACAAGGCAATCAATAGCAAGGAGGACAAAGTCGATTGCAATATGATGCAAATGGTAGACCGATCATTCAATGTCAAAGATGCCAAGAGTGGGGCACTTCACATGTAATTGTTAGAATCAGCCAGTCGAAGACAACTCCGAAAATAATAATAATACCTTGATGTGTCATTGGTGTGGACCGGGTAGTCATAAGGAGGCAAACTGCCCAAAGAAGGTGAGCTCAAGCAACTCGTAGAATGTCAATTTTATTGACATCGAAGAGCCTCCAATGAACCAACAACAAAAAGAGAACAATGTGCTTGTAGTCACAAGGGGTCAAGCAAAGAAAGCGGACTAGTACCCCAACCCTACCGTGGAGGAGGAGAGATGGCAGGAAGCACATGATGTAATTGAAGAAGAAATGAGGAAGACCAGGCAAGAACAACTCCTCGAAGAGAAGTTGAAGAAGCCAAAAGAAAAATCGTCAACCCAAGAGCTGGCGACACAAGTACTAAATACGACAGTAGAGGTCAAAGTGTCGAGTTTACTTAGCGCCTTACCGGAGCTATATGCGACAGTAGGAGAAATAATGCAGACAAGAAGAGTGATGGAGTTGCAAAGCCAGCAAGAAGCAACTGATAAGAGAAGGGATCAATTTATTGATCCAACTATATTGATGATTGATGTTGGCAAGAAGCCAACATTAATTCATATCGAGTTGCTAGATCATAAGTTGACGCAAGTGATCGTTGATAGGGGGTCGAGTGTCAACGTCTTGCCCAAGAAGACATGGAAGGAGATTGGAGCACCATTTTTGTGGTCTCCAAATTTCAAGTTGTATGGTGCAGATCAGTATGGGATTGAAATGAAAGGAGTCTTAATGGCTCAAAAGGTGAAGATTGTTGATCAAGAGTTTGTCATGGATTTCGTTGTGATAACCATGCAAAAACCAGCATATGATGCATTGTTGGGGAGAGGATGGCTACGCATGGCGAAGGTTAATCACAACTAGGAGAAGGATCGACTCACTTTCAAGAAAGGGCAGCATAAGTATATTATTAATTTGAAGAATCACTCCTTAAGTGAAGATATTGCAATGTCCGATGAGTTGGGTAATTTGTCTTCGAAGGAAGACAGTGGAAATGAACCGAATGGAGTGTTGCATTTGGAAGAGTGTATGGAAGATGAGGCGCAATCAGTATGGGACTTCTCCATTGGCAGATGGAGGACTATGAGATGTTTTTGCCAACTTGTCTCTTCATTCGGGTAGAGGTGAATGAACACCATGATGAACATGCAGAAGAAGGAAGAGAAGGGAGTGATCTAGGATTGAGACAATCGTTTGGGAATGCGGAAGAGCAACCCATAATAGGGCCAGGGGAGTTGGAACCTCTTTCCATGGAAAGAAGACGCATACAAGTGCATGTACAATTTCCAAATACAGAAGAGGAAAGGTGACTTAGGTCAATTATAAACGCTGATGTGCGGCAAATGAAGTTTGTAAGTAGAGAACAACCAAAGCATGAACCTCAAAATGACAACAGTGCATGAACCTCGAAATGACAACAGTGCATGAACCTCGAAATGACAACAGCATGAGGAAGTGAGCCCGTTAGCACAAGTTGGTGTGCAATAGCAAAGGACACCTGGAAACACAAATGTTTTAGGAAGAGTATGAAGAGTTGCGAAGGCATAATGCGTAGATGAGGGCACAAATTGCTCAAGAGATTGGAAGGACCATCTAGAATCTTGACGTAATAGAAGCAAGGAGGCAAGAAGTGTTGAATGAAATGGAGCAACGAAGATGGACTAGAGAAGAAGCAACTCAGATATTGTGGAGGGATGTTTTTGAAGCACCAACATCTCAAGGAGATGGAAGGCACTAGCGAATGGATACCACCAGCATGTCCTCCACAAGCTCTAGTGATTCAAGTAGTAGCTCACATGCAATCAATTTCAACACAAGTAGTGGTAGTTCAAGTTCACCACTTACAAGGCGATCCAGAAGGAATGCGTCAAGATCACAACCAAATCCTGAGCCAGAAGATGATAATCGGCAAACTCACTCCAAGGACGAAAGGCAAACAAGAGGGCAAGTAAATGATACGCCAATAAATTGCTATCGAGGAAGCAAAAGGTCCGAGTAGTTCGTAAGAACTACTAGACGTCGTCACATTGGTATTGGAAACAAGAAATGTAGACAATAAGGTCATCATATCTTCTTGGTTGTCTACAATTGCCCAACCAAGGGAGGAGTTTGGTTGGCCTCCCTCCTGGTAGTTCGCAAGGAAGGATCTTCCCTTTGGCTACCGCTAGGCCACATGATTAGCAAGAAGGCCTACAAGGACCTCCTGTTGTTCATATACAAAACAACCAGATACGAGGTAACCAACAAATTGGTCTGTCAAGACCTTCCTTTGTTCGTGTATAAAACAACCAGATACAACGTAACCAACAAGTTGTCCGGTAGGAGCACTCTTGGTTCACATCCAACAGAAGATGCTGCAATAGACGTCTGAAGAATCAAAGGAGAGCGCGGACAGACCTCAGACAGCCTGGACAAAGGAATAGGCAGTCCCAAGTTAGGGAGGTCCACCCGGAGGGAAGAAATGAAGAAAGGAACATGCCTGAAGTTGGATCATCGCAAAGAGAAAGAAGATGAAGGTGACGATGTGAACAAAGACAAGGACGAGATACTGAAGAACCTGACTGGACAAGATAAGTATTGAGACAACCCCACAATGCTGGAGAAAGCAGCAGGATGTTTGGCCATACAGAGCAAGAGGCTTGTATGGCACCTTGTCGTACAAGTCCTGGTCATACCAGTGAATATGGTCTTACGAATCAACATTATGACAATCGTTCAAGTGAAATATGTCATACGAATGAGCAAGGTCATACGAATTGGACCTGCCATACAAGTGGAGAAGGTTGTACAAATGTCGCCACTTGAATGGCAAACCGTCATACAACTGATGAACAGGAAAAAGCAGGCCATTCCAATGCAAGGGATCAGATGGCAAATCGAGCAGACGGTGACCAACGACAAGAAGAGAAATCCATCAGCAAATTTCGCAATTGATGTAGCAGTTGTAGTGGCCCTACGAATTGTACAACGCAGTTAAGTTCAGACAATGTGTTCCATTTTTTAAAAATAGAAAATAAAATAAAATAAACAAGTGAAAAAAATAGAAAAAGACAAGCAACAGTTGTATGCAAGGTGACGAGGTGGCGGCTAGAGAATAGTTATGCATGGGCAACAACCACCCAGCCAATCTTATAAATTGGGGAAACCCAAGAGGCTTGAGGATCCATTTACACTTTAGTGTCGAACGAAGAAAGACGACAAAGGTTGCACACCAAGCAACAGTTGGGCGAATGCGGTTTGGTAGAGAAGTGCATAGAGCATTGTTGATGGAGGAGCCATGTCAAATTGGGCATAACATTTCCGAAGTAGGAGTCTTGCGGACATAGAAGTTGTTGGTAGATGAAGGAAAGAAAAAACTTATGTCAACGAAGAGTTGCATAAAAAGAACGGTACCTAGGGAGAAATTCTACACGGACGAATAGAGGAAGCGCAGAAGGGTTTTTTTGAAAAGTAACTACAGGCATACGAACGGCCATACAGTCGTACGGACATAAGAAGGCATGAGATTTTTCAATTGCATGCAAGGAAAGGCTAAGAAGGTCTGTGACACAAAATGCACAAAAGACGTGCAAGGAAGGTTATCGTGCAAGTTGTGCAAGAAAGTTGTCGGGTGATCCTTGTCGTGCAAACAACTAGAAACCCTGTCTGGAAGCTATGCTATACAAGTCAATAACAGATGAAAGTTGTTGTACAAGTGCAAGCCTGCAAGGTGTCCTTCAAGTGAAAGAAGCAGACAAAAGTTGTTGTACAAGTGCAAGCCTGCAAGGTGTCCTTCAAGTGAAAGAAGTAGTTGTTAGTAGCAGACGGCTATCGTACCAGATAGTAGCAGACGACTATCGTACCAGCCAATAGCAGACGACTATTGTACCAGCCAGTAGCAGACAACTACCGTACAAGTCAAGTGTATTTATCATATGAGTATTGGAAGCAGACATGTGCTATACAATTGCTTGAAATAGATGGTAGGGGTCGTATGAGCAACAGTTGGAGTCCGAAGGAGAAATTGCAATCATAGAAGATGTAGAGAAGGCTTAGTATCTGTGAAGGGATGGAGTGTACAGAACAGGAGTCAAGGAGGAATCCAGCCAGCTCAGGAAGGCAAGAAGAAAGCGTCAAAAGTAGTGCGAGAAGTCTCACCAAGCGCATCCAAGAAAGAGAGAAGGAATACAATTCTGACACAGAGGGAGGTAGAAGTAGGTAGCATAGCAAAGACTCACAGGAAAACCTCGAGCTAAACACTTCGGAGGAGCAGAGAGTGGAGGGCACCTCAAAAGGGGAAAGAAAGGATGTCGATACTACTAAAGGACATTACATGGCAATAATTGGCAAGAAAATTTTGTCGTAGCTGGTGGAAGGCAAGAGCAGTAGATCACCTGTTGAGAGTCGCATTCAAGAATACAGGCGTAAGTTGCATTCTGCAGATCCCAAACTTTGAGGAGTTCTTCAAGAGTTATTTGTTGCAAATGTTGCAAGCATATAATCCACAATAGAACACCAACAAAGTGAAGATGGGTGACAAGTGGGTGCAAGTGGTGTTTTCACCTAGCAACTTCTAAAGAACGTTCGTATTGGTGAATCATAGATTACCGGTTAGAAAGGAGACAATAGATCAGATATGGTGGAATGAAACAATTCGCAAAGTTACCAATATAACTCCAGAGGAAGTTGTGAAGCTGACAAAGCATGGGAGCCATGAAATAAGGCAACAATAGTTGAAGACAATGGAATTGCAATGTGCCATGAACGTTATAATGTCCAAGTTGAAAGGAGAGCAACGATGTTCAAAGATGCCCACGTAGCTCATACCATATGTGTAAGGTGTTATGGAGGGTGTTGTGTATGCCTGGGCATCATATCTATCACAGCACATTAAGAATTTCTTGATGCGGTATTCCAAGAACTTTTTGATGGCATTTCACACTATTGCACTATTAATGAATGTTGTGGCACAGGAGAAGTTGCAGTTTCCTAGACTGAATCCTCCAAGGGAGATAGCAGAACAGGAGCCAACAATCTTGAGGTGGATCAATGTAATGCCACTTACAAGGCAAATATTCCAATGGGAACAAAGAAAATATTACAGAGAAAGGACTTGCCAAACGATGAAGCAAGTGAATTCAAATGATGATGAGCAGCAGCCGGTACGAAGAGGCGAAGGAGGTTAGTACAGCAAGAGACCCAAGAAGATGCTACAGATAGAACAGTAGTCTGTGGAAAAGACTGCACAAGGAGTTGCACAACAGGCACATAGATTGACAAAAGCTGTGGATATAGTTAGAGAGGTATAGAATGCAGTGGATACAGTTCAGATGGAAGCAGTGAAAGAAATGTGAATGGAGTCACTTGATATTTTTGCAGATTTTGAGCAGCAAATAGATTCATGCGCATCACATCCGTTGCGAGAGGAGTTACCATTTGAGATCACATCCATAGGAGAGGAGCTGGCAAGGGAAGAGATAATGCTAGTAGAAGTTACAGAAAAAGGGAAACTACTGGCAAGGAAAGAGACAATGTCAATAGAAAGAGGAAGGCAGATCGCAGGAAAGTGCAAAGCGATAAGGAGAGGCAGTAACAGCCAAAGAATGGAACAATTGGCTAATACTGCGAAGCAGCGAATAATGGAAGGCAAGGCAGCAAGAAGAACAACAATCTATGAGGTGATGGTGAAGAAGACTAAGAGGAGAGCCTCACCAAGGAAGAAACTGAGGTTGAAATTCCAGAGGAGACAAGTGAGCATTTCATGATTGAAGTGCCAAATCTCAAACAACACCAGATCTAGGAGATCATGTGGAGGAACAGATTGAAGTACTCTTTGAAGAGATGACGAAAATTATAGACAGAACAAGGTTGGGTTGGACAGTTGAAGAAATGGCAGCTGATGGTATATGAAGAGATAGATAAATGAATACAGTGGGTTCAATATGAAGAAAAGACGAAGGAGCTCATTGAATCCATTAAAAGTAGCCATGGGAAATGGAAGTTGGTAATATACAGAGGATGGTTGGAATAAAAGAATTGCCAACAGGAACGATGACAATATATAGGCAGCCAGCCCAAATATATCTTGATGAAGCAGATCTAATGCCTTGTCCAGAAGATGGAGCAAGTGTGGAGTATAGGAAGATCGCACCTTAATTGGTGAAGATGTATACAAGAATTAATCTCTTGGCATACTGGATTCAATGGTTAGCTACTGAATTGTAGAAGATCCACCAATCAAAGGAAGCATACGCTAACCAATACAAGGAGATGAAAGTAAAAGAGGAAGTTGAGGCAGAACTGGTTACTTTAAAGCAATAGGTTGAGGAGAGGACAAAGACTCAAGAGGAACAAAGTGTACTAATTGCACAGCTGAAATCCGAATGTTCAATCAAAGAACAAATGATGGAAGAAAAGAATAAGGAATTGAAGCACAAATAAGAAAGTGAGGAATGAAATCGAAGATGCCTTTGCAAAGAGGGAGAAAGAACTCTTGGCAAAATTAACTAAGACGGAACAAGGGACCAACCATTATGGTCTAGGAGCTACATACCATAATTATGCCAAGAGACTGAAGGATGAGAAAGAGACCTTGAAGCTACAGATCATGGAGTTGGGAGGAGTACCTGTTCCAACACCTCAACAACAGCAGCCGAGTCCCTAGGAATCGAAACAAGACGTCGAGGAGGATGTCGACCAAAGTAAAGGGGAGGGTAGATGTAGGCACTGGTTCTAGACCTCACAAGTAGTGAACATAGTAGGAATATGCACTAAGTGTAAATAAATTGTAATGAAATGTAAATGTAAATGTGAGTCAAATGCATGTGAAATGCAAATGGAAATGTACACAAAATAGCAATGTAATGCAATTTAATCATGAGTTTGATAAATTGCAATAGACTATAGCATGCATTAAGGGTGCTATGTGAACGTCCAAATGGGGAGCTAGTTGAGTGGTGCGCTATCTTGGAAGCCATCATTGGCCACGGCCAAGACACAAGCATAAATAGACCCCCCTCTCCCTCATTTGAGACCACGTATCTAGATCTAGGACATCTATGCTAGGATCGAGAGGTAATCATGGTATGTGTAAACGTAGAGCATGTGTTAGGATAGACTGTGTATGCATTGTACGAGACTTTGTAATGTCGTACTATTGAGTCATGCAAATGACTCATCTTCTATCCATGTTTTGTGTATGATCTGTGTACAAGTATGATTGCCAGTGGTGGTTGGTAGTTGTGCATTGGAATTTGTGTGCAAGTATCATTGTTGTAGTCAAAACGTAGAATTGGGGAGTTGTAGTCTAGAATGTCGTACAAGTGGAATTGTCGAGGTTGACGTTCCAATGGTGTTGAGCACGCCGTTCTAGTAGATGGACCGTGGTTGTTCCAGTGCAAGTTATCATTCCAATGGTGTGGAGCACTTTCGTTCTAGTAGAATTGATCTTGTCGTTCTAGCATTTTGCCGTTCCAACATGTTGTCATTCTAGTGCATGCCATTCTAGTGTTTGTCGTTCTAGTGGAATTGTCGTACAAGTCATTGTTGTACGCGTCAAGTGTTGATGTCGTTCATGTGCAGAATGTTGAACAAAATTACATTGATTGCAATCTTGTTTGGCCTCTAATCTGTCATCCTATTCCTCTATCCTTGGAATTCTTACCACTATGCTATAGCTCCAAGGAGCCCGATACTTCACCAACATCAACCTTAAGTCACGGTACCATTAGGTTCAAATCAATCCTTCAAACATTTGGATGATAACTTTCAACATAAAGGAGACATTATTTGAATAGTTGGTTATGCCTTTCAGTCAGTGATCAAATGCACCTCCAACATTCATGCGCCTCATGAATGATGTGATCATACCATTCATGAGTTCCTTCATTATAGTCTACTTATATGGCATCCTCATCTTCAATAAGACTTGGAAGGAAGAAATCAACGAAGCACGCCAGACAAGTCACGCCAGCACAGACTTGAAGCCAACATGGCCAAGTGCACATTTGGCATCACAGAGATATCCTACCTAGGCTACATCATTGACCGTTACATTCATGTAAACCCATTCAAGATACATGTTATCAAAGAATAGCCTGTCCCTATGAACCTAATTCAGCTCCGCGTTTTTGGGGCTTAGCAAACTTCTCATGCATATTTGTTCAGGTTTCTCACATGAACTACATTGATTGCAATCTTGTTTGGCCTCTAATCTATCATACTATTCCTCTATCCTTGGAATGCTTACCATTGTGCTATAGCTCCAAGGAGCCCAATACTTCACCAACATCAACCTTAAGTCACAATACCATTAGATTCAAATCAATTCTTCAAACATTTGGATGATAATTTTCAACATAAAGGAGAAATTATTTGAATAGTTGGTTATGCCATTCAATCAACGATCAAATGCACCTCCAACATTCATGCGCCTCATGAATGATGTGATCATACCATTCAAGAGTTCCTTCATTATAGTCTACTTAGATGGCATCCTCATCTTCAATAAGACTTGGAAGGAAGAAATCAACCAAGCACGCCACCTAGGCTACATCATTGACTGTGATGACATTCATGTAAACCCATCCAAGATACATGTTATCCAAGAATAGCCTGTCCCTATGAACCTAATTAAGCTCCGAGTTTTTTGGGCTTAGCAAACTTCTACTGCATATTTGTTCAGGTTTCTCACCTGTGTTTTGGGCCATTGGCCACTCAACCAGATCATGCATGGCATGACTGCAATTAGTGCACCTCAATTCAACAGCAGGCATTTGATGAGATAAATAAGCATCTTTGTTTAGTGTCAATGCTAAGTATGTCCGACATCACTGAACCCTTTGAGATTGAGATTGATGCTTTAAACTACGCACTTGGTGCCAATCTGATTCAATGCAAAAACTCTGTTGCTTATCATTTTGTAACCTTCTACAACATAGCCTAGCTCTAATCCTACGAGAAGGAATTATAATCCATTGGACAAGTTGGTTGACAATTGCATCATGGGCAATGAGACCATCATCCATTCTGATGATAAACCTCTACAATTTTTGCATATCAATAAGTTAAAAAAATGCATATCATATGAAATCTAAGTAAAAAAACTTGATCATGAAGTTCGTCATTAAATTAGAGAAAAACAAAAAATATATTATTTATTAATTTAAATATAAAAACTACCTTTTTGTTAATTTTAAATTTTAAATATAATTTTCATATTTATAACTCGTAACATTCTTTTATATCATGAACTTATGCCCAAGAACTTAACATAACTACTCAGTTTATATTTTAACATATATGATATAACTTTATTTATTTTATTGAGAAACTTACATATTCTAATATATATGATAGTATTTTATATATATACACGGCAAAGATAAACATAGTTAAACTTTATCAAAAAGACATTTGTGCAAATTCTGTCTTTACACGTGTATGCATATTATCCTTCCTAATATTTATTTTCATTTTCCCTATGCTGCATTCATTTTTTTCATTTGACGTGTTCACTAGAGGTCCACCATCTCAAAAAATCCCAACCCTCGTTATAGGGTTACTTATAAAGAGGGACCAACTGAAAATAGTAAGTGAGTCCTACGCTGATAGGGAAATATCTGCACTCTACATGGGTGTTGCCCCTCAAACCTTTCTTGGCCCTTTGCCACAAGATGATGAGAATCAAAATGGTGGAGGGGCGTCTTGTGTTGGATGAAGTGCCATGCTAAGTGTTATAAAACCAAGATCACTTTGCTGGCCACCAATCAAAAATGAGAGTTTGCTCAAGTGATTGTAAATTTCATATTTGCAAAGGCCATAAGAAACATAAGGAAGCGGAAGGAGTGCAATAAGACTCTACCACACCTGGTGATTTAGCTAATTTGTCAGCAAGGATACTGAGGACTCTAAGAGAGGGGGGGTTGTCGGGGGTCAATTACGCAAAATGTAACATGGTAGAAGAGAGAGGGAAGAGAGCCATGGAAGAAGAAATGAGGGCAATTAAGCAAAATGTAACATGGTGTTTGAAGCTACTTGAAGGAAGGAAACTGAAAGAAATTGGTTACAAATGGGTCTTCAAAAGAAAATATAAGGTAGATGACTATATGGAAAACTATAAGGAAAGTTTGGCAGAAAGGAGTATTCCCAAGTCCAGGGAATAGACTATGAACAAACATTCTCTATAGCAAAGATGGCATCCATTAGGCTATTGTTGGCTCCTGCAGCTGCTTATGATTTAAAGATTAACAGATGTGAAGACAACATTCTTGTATAGTGAATTAAAAGAGAAAAAATGATGGATAAAATTACGTATGCTCGTGCAAAGGGTTACCTCATGTATTCTATGATATATGTTAGACCAAATATAGCACATGCAGTGGGAGTTGTTAGTAGATATGTGTTCAATTGAGGAAGAAAACATTGGATGGTGTTCAATTGGGAGTTAACATTAATTGTGGAATCTATTACCAATATTTTCCTTACTGAGTTGGTACCATGATTTGTGCCTCACGACCATTAGCAAAATATAAAAATTAAGAGCCACTGATATCAAGAAAAGAAAAAAGAAGCATGCCAAAAACCAACAAAATAATGTATCAAAAATAATAATTTTTTGCACTACCAATAAGAGAAATAAATGTCAATATGAGAAGGAAAAAAAAAAATATACAAAAATGCAAAATTTATTTTGTGAAACTGTTCTACAAACCATTAGCAAAATATCAACAGCATGTTAATGGTTGTGATCATTACACATTTAGAACAAATGTCGAACTCAAAAAGGCCTATTACTACAAAACGTCTGACATTTCTATGTCATACAAACAAAAAATCATGCAACAAAACAAATTAAATCTAGATGATCTTATATCCAGAAATGAACCTTAAACGGAAAATATGGAAACAGTATTCAAGGATTCTTTAGACTCTTTCACTTTTTCCCTTTCCTAAGAGTTTATATTCAACTTAATGGTCCTTTGGATGTAATTTTAAGGAGCTTAAACTCTAAATTTGATAATTCAAATGTCTATAACAAATCCTATAATTATAGAGTTATGCATCAAAATTTTACCTTCATGCCCAAAAACATTACTTGTTTGTAGAAGACATCAGCTGTTCCCATAACACCTGAAAGACAGATGAGTGGAGGCACCTGCTTAGGACCATAATCATAGTATCGCCATTGTTTTAGCCCAACCTGCAGTACACATCACATTTGATTGCATTTTAAGCCTAAATATCATCCCTTTGATTGTTCAAAAGAAATATTCACGCTATCTTAATGCAGATTAGTCAAATCCAATTATCCAAAGGGTAATTATTCTATATTCCTCCAGAGCATGATTCTTTCATAACCAAAAAATGGTCCTGACATCTCGAAGCCAACAGACCAAAGAGGTTCTTAAAATAAATATCAGGCTAATCCCACCCCAGGTGTGCAAAACATACAACATACCAAACTCCAAAATGGCACCCGTACATAGGTCACAGTTTTCAGAAAACAAGGTCCATAGAATGAAAATGTACAAATACTTTTCATGACAGAGTCTGACCAAAACGGAGCACTATCTCAAAAACATGAAAAGGCCAAGACCTCATTATTACTCCAACTTATGATGATTTCAAAGACCTTTTTCTAAGCAAGTTCATACAAGATTTGCAAACTCTAATCGATGAGCTAAGTAAAATTAGGCATGGGAAGGCTACGCAATCATGTATGACTGGTGGACCTATGTTAGAATTTAAACTTTGAAAGTTTGATCAATTCTTTAATTTACCTTCCAGAAGGTTTAACATTTTTAAGACAGCTGACACCTTGACACAAATTTAAAGTGTTGAAATGTTAGCCAGTTTGTGAAAGATGTTGCTCTAGAGGTGGCCATAGAAAATGTTGTCCAGTTTATTACGAACAAGCAACTTATAATCAGCAAGCAAACCTTTAGAGGAAAGATTCATTTTCATCATTTGGAGTCCACATGCAACCCATTACCTCAATCTCATTTTTGATAACATGGGGAAACTTTGTTTGATGAAAGAGGTTGTAAAGAGAACATAAGGCATCACCAAATATATGTACAACCACACATGGGTCCTTCACTTAATTAGACAGCTCACCAGGGTAAGGCATTTGTGAAAACCAAGTGTGAAACAATTGCTACTACTTTTATCACTTTGCATAGCTTGTATAATGCAAAAAGGGACCTAACAAAAATGTTTGTGAATGAGGAGCAGAAAGGCTCCAAACATGCTCCGACCCATGGAGGGATTTATATTATTGTGTGGATGTTTAAGGAGTCTTTTAAGTGTTGTGGCTGATGCTATTCAAGTAAGTTTATAATGTTTTGCTTCATTGTTTAATCTTGGTTTGAGATATTGGTTAAAGACCCATATACATGATTACAAGGTTATGAGTTCAATTCACATTCATTACTCATTGTCTTTTTCTATAACTTGCTAATTGAAATTTGCCATTCAATTTCATAAAGGTGGAAGAATGAGGACAAATTACCTATGGGGTATATTCATGAGGCCATGGATAGGGTCAAATAGGTGATTGCCTTATCTTATAATCACATGCAAAACAAATACAATTGTAGATGGACTTTTTAACTATATAGGCAGATTACATGTAGCAGGATACTACTTCAATACCAAATATTTTAATGACAAGTCCTTTGTAGAGGATGCAGAGATCATCACAAGCCTTCACAAGTGCACTGAGATAATAATGTCCAACAGTGATATTCAAAATTGATCCATATGGGATCCATACTATGTCATTTGAAAACAGTACCATGGGATCCATATGGCATACATAGATATAACCATTAGGTGACACTTGTGCACATGGACAAACACCCTAGGTGACACTTGGGAAAGGTAGCTTATGGCTAAGAACATGTGTGGGAGAGTATGGAGATTCTCAAGGGATATATAGGAATCTACTGGATCGCATTCACTGCTAGCACGTATGGCCTCCAATAGACCCATGGAAGTTTCTTGGGTAGAGCAAGAGCTATACTTTGTATATTAGCATTATAAAGATCCCATCAATTCACTTCAAAAAAAGCTTTCTAAAGCTATCAAATATGCCTATGTTCACATGCACATCGAGCCTTGCAGAACCAAAAAAGCAGCAAGCAATAATTTCGTTCTACACCAGTGGCAGTTTTATCTTGCGGTATCAGAGTTTTGCCTATCACAAGCGGTTGTTTTATTTGCTGGGCAACAATTTTGTAGCAACAACAGGCATATTGAATGCTTCCGTTTATTTTTGACATATAAACACCACCCAACACATCACCAGGACCTACAAGCATATCTAAAGCCTAGAGGACACCAACAAACTTCAAAAATCTAAGAAAGCAAATCTACAGGAAGATTCTTCCAAAACATGACATATTAGCTTGCAACTAAAGGTAACCTACAACACTGAAGTGGCATACATAGCTAGAAAAATCACTGGTTTTCCACAATTTCTTGTGAAACATAAGAGAAATTGTGGGCAAGTTTTTTTTTCCCCCCCTCGGCACTAAGAAAATCGCCAACTCATGGTGATATTTCTCGCCATTTTCTCACAGGAAACTCAGCAAGCCTCATACAGTTGGCAAAAAATGATGGCAAATAGAAAAATTAAAGAAAATTTTAAAAGGCCATTTGGCCTTATTTTTGCATTTTTTCTTCTCTCCAACTGTGAACAATTTTTTATAGAGTTTCATTATTAATAATTTTGAAAATAATGTGTTTTCTATATTTAGAGGAGTTTCAAAATTTCAACTACATCCACATAAATCTCTAAGAAAGTGACCATGGTATTTATGGTAAGCTTAAGTTCTTAAATGCAATAGAAATATAGAGATCTCTTAATAGTTCCATGTACCCTTGGGGAAAGAGACTAATTGATGAAATACACAAAATATTTGTAACTGCATCTGATTAAAAATCTAGTATGTTGAATACAGATCGCCATTCTTTTATTATTATACCAAATAGATTCTTCTTGACACCTCTTCCTAATATAATACTACTAGAATTTAAATTTTTGAAAATTGGAAGAAAATGAACATTGATGAAGAAAGGGAATATGAAGCTAAGAGTGGTAGTAAGTTTCATTGAAATCTTGTTCATTTTTCGAGGCACTTGAGGAGGAAGTGAAACATTTGAGAGGATTGGAGGATATATACCATGATGATCCTGTACCTGAGAAGCCTCCAATTCAACCACCTGTTCAAAGCCAAGGCCAACCATCTAGTTCAAGGGAGAGGAGGGTAGACCCAGGTGTTGTAGGTGAGTTGGAGAGGAGAGGGCAATCCTCCAAGGGAGGTCCCAGGTTCAAATCTCCACCCTACCATGGGTATCCAAAATCCAATTGATAATGTTGGTGCGGGCAGGGTCGGGTGCGACTCCCGGGTGACTTTGACGGTGTAGAACCCCCTGTTCGTGGTCTCTCAGACCAAGGCGGCCTTGCAAGGGGTTTTTCGCTTTTAAAAAAAAAAAAGGGAGAGGAGGGTAAAATAAAAAACAGTTTAAAAACTGCTTTATATTTTTGAAATTTTGTATTTGTATGATACTATGATGTATTTGGTTGGATTTGATGATCATGAATTGTAATTGTACTATTTTTTATGAATATCTAATATAAAATTAGCTTTCTAGCTCTCCAATTGTTTAAATTTTTTTTTATTTTTTAAATTGAAAATTTTTCTTCAGTTTTTTTTTTTAACGAATTTTCCCAAGTTGCCAATAAAATCTCCAAATTTGGGGTGCAGATTTTATCATGAGTTGCAAGTTTTCCAACTATGGGGGCATACTCAATTGGGTGAAATTGTGACAGGAAAAACACAACAAAATGAAAGAGTATGCTAGAGGTAGGCCTCTAAACTCTTTTGCTTGCTAGAAAACCACTTTGAAACTAACAACTCAGCATTATGAGACAAAAAGGATGCAAAGAAGCATCAAGATGCACCAATAGAGGACTAGAAACATCCCTCATAATGCAGTTCAATGAAATTGTGGAAATATGTTGAAATAGCCTTGTCAATCCTCCATTTTGTAATTGAACCAAAGCATATCCTTTACTTTGATAGTGTAAAGCTTCAATGATTTCCTTCATTGAACTGAGATTATTTAAATACAAAAGGTTTGACCAATATGGCATAACTTGTAATAGGACAACAACTACCCATAACTAATAGTGAACACATGAACCCTATGTTGAGTGGTTGCAACCACTCAACTTATTATGATGCTAACAAACTATGATGATAATAATTTCCTAACATTCCCCCCTTATTACATCATAGTTTAGAGTTTCTTGGAGAGAAAATCTCAAAATGCCTCAAACTTAACACGTGCAAGTGACTTGGTGAAGATGTCTGCATGTTGTTCCTAAGTAGGGCAGAATTTAAGCTGAATATTGTGTTGTTGAACATGTTCACGTATGAAGTGGCACTGAACTTCAATGTGTTTAGTGCGCTCATGGAACACTGGATTACGAACAAGTTTCAAAACACGTTGATTGTCGCAATACATGGTTGTTGGTTTAGTTTGTGGTACTCCCATGCTTGCTAACATACGTTTCAACCATATTGCCTCACAGACAACTCCTCCTGCAACATGATATTTTGCTTCTATGGAAGATCGAGCAATTGTTTGTTGTTTCTTACTTCCCCATGATATAGGTCTAGATCCTAGAAAGAATACATAACCAGAAGTGGATCTTCGATCATCAATACATCCTGCATAATCTGCATCTGTGTAGCCGGTTAAGAAGAATTGATCGCTCTTCTTATATTCTAGACCATACTCAATGGTACCATGTACATACCTTAATACCCTCTTTGCTGCCTTCCAATGAGATACTTTTGGTTCTTGCATGAATCATGAGAGGTAACTTACTGCAAAGTTGATATCTAGCCTAGTGTATGTTAGGTAAATGAGACTTCCAACCAACTGTCGATAGAGAGTTGCATTCACTGGTGGAGAGGAGTCAGATCGTGAGAGTTGTAGCCCTGGTTCCATAGGAGTCATCATGGGCTTACAATCATTCATGCGATATTTCTCAAGAAGTGTCTTGGCATATTTTATTTGTGAGACAAATATGCGGTGATGTGTCTGCCACACCTCTAATCCTAGACAATAGTGCAATAGTCCAAGATCGGTCATGTCAAATGAGCTTTTCAAGTCATCCTTTGCTGCAAGAATCATTTTCTCAGAACTACTTGTGATGACCAAATCATCTACATATACAATGATGATCACAACTTCCCCCCTTGCTCTTTGTGGTACAAATTTGGATCATATGGACTTCTCTTGAAACCATGCTTTTCAAAATGTTCATCTATTTTTATATACCAAGGCTCAAGGAGCCTGTTTGAGACCATAGAGAGATTTGATCAATTTACACACCTTTGTTTCTTGTCCAAGTGTAATAAATCCCTCTGGTTGAGTCATGTAGACTTCTTCCTTTAGGTCTCCATTGAGGAAGGCACTTTTGACGTCCATCTGATGAATCTTCCATCCAAACTGAGCAACTAGAGCAAAGATTTTGATGGTCTTTATTTTCGTTGTAGGTGCAAATGTTTCTTCATAGTCGATGCCCTCCTTTTGTGCATAGCCCTTGGCTACAAGTCGCACCTTGTATTTATCAATACTACCATCTGACTTATATTTGGTCTTGAAGATCCATTTGCATCCAATGGCCTTCTTCCCTAGTGGAAGATCAACAAGTTGCCAAGTCTTGTTCTTCATTAATGCTTGATATTCAATGTCCATAGCATCCTTCCAAGACTTAGATTGAAGAGCTTCTTGAACTATGGATGGTTCAAAAGTTTGTACAACAATACTCATCAAGGCCATGTTTACCTCATCACGAGCCATGTTGCATGTCCTCGGTCCTATGGTAGATGTGTCTGGAACTCCATCTATCCCTGAAGCTCTTAATGTGCTAGTGTACCACTTGGGTATTTTTCGTGTGTGATGTGGTGGAGCAGATTGGTTCATATCACCATCATTATTATCTTCATCATTGTTGTCTCTGGAAACTTCCTCATTAGCATCTTCTTCATCTTCATCACTGTGAAGTATTACTGGAACATAATTGGATGAAGATTCCTGTGGAGAAGATGAGGGTGACTCATTTTTCTCATCAAAAATGACATCATGGCTAATATACAATTTCTTGGTAGCTGGATCAAATAATCTATAGGCTTTTGATTCATCACTGTAGCCTAATAGAATGCATTGATGAGACTTCTCATCCAATTTTTGTCTCTTCTCCTTTGGGATGTGCATATATGTTGTACAACCAAAAACATGAAGATGAGAGATTGATGGCTTATATCCAGTCCATGCTTCTTCCAAAGTGATGTGATCAAGTGTTGAAGTGGGGGCACAATCAATCAAGTAAACCACAGTATGTACTATTGCTACCCAAAAAGGAGGTGCAAGTTGAGAATCTTTCAACATGCAACGAACCATTTCCATGATGGTTCTATTTCTATGTTCAGCAACACCATTCTATTGTGGTGTGTAAGCAATTGTCAATTGTCGACGAATGCCATGTTTCTTCAAGAAAGCAAAAAACTCATTGCTGGTAAACTCCCCCTCGATCTGAGTGGAGTACATGGATCCAATGACCTGTGAATGTCTCAACTTGAGCCTTAAACTATTTGAAGTAGAAAAAGGCTTCATTCTTGTTCTGCAAAAAGAATACCCACATTTTGCGAGTATGATCATCAACAAAAAGTTGAAAATATTGGGAGCCATTATAGCTTGGAGCCATGGGTCCACAAAGATCGGTATGAACTAGATCGAGAGGCCCTTTGGCTCGAGATTCTGAAGAACCAAATGGAGCTCGATGTTGCTTTCCAGCTAAGCAACAAGGGCAAATTTGAGTAGATTTCTTCAAGGAAGGAAGACCTTTGACCATGTGCTTATTTTGAAGTGCAATAAGATGGCCAAAACTTAAATGACCATATCATCGATGCCAGAGTGATGCAGAAAATTTAAGATTTGACAATTAATGCCTAATTGTCATGATGTATTGTATGAAGTTCAAACATTTTTCCTATTCCTTTACCATGTGCAATAATCATAGACTTTCTAGCCTTGTCACAAATGAGACATACCTTGGAGTCCTGTCATTTGTCAAACTCAACCTTCAAATTATGGTTGAGTAATTGGTTGATAGAGAGCAGATTCTTAGTGAGTCCTGGAACATACAAGACTTTTGTTATCTTGCATGTGTGTGACCCAAGTCGTAATTTAACATCACCTATGCCTTTGATGTCATAGGATGTGTCATCACCTAGGGAGACCTTTCCTGTATAATTGGAACAGTCTAGAGTCTGGAACCAGTCTTTTCGACCAGTCATATGTTTGGTTGCTCCAGAATCGACATACCAAACATCATTAGGATGACTTAGTTGATCATTAGCAGCATATACATGCTCTTCTTCTCCTGAGTGGTCATACTCTTCTTCTCTTGAGTGGTCGTCTTCGGCAACATTACCATGTTGTTGATGTATCTTCTTCCAATTTGAATTTCTCTTGTCAGTTGATGACTTCTTCTGTTGTGAATGCTTTGCTTGAGAAGAGGATCCATTTGTGAAAGGATTGTGCCAACATTCCTTCAATGTGTGACCATTTTTTCCACAAAGTGCACACGTCTTTTGCATGCGAGAATTGTTTCCTTGATGCTAGAAGTGTTGTTGAGGTCTTGTACCTCTTTTGATTGGTTACTTCCCCTTTTGATTTGAAAGGAGAACATGATCTTCATCTTGTGATGTATGAGAGGCTTCCACTTTTTGAAGTAGATTCACCAATTTTTCAAATGTTGGTGTTTGCTCAATGACATTTAGGGTTGTCACAAACACATTATACTTTGAGGGAAGAGATCTCAAAATAATGGGAACAAGTGTGTCATCAGACACCGTTTCTCCCAAGGCTTGTAGTGATGCACGCAACTCTGCAACTCGTCTCAGGAATGACTCGAGTTTTTCGCCATTCTTCATTTTTAGACAATGAAGTTGGCTTTGAAGGAACAAGATTTGGTTCTTGTTCTTTGCCTCAAATACTGTCTGGAGCTTGTCCCATGTGTCTTTTGTTAGGTTGTGGAGTCTGATCTCGGCAGTTATCTATTCCTTAACTGGACTGTAGATGCCCAATCCCGAACCAAAGGCAGAAAAAGGAAAAGTTAATTTTAGGATTGGCTAAAATTAAGTTTTTCTAATTGTAAACTTTCTAAGTTTGAAGTAGGCCTTAAGTGGGGATTGGGTTAATTATAGGATGTTTGTTTTAGCATGCATGTAACTGGTTTCCCTATTTATGTAATACCTCCGATAGAGAGGATGGTGTATCTTGTCTATGGGAAGTGCATAGGATTGTGCATATCCTGTAGAGAGACTAGGAAGCTTGGTGTAGAGCTTGATGCAAGGGTGTTTGCATGTTGAATTAATGTTAGAGTAATTGTGTGGAGATGCTGGTGTTTTGAAGAGGGATTTGCAACTGGATGTGTTATAGGATTACTCCCTTCAGAGATTGTATTGGTGTTAATGCAAAAGACTGGTGTTTCTTGGTGGATGTAACCCACACTGGGTGAACCACATTATATGCCGTGTTTTCTCTTGTCTTGCTTGTTTATTGCTCTTCTGTATTTTATATTTTATGCAGTGAATCCGAACAATTAGTATCAAAGCGAGTTTGGGATTCAGGATTGAGTGGGAGCGAGAAAGGGCAGAATTGCCGACGGTGGCGTGGCGGTGGTTACGGTGGGGGTTACGACGGCCGAAGCGACGACCGAGGTGAGGCGGCATCTACGGCGACGGACTCCCCAGTGGATAGAGCAGCGGCGGGAGCGTGATGCGGTTCCGGCCAGTTTGCTGACGCGGACAGGAATATGTGAGGAGGAGAGAATAATATTCTGTGAATATATGTAGAACGATAGCCGGTAGGAATACCTGTTCAAGATAGTGGTGATAGGGGATTCTGCGATGGGGAAGTCGAATCTGTTGTCGAGGTATGCTCGGAACGAGTTTGATCCCAACTCGAAGGCGACCATAGGCATGGAGTTTCAGACCTAGGTCCTAGAAAACGACGTATCGGAGGAGATAGCGAGGGCGTGGGCGATGTTGCCCGAGGGCTTCCGGTCTCGAACGCGGGAGAGGGGTTTCATACACATGGGGTGGGCCCCGCAAGTGTACATTCTTTCGCATCCGTTGGTGGGGGTGTTCGTGAGCCACTCGGGGTGGTCGTCTATGTTGGAGGCGGTGAGGTATGGAGTGAGGAATGTGCTATTGCCGATGGTTAACGATCAGGCAATGGACGCGAGACTATTTGCAAATGAACTGAAGGTCACCATGGAAGTTGAAAGGGAAGTGGATGGAAGTTTCACGGAGGAGCATATTCGAAAGGTTGTGGTTACTGTGATTGAGGAGGACAAATTCTTCGAGAAGGATGAAGTTGAAGGAGGAAGACTGGAGATTGGTCAAGCAATGGGAGCTGTGAGTAAGAGGCATGTCCAGGGGGATGGACATGGCACCGATTTTGATGCATGATTTCAAGATGGATCACATGATGCGGTTGTGGCAAGTCGCATTGTGTGTGTGCATGCTATGGGGGCAGACATGGTATGTGGATCTTGTCAGGATGGTGATGGTTGAATCATCATGATGCATGGGCGATCGTGGAGATGTTGAAATATCACGGATTTGTGGTAGGTAAGATTGTGTGTTGCTTGTTGATCACAGGAAAAGTGCGTGGATGACACATGTGATGGTTCAAAGCATGGTTACAACAATCTGGAGGAGTTGACATTCCTTGTTTGGCTTGAAGATGTTCTTTGGCGGATGCAACAGCTGTAGAGTTGTTGTGAATCAGTCTCCAAGTGGGAGATTGTTAGGTTGTGGAGTCTGATCTCGGCAGTTATCTGTTCCTTAACTGGACTGTAGATGCCCAATCCCGAACCAGAGGTAGAAAAAGGAAAAGTTAATTTTAGGATTGGTTAAAATTAAGTTTTTCTAATTGTAAACTTTCTAAGTTTGAAGTAGGCCTTAAGTGGGGATTGGGTTAATTATAGGATGTTTGTTTTAGCATGCATGTAACTGGGTTTCCCTATTTATGTAATACCTCCGATAGAGAGGATTGTATCTTGTTTATGGGAAGTGCATAGGATTGTGCATATCCTGTAGAGAGACTAGGAAGCTTGGTGTAGAGCTTGATGCAAGGGTGTTTGCATGTTGAATTATTGTTAGAGTAATTGTGTGGAGATGTTGGTGTTTTGAAGAGGAATTTGCAACTGGTTGTGTTGTAGGATTACTCCCTTCAGATATTGTATTGGTGTTAATACAAAATATTGGTGTTTCTTGGTGGATGTAACCCACACTGGGTGAACCACATTATATGTTGTGTTTTCTCTTGTCTTGCTTGTTATTGCTCTTCTATATTTTTATATTTTATGCAGTGAATCCTAACATCTTTGGCTATGGTTGAGTCACGAATGAATGGTTGAACTTCATCAAAGACACCAAACATGATGATCAACCGAGCCTTCCTATCTGCTTTGTCAAACTTTATTAGTTCATCATCATCTATGTCAAGACGGGTAGTGGACCCATTTACAACTTCCCACACTTCCTCAAACTCAAGTTGATTTTTGAGTTTAGTTTTCCAAGCAGAATAATTATTCCCTCGCAATAGCTAGGAATCGAGTAATAGAAACTTTGGTGCACTACTAGCCATGTTAAATCTTCACAAAACTGGAAAATTTCAATTCCGCTAGGTTGGCCTCGAAAAATACTTTCTAATGCATATATAAGCCTATACTTGCAAATTGATTAATGCCTCGAACTGCAAAAAACAGTCTTGTCGAGCTTTTAAAAAATATTCGGTGGAGGGGATTGAGGTCTTTTTCTCCAACCAAAGTCTCCAAGGAATATTCTTAGAATATTCCTTTAGTGTTCAACACTTTAAAATATTAGGTGAAGCTCCTTGCTTTTCACCTACAGTTAATGAAAAGAAAGAACAAAAAATATTTGTAGGGTTCAATGAGCCCTCCCACGGTCCATGTGGGATAAATCAAACATATTATTTCACGGTCGTTGACTATCATGTTGCATGGGTTTTGTTAAACCAAAGTGGACAGCAGGTTTTGGAGCTTCTTCACCACCAAAGGCCCCCGTGGGCAAAGCACATGTGATCAAGTGCTCAACATGGTGCGCCAGTTAGTGGACCAAATTCAGGCAATGGGATGGTAGATTTAGCATTTACAGCAAGATTGAGCAAAAACGCAGGCTAGATTTCATTGAGCATCAACCCCAACGACCCCAATATGGTGGGCACACGGGCATTGCTTGTCTTCAGAGCCATGAATTGACATTAATTTCTTATAAAGGGTACTGTACAAAATGAGTTCTGGTTGCCGGAAAACACCAATCTCCAACGTTGGGGTCGTTGTACAAAGCTACCTAGACATGTGCATGGCATCGTTGTTGAAGTATGCAGGGTCTTTCCAAGAGAAGCAAAGTGAGCTTAACGACTTCAAGGGCATCAAAAGAGGTTGAAACTGAGGGTGAACGACCACGTGTAGAATTCGCCCAGGCCTACTGCGATGGTTTCAACTGCGACCCCTTCATCAAGTATTTGGGCAATTGCAAGTACCACTACAAGCAACTATTCCAAGGTGTGGGGATGTCCGATTACAGCTACAAGGTTACCAAGTATCTCTATGCCACATCCAATATAAATTTAATAAGGTTCTTCCAGAGGCCGTGCTTGCAGAAGGTGTTCAAATTAATTAGTATTGCCCTCGCTTTGGTAAATTCGTTTGCTACCAAAGGAGGCGCTGCAAGGAGTGCTTTGGAGCCCCTCCGTGTTGAAGCAAGAGGAAGGCCTAGTGCTCTTCCTCACAAAGGTATCGAGTCCCAATGGATCAAAAGGAGAGTTGGCTCTTCCTTCGATCTCCTGCTCTGATACCATTAATAGTGTAAAGCTTCGATGATTTTCTTCATTGATCTGAGATTATTTAATACAGATGGTTTTCCCAATATGGCATAACAACCTGTAATAGGACAGCAACTACCTGCAACTACCCATAACTAATAGTGAACACATGAACCCTGTGTTGAGTGGTTGCAACCACTCAACTTATTACGACACTAACAAACTCTGATGATAATAATTTTCCTAACACAATTTGCCCATGGACTTTCAACCTAAGGGATTCTCTACAAAGTCCAGGTGTCATTGCCCTATATGTGCATGTTTCTTTCATTATTTTGGTCGTTATTTGCATTCATGTCTGGCTTTTGGGAATAATGCTTGGATTTATGACCAAACTAGAACATGTGACCATCTAGCTGTGCAAAACATTATGTATGCAATAGGGACTGATTGTAAACACGTAATCAACCATGTCAAGCTCTCCCAGGTGTATTCTTTCTTCTTGTATCATGTTTGGCATTGGATCTTCTTGCACATAAAAGTAGATTTCATGCAAATTACGATGGTTCCAGTAGGAACTAGAATCTAGGATTTCTTAAGCGTCTCAGTAATCTTCCATGTATTAGACTGGATTTGTAATACAAAGTTCCATAAACTATCTGTTTGTGGTTCCATTAGTAGGAATTACAGATTTGGAATTGAAGCTAGCAATAAGTTGCAGATTGGCTAGATTTTCTCCTCACTGCAGTGCATTAGAGGCAAAGATACTCAGAGACAAGGTAAGTTTCATTTTTTGACCTCAAAAATAATTTTTTACAATTTAATAATTTATTGACTTGTAAAAGTTGAATTTAAATATACTTAAAATTTAAAACGATTTTAGTTTTTTATTTCCACTTTTATAGATTTATGGTAGAAGGCCTATGGCACCAAAACCCCAAACCTTCAACACGTAGCCATTTGCTTTTTATGCCATCCATCCAGCGCTTTGGATTTAGTGCAATTTATAGCATGTTTGAGTACATTCACTTCAAAATATGTAATACATTAACCCAAAAAAGGCTAAATGCCTTTCTCATTATTCACCACAATCTTCACCTCTAACAAATACGAATTATGGCCAGCAATTATAAGATGAAAAACTTAGATGCAGGCAATCCAACATCTCAGTGGATCAAAAAGCAACAAGACCAACAACAACACTCTTTTCATCATAGAATTTGTAAGCATAGAACAAAATGCAGTGGAAAAGGCGGACGAAGAGACATAAGCACAAACAAAGAAAGCATCAAAATTTTTAATGGAAAGGGAAAGTATCCACTATGGCTAGGTGATATTTTATGTTTTCGATTGATTTGAGACAACCTGGAATCATATTGTAACATATTCTATATAATCAAATTTTGGAATTCAACATAAAACCACGATCTGGTACCCTTTATAATTTCATGCATATTTGTTCTTTCTTTAAGTTTAAAAGATTAAAATTGAAGGTTTTTTTAATATAATTCCATGTGAGATGCATCTATGAAAATATTTGAATTTTACACGTTATTCATTTGCCAAGTTTTTGTTAGGTGTGAAGTCTTGGCCAAGTTCAACTCTCACTACTTTGTGTAAGCGTACCATGACTAAATGTAGAATGTATTTGTTTGGCCCAGACAAGTCTTGTCTAAGTCTAACTCTCACTACTTTGTGTAAGAGTACCATGACTGCATGTAGAATGTATTAATTTGGAAGCCTTGCAATTAACCTTATTTGATAGGTCACAATTATATTTTTATTTTTGCTTCATACTTTTGAAAATATATACATATATCGTAAAAAGCATTTTGATGTAATTGGGTTTGTGCAAGGTTCAAAGGTGATCTTGTCTAGGCCAATCAAGCCCTTGGGTGTATGTGTCCTTGGCAAGGTTACACTCATGCACAGGTGCAAGGACACCCAAGGTGTGAGTACAGAGTATCTGATGGAGAACACGTGGCTAAATATTTTAAATAAATAAAAAATAAAAACATACGTGCCTATGTTATGTATCCCCACATTAAATGTCATATATCAATGCATCAGAAAGAAACTTTACAGTCAAGATTAATCTTTTTCATTTCAATTTTGTTTTTTGTTTTTTAAATTTATATATTTTGTTTCATTTTTCGTCTTTTTATGTGAAACTCCACCATGGGGGCCAAAGGAATGTTGGGAAGTGTGTCAAATGCACTTGGTGCACCCTTGAGGCACCGAATTCATTCAGATGCCTCATTGAGCGCATCATAGGGTGTGAAGCACATATTAGGTGTGGGTGTGTCACACGTAAGGCCCGAAACCTTGGAAGTGAATGTGTTGATGGCAACAAATGTGATTAGACCAACAAATCATAGGATTGACCTCCAAGAGTGTCATAGTGTAATGCATGTGTTTGAAGCCTCACCATAAAGTTTCACATAATGAGAATCGTCCATAGTTAACATTTTGACGTTTTGAAGGGTCCTACTGATTTGGAGTGCTAGCGTAGAATTCTTAAATTTGATGGAATGGAAACATATCCTCCATACTCTTTAATGTGTGAAAATTACCTCGATAATGAAATCTGTCTTGAGTAAGAAACCATGGGAAAATGGAAACCATAGAGTATAAATTAACTTTCCATGATTTTCTCAATTTGTAGATGAAGTGATCAAAACATACTTTCACATCATTCAACAAAAACATCTGTATAGGGGCAAATGCAATCTATTAAAGTATAAAAGTTTCAAATAGTCAGATAACTCATTCATGGTATGCAGAAGAGCAAGCACACAAAACATAGCATCATCATGATAATTGGACAGCACATGGCTAAATCCCTTTCAAAGCATTAAATGCTCTAGATTATACAACACTCAATTCAACTTTCTATCCAAAGAATTATACATTAAAGTTCCTTAAAAATCCTGAAACTGGTACCAAGTTTCAGCAGAAAAAGGGGTCTACCCTAACCATTTGGAAATCCCCCTACGTGTCTCATGTTCAGCATGGCTAGCCCCTGAGATCAACACAAAGAAAGTTCTATACTTGATTCTTGCTGTAGTTTCATTTAACATTTCATCATGCTTTCCACACCAAGCTCCAAAAATAGAACTTTAGTTGTGTTGACAACTAGCCAATTCTCACAATCTTATGTTTCATGTAATTTGCTAATACTAAAGTAAGGCCTCGTTATATCTCAAATTCCCTTACATAATTCCTTGTACAGCGATTAAAAACCTAAAATTTTTCTCCCACCGCATCCTTCTTATAAATATTTATAGTTTTGAATACCTTCGCACAAAATTTTGGTGCAAAACCAAGTTTGTTAATTAACAAATCCCAAGTCAATGTTTCAGAGGCTCCATTCACAAAATCGCAAAGCCCACAAGAGTCTTCATACTTTAAGAATAGCCAATTCAAACAATACTCTTTTTATTTAAGGGACACTTGTTACTGCTAGAACTCGATAAATGTAAATCTAAGGTCCATAAGAAAATTGTATGATTTAATTCATAAGCTCTTGCCACCACAAATTATGTCCCCTTTGCTCTCCAAGCTATTTGATATTCACTTTGGAGAGATTTGTTTCCACCTTCATTCTAGTTTTGACGAAAGACTTTGCTTAAAAGGATAAATTTAGGTAAAATATACAACTCTCACTTTCACTAGGCCTTGGTTCTCATGTAGGTTTTAATTTAATTTAAGATATAATTAAACATATAAATAAAAATGAGAACCATAGTTTTATATTCCATGGCGAGGTGTCCCGCATTTCAAGGCCCACCTTGGAGACACAGCTCAATGTCCCAAAAAGCCATTCCACTGTACACAAGAAAACTTTCCCACCATATTGTGCCATGCCCATCCCAAATACTTCATGGCATAGTTACGAAACTCGACGAGTTTTTCAAAAACTCGTCGAGTCCTTACCCAAGTCGGCCTCGCAGGTTTTTATGACTCGGCTTGGTGAGTTTTTCTGGACTCACCGAGTTAATTTTTTTCCTTTAGTTGCGAGTTTTTTTGGACTCGTAAGTCCTAGAAAAAATCTTGGCTGCAGCGGCAAAAAAACAGAAAAACAGCATCAAATTTGTTTTTTTCTAAATTGACCTTATTTTTGCTATTTCCACTTGTTGAGAGAGCAAAGAAAAGGTGAAATTAGACCTAAAAAAACACTCATTTGCATCTTAAACCCAAATTTTCCTTAGTTTTCAAGAACCTAACGGCCACCCAGCAATTACATTTGAGGCAAACAAACAAGAACCAAAAGGAAGGCTAATGCCACAAGGCCCACCTGCTTACAAAGGATCAAAGACGAAAGGAAAAGAACAATTAGTCAACAGAGTGCAGGGCTAAGGTAAAGATCAACAATGGAAGTTGAGACCAAAAGGATAGACAACATTTAGAGGAATCTAAACCAATCTTGTATGGAGTTCCATGGCAATATGTCCCACCCCATGCAAAGTGTAACACCTTCAATATTCAAGAGCAAAATTTCTTTGCACTTCCTTGTAATATACATTCTCTAGAACATTCATCTAACCACTGGGCCTAGGAACAAACAAATGCTTCTAAAATCCTAACCAACACAGGAAACATTCACCATGTTTGAGGCAACTCAAAGGCGTCAAGAATTAGACACGAAAGATTGGAACAGTACAATGCTTGGGCCCTCTCACAATCCAAGTGAGATTTATAAGATGCACATAAACTAGCAAGAGGCCATTTGAAGAAGCACAAAATGTCCTTGAGGTTTCTTTCTAAGGAAGAAAAGTTGACTAAAAATCGTGATATGTAGTTATACCCTTTGAAGGATAACATACCATCCATACTCTGTTCAGTGTTGGTTTGAGCATTGCACCTGTGTATGGCCACAAAACCAATATGGGAGATAACATGACTTGAAGTATTTTCTAATAGTAGCCACTAGCCCATATATAACCATTCGTCTATGGAAGACATCCCATAGTACAGCCACAATCTGAGAATTATGGAAATTAGAGGGGATACGTACCAGCCCTATGTACTCTCTCTGGACTCTGACTTGATATGAAATATTAGCAAACACTACATATTCATCAGGAGGAAATAATTACAAATAAATTACACATTAAATGACAACAAAAGGACCTGTAGATGCTCCGAGACTGAATATAACAACCACCCAGCAGTTATATTGATGTGTGTTTTGTCACTTTCGTCTGTAGTTTAAGGTTGTATTGCTTACAGTATTAATTTTGGATTTGTATAATGTTCATTTTTGTTATATGCATGAAAAAAAAAACTTTTTCCAATGAAAATTTGCATTTTTTTTGGGTTTTTTTTGGTCAAGTTTTTGCCGAGTTTATTTGCCAAGTCCAAGTCTGAGTCAAAAATTGGCCTTCAAAGTCCACGCCGAGTCCAAGTTTCTATACTATGCTTGATGGAACATATTTAAATAGACAAGTGATAATTTAGAAATAATTTTGTTTTAAATCCAAAGCAATGTGATGTTAGAGCAACAATTCACAATTACCAGGGCATGGTTTAAGTCCAAATTCCCACAGAGCAATAAGTTGGCCCATAATCTAGAGGACATGCCACTGAGGTGGTCGTGTAAATAAAGTGGGGTACACTCATAAAGGACAACCCAAGTTCAACCTCATATTGCAACAACTCAACCCATAATCTTAGTGTAAATTTACAATTAAAACAAACAAGAAAGAAAGAGGTGTCATCAAGAATGTTTTTCTTATAAATGTGAAAATCTGCAACCTATAGATCAATAAATTTCAAACCTATGTTGCATGGAAACAGATATGGAAATCGTATCAAATGTCAATAGAACAAATTTTCAAGAACCCTAATATGGATAGGGCTATACAACACTATAAAAGGCCATATACATATATAAAACAAGACAATGACACAAAAATGACCACATATATAAGTTTTGAAAAGGATATTTTCATATATAGATATATATAGAAGGAAGAAAAGACAATGACACAAAAATGTCTACACATACACAAATTTAGAATAGGACATTTTCATTAATAACGAACACGAATGTCATTATTTTGTAAATTTAAGATTTCCTTTTTCTTTTTCTTTTTCTTTTTCTTTTTAATTGTGCATTCTTCGTTTAATCTCATATCATGGAAACAGCTCTAGATGTGACTAGGCCATATCCAAATGTATTATATATGCACAAAATAAGGGTATGTATCCAGATATGTTTGCATACAGTACAGCAACCATGTATTTGGATACATTTGGTTATGTTATCTTAAAAGTATCGTGTACGTATCCAATACGCAGATACAGCTACCCAAACAAGAGGATTGTAACTCTGTATTTCCATTTCCATTTTCCACTTTATTTTAATGCAAAATAGTTAATGTTCCAAAAGTCTTTAAAGAAAATTACAATTTTGCCACACACCCAGGATTCCAACCATGGCTAAAATCAGAGAAACACTCAGCACTATGGAAATCATATCTGATCAAGTCCTAGTCACAAAAGTCCTCCAAGAATGATGCAGAAGCATACAAAAAGTCCGTCTTACATAGTTTAAAAAAATATTTCTATGGAAACTTTTCTAGAATAGATTTTCTTTCTATAAAGCTTTTTCCCAGAATAAATATATTTTTGTCAGGAAAAGGAACTTAATTCCTAGGCAGCATCTGATTTTACAAAACTAATTCTTAGAAAAGGATAAACTCTTCTAGTTAACGCGATATGTAATTGTCTTAGGAGACAAAAGTGATGTCACTTGAAGTTCAACGCAGAAGAAGTTACAGATGAAATCTGTATCCTAAATCTTTACGGATGTTTGTTCATTTTTTAGTTATTTCATTTTATTACATGTGATTTCAATGATTGTCCTGGCAATTTTATATCATAGTACTTTAGCACTCCTTTCCTTTTAAGTCGGCACAATATCAGATGATATCTACTCCCATAATAATTTCAGCCCAAAGTGAACATAATTTGACTATTTTTCGACATAATTTGCTACAAATATCCAGAATTCTGACTAAAATAATGTTATCCACTTTAAATAACGACGAGAAGTGGCCCTAAATGACTTATTTCTCCACAGTTTACTTTAATATGCAGAAATGCAGTTTAATTTAATAGATTCGCAGCAAATCCCCGTGTACATCAGGCCTAATTTGATTACGTAAGATTTTATGTCATTTAATACCAATTATTGCAGATCGACAAAGAAACACAGTATTTGATTCAGGGAAAAAGAAAATAAAGTAAGGCAAAAATTAAATAAAGGAATGCGTACCGATACACGGCGAAGAGGCACATTGGCCTTGAAATGCACGTAGTCCCCGGGAGCACTCGCCATTACAATTCAATCGTAAAAATTCTGAGAATAATAGTCCTCTACTCTAATCATTCTCGGATTGAAAAAGTGACCTTGAAGAACTGTAGAACAGGCCGAGCATTAATGATTCGGAGAGATCAGAAGGGCAGTAACCCTAGGTGAACCTACCAGTCTACGAGATTGATTTGCGGCTCGTAGCGCTACGTCAGCATTTGCGTGTACTGGGATGCTGACAGGCCTGCCAACGTGGACGTGTCACTCACAGGTGTCCGTCGCGGCTTAACTAGTGCGCTTCTTCGTCGAGGGTTGCTGACAGTCTCGGAATTGCTAGGGATTGTGATCGCCTCTTATCTGTACGAAACAGTCGCTTTGATTATTTTATGTTAAAAAATGGATAGGGTTCGGTAGTTATAGAGTGCTTGTTGGTCAGTTGTATTACTGTCAATTAAACACACGTTTAACTTCTTTACGTAAAAGTTAATTATATTAATTTATTTTTCAATTTATTTATACTAATTTGTTTTTCAATTTATTTGGTATTTTTTATAATTAAAGAAAGTTTTAAGATAAGTTATGAAATAAAAGATTTTAATTACGTCCGTGAGACCCAAATATGGTCTATGGGATCTCAAATATGGAAGTACAATTACTTAAATCATATCATATGATTTTTAATATCTTTGAAAATGTTGTTCTTCTCCTGTTGATTTGTGTTAGCAATTCCTCAACTTTTTTTATTTTACTGTCTTCAAATAAATCTGCCATAAACTCGTTCCCAAGTGTTTCTTTGTATTTGTCATGGATATATGAAAAACTTGGGCATTTATAGATGAAGTGTTCCTTTGTCTCTACTGCCCTGTGCTGCATAGAGTACATATCCTTTCTTCCCATTGTTCTTTGAGCATTGTCCATCTCCCTATTTCACATCTAAGCCTATGAGAGCTAGTCCTTATCTGAGCAATGAGTATTTTTTCCTTCCACTTGATTTTAGCGTCTATAGACGCTTTTTCCTTGTGGTCATACCTGGGGTTAAAATTTGCAATATAATATTGTCTTTTTCTGCTTGCATTTTTCCACATTCCATTTCTGACCTTTTCATTCACATAATTTTTTGTCTTTGTTGACATTTGGGCATTCATTTATGTTGATTTCCCAACGTTTCATCCATTTCTGATTTTGTTTCATCCATGTATTCTTTCGCCTATGCAACTCTTCGTCCCTAGCTGCCCTAGGCCATCTATCATTTGTCATTTTTCTGTTGTTTTCAAGTAACACAACAGCTTGGTTATAGCAATTGCTTCTAAACTGAACATTCCAGTTTCAGCTAGAATAATTTCATAAGGGGTTGTGGCCTTAATTTTAAGAAAGTTTGTGATTAAATATTTTTGAATCCTTTTTATTTGTCTCCATTTTGCATTTGTTGTGCCACTAGCCCACACCTCGCAACCATACAATAAAATCGGTGTAACAAGTAGGCCAAATAAGACCTTGGTGGTCTTTCAGTCCCACAACTCGGCATTCCTACACCTGTTTAAGAATAAATTAGCAAGATAAGTTATTATTTTTTTTTTTCAAATTTAAGAATAAATTGATCATGTTAAAAAAAATCGAATTTATTTAATATTTTTAATAATTAAAAAACTTCGAAAATTAATGTTGGTCTTAAATTTTCGCATTAATACACCGTTTTATAAATTAACTAAAAATATAACAAAGTTTATTAATTGCTTTTCATATTTATTATTTTTATTTATATTAAATAAAAATATTTTTTACTACCACTTTTTTTAAAAGGTTATATGGATTAAATGTAACAAATCATATGTTTTGGGCATTTTTTTTTATACATTTTTTGGTATAGAGTGAAATTGGTAACGGTATTCGTCATATTATCCTCCAATACAATTCAAATCCGGAAAGTTGCCACTATAACCCCATCCCACCTCGGTAAACTTTTACTCCATGTGAGGAGACTCAAAGGGGCTTGGGATTGGAACCACGGAACTCAAGTTGGTAAACACTCAGCAAAATCTCTCTATACATATATTATCTAATACTATTAGAACCTAGGCTTCCTCATTAACATATTTAAACTAAATCTATGTACTCCTAGAAATTCAAGGTATTTAATTTATTAAACTCTTACTATTTGATTTTTTTATTGTTTGTAGACGCATCCTTCTCAAGCACATTTGGAAGTGCAGATGCAAAAAGGTGTTTACTGGATCTGCTTCTCCATGGAATATGGTTTTAGCAGACTTGACCTTTGATTTTTGTGTTACATGTGGCACGAATTCATTCCCAAGTCTATGGGACTTTCAACACACCTTGAGATGTTATTGATAGACTTTCTCATCAACTTTCTCATATGGTTCAAGATCTCCAGAAGGTCCAACAAGAAACTAAAAGGAAAGCAGTTAGCAATAATGAACAAGTTCAAGTTTTGATTACTTCTATTTTTTTTTTAAGACTTCAGACGATTTCATGAAAGATAGGGCCATAATTTCTCCGAGCTCTCCCACAAATGAGTGTTTGATATAGCTATAGTCTTTTGGTTGTTATTAGCTTCTATTCTTATATATATTCAGTTATAGATGCTTTACTCCTTATCCACCTCATTTTGTTTATTTTATTTTTTAGCTGGTGGACACTATTAGCTCCATAGTAGTGTAATGTTTTGGGTTAATGAGTTAATATAATCTAGTTAAAAATAAACTAGCTTAGATATATAAAATATATATATCTATAAACGCCAAGAGTTATCAATCTCGAGGCGTCTATGCACAATTATTATATTAAAATATTTTTCGATGATATTTTTTAAAATATATTATAAATGTATTGATAAATATAACATGCCAAAAATATTTTTCGCAACGCCTGGCGCTGTGTGTTGCTCCTGCAAAAACTTAGGGTTTCATAGATGCGGAGAGAAGAGTTCGAGGAGAGAAGCAAATAATATTAGAAAGTTTGGGCACCATTTTAGTTTAAATAGTTTAAATATTTTTTAAATATTTTAAATCCACCGTAACCCTTAATGTCGGCGGATAATTTTCTTAATGTCGGCTTTTTAATAAAATATTAATATTTTTTACGGCGTGGCTGACCTTCCTGGCTGCCATTGTAGGACACCTATCAACGTAATAATATAATATAAATTAATTAAAAAATTTAAAGCATTGTCAAAATAAAATTTGATAATAATTCCTAACAATTACTTAATAGCTGAAAAAGTGTTTTGAAAAAATTTGCTCTGCTAGGGTTTGATGCAAGACTGGCTGTGCATTTTTCATAAGGGTTTTAGTGGGAAAATCCTGTCTGCTGCATTAACACCGCCTTGAGGCGGTGTTAATTCACCCTTTTTAATGGTTGTCGCTCATGCAGTCGGCTCCATTTATTCTGAGTCCGCTAGAGAGCTCAATGGTACAGGGGAAGCGTCCGTGCAAGTTCATTCTGACAATGTATCACAAGGTAAAGGCCCTGTCCCTGAAGCTGTTATTCCTTTGCATGAATTCCATACAGCTTGTGAATGGTTTGAGAGTCATACCCTGGTGGGTTATTTTTTGGGTCGTATCCCATATGATACCCTTATTCGTTCATGGGTCCAACAAGTTTGGGGCCCATATGGAGTCAAAGTGGAGAATGTACAAAACCTTACAAAAGGGTATTTCCTTTTTCACTTTTCAGATCCAGCTCAAGCACAGAAGGTTCTGTCTAGGGGTCCATGGACTGTCCGTAATTCTCTGTTGATTTTGCAACCCTACTCTCGAAATTTCCAAGTCAATGATCAAGTTGCACTAGAAGTCCCGGTGTGGGTTGAATTCCCTGGTCTTCCTATTCCTCTTTGGGATTTTTTGCAGAATTCAGTTGCCCCCTTAGGTAAGTTTGTTTACCTTGAGCCAGAAAAGTTTTTCTCCGCTCGACCCACTAGAAGGGTTTGTATCAAAGCTGACCTTACTAAGGATTTGCAGGAGTTTATTGATATTAAAATCGGGGACCAATCCATAAGGCAAAGAGTTGCCTATATCAATTTACCCAATACCTATTATCGGTGTCAATCTACAGCTCACAAAATTCGAGAGTGCCCTTTGATGGAATGGAAATATAAGGCAAATCCCTCGCCCACTCCTGCGGCTCCTGCTAATGGCTCGCGGGGAAACACTGAAGAATGGACTACTGTCTCTAGCAAGAAATCTCGTGGTACTAAGCAACAAGAAGCTTTGATTTCTGCTGCACAACCTGCCCCTTCTCCTTCTCAAGACATGCAAGCTTCTGCTGAAGTTGTTCAGAATCTTGTTGATACGGCCCCTCTGGTTGTTGACATGCAACCCCCAGTTCCACCAGTGTCTCAACTTCTTTGGTCAGGGCCTTCTTTGGCCTCAGTGGTGGCAGCTCCAGATAATTCTTCAATGGAGGAGGGTCGGGCATTGAAGGTTCGTCGCTCTCGTAGCCTTATTCAAAATGATAAACGTCGACAACTAAATAGTGATGCTTTCCATGCGACCTCCAACTATTTTGGCTCACTTACAGGTTTGGGTGATGCAGAGGATGTCATGGAGATCATGCATCCTAAAAAATCCCAATGATTTTTTTATCATGGAATGTTCGAGGACTGACGGACCCGGTCAAAAAATATTTGGTTCGAAATGAGATGTCAAATGTTTCTTGAATGCATGGAAGCCTCGATATTTTATGTCTACAAGAAGTTAAGATTTTTTATTTCAATCTGCAGTGTACATGTGATTTTTTGTGGCCACGAAGTACCTCTTTTGCCACAAAGCATTCCTCGGGAAAAGGAGCCGTCACTATCCTTGGGCCTCGATTACAAAAGAATGTTGTGACTTGGGGTGTTGACCCATCCAATCAAGCTATCTAGATTTTGCTTGAGATTTGTGGAAAACCGCTTGGGGTGGTTAATGTGTATGCCTCAAATGTCGCTTCTGATAGATGCGAGTTGTGGAGATGGCTTGCCATGAATCTACCATTTGCCACTTGGGTGCTCTGTGGAGATTTTAATATGGTGGAGAAATCTTCTGATAAGGTCAGTCATGTCCCGATGCGGTGGTGTTTAGGTGAAAGAGAAGCTTGGTTTTTTATGAAAAACAAGCTTCGCCTTTATGACCCTAATTCCTGCTTCTCGCCTTCTGACTTCTCGCAGGCTCTTTGGTACACCTGGTCCAATTTTTAGGTTGCTTCTTCTAGGGTTTTGGTAAGATTGGACAGAGCCATGATTTTTGAGTGTGACAACTTTCAGTTCTCCCGTCTTTTGCCTTCTTCACCGTATGTGTTGACTTTGCCTGGTACTACACTGTCTGATCATTCACCTATTTTATTCTCGGTGGCAATGTTAAATTTTCAACCTAGAGTGCATTCTTCATAGTTTTACCTAAATGTTTCTTTTTTGCATAGATTTAGCATGAAAGCTCATATATGCCGCATTTGGAATTTGATTCCTAGACCTGATGGTATTTCTGGAAGGATTGAATGGTGGAATGTTGCCATTCAATGAACCACTAAGGTGTTGCGAACTCTGGGTGTTGAAGTTGCAAAAACAACGAAAACAGGCTAAGTCTGCCTTGCAAAGTGAGCTATCCAAAGCCTGTCTCAGGCTTGAAGCCTCTCCTTTCAACTCTGTTGCTCAATCTCAAGTTTCTTCCATTCGGCATGAGCTAAAAAAGGTTGATTTGTATGAAGCCAAGGGGGCTCAATTACATGCTCGAATGCATTGGCTCAAAGTGGGGGACAAAGTGACCAAAGAATTTTTTTAGCGCCTCAGACCTCCTGCTCAACATTCTCAGTTTCAAGCCATTCAAGTTGATGGACAGAGATTTACAGATATTTCAGACATTATCAAAGTATTTGTTTCACATTATCAAGGTGTTTTTGCTTCTCAACCCCTTGATGATACTAGAAGGCAAGCTCTTGTTGATTGTACCACTGTTGTCCCCAACAAGCTTTCTCCTGAGCAAATGTTATTTTGTGACACTCCTCTTTCTCTGGAAGATCTAAAAACTGCCTTGTCACTTATGGCCAATGATAAGGCACCTGGGCTTGATGGCTTCCCATGTGAATTCTATAAAGAATTTTGGGATATGCTTGGTTTTGATCTCCACAAAGTTTATCTTAAAGCCCTGCAATGTGGTTCACTGGGTACCATTATTAACAAAGGCAATGTTAAATTTATTCCTAAGTCTGGAGATCCTGAGCTCATCACAAATTGGAGGCCGATCACCCTGCTTAATGTGAGCTACAAGATTATTGCTAAAGCCCTTGCGCTTAAGCTTAAATCTATTATGCCTTTGATTGTCAGACCTGAACAAACTGGCTTTGTTAAGGGAAGATACATTCTTGATAATGTTCTTGTTGTTTGGGAAGGTATGGAGTGGGCAAGAAATTTTGAACAAGATGCTTTATTCATTAAGATAGACTTTGAGAAAGCCTATGATAAGATGGAGTGGTACTTCATAACTTCCATGCTTCAGGCTCTAGGTTTTGGGCTAGTATTTGTGAGCACCATTCTTATGTTATTTCAAGATGCTTCAACTGTTCTTACCTTGAATAATAGTCAATCTTAGTCAACTTCTCTTGGTCGCTCTGTGAGACAGGGGTGCCCTCTTGCTCCATATCTTTTCATTCTTGCTACAGAGGCTTTTGGCTATTTGTTGGCCCATAAGATGGATTAAGGATTAATCAAGGGTATTGCTCTCCCTAATTCTGACCGCTAGTTGGTCAATGGTCATTTTGCAGATGATTCCTTCTTAACGCTTCAAGAAGATGAGCAATCCCTTTCCTCGGCTATTAGTTGCTTAGAGGTGTTTTGTTTAGCCTCTGGTTCTTCTATACAATGGAAAAAAACATCTTGTTTTTGGCAATCTCAATCTCAACTGCCACACTGGTTACATCAATTCCAATGGACTTGGATTCATCCAGGTGAGGTGTTTAAATTTCTTGGAATTCCTTTTGCATTTCATGGTTCCTCTACTCAATTGTGGCGATGATGTTATTGATAAAGTGGAAAAGAAGCTTTCTTACTAGACTAGTAAGAAACTTTCTCTCAGCAAGAAAATTTCAGATTTGTTCTAAGATTTTAGCCACTACCCATGTCTATTATTCATCTTGTTGGGTTCCATCCAAATCTTGTTATAAAAAACTGGATAAGCTTCTAAGAGACTTCTTGTGGGCCAAAGACTCTGTCAAGCAAGGTTTTCATCGGGTAGCCTGGGAAATTTGATGTTTGCCCAAGGATTATGGAGGCATGGGTTTGTTTGATTGTCACCGACAAGGTCTTGCCCTTTGTGCTAAATGGATCACCCGATCTTTAATTGGGGATGAATCTTGGAAAGTGCTGGTCAGGCATTGCATTTCTTCTGGTTTGCTTCAGGGGAAGAAAATTTGGAAAGGGGTGGGATTGCAATCCATTCTTACTACCCCTGTCCCTATTAAAGTTAAAGGTTCTTTTGTCATTCAGAGTATTTGGAAAGCCTGGGAGGCCTTCAAACCCTAGCTTAGTTGGAAAGGGAGTTTTCGCAAAGTAGGTGCCTCTTTGTCTTCCATGAATATTTGGTGGTCTCCTGTTATCACTTGGCAAGGTTCTCCCTTAGCTCTGGTGCAGTGGGTCAGAGCGCAGAGGTTCTATAAGCGTGGCATTGCTTCCATTTTTTATTTCTTCTCCCGACATGCCAGGTGTTGGATACCTTGGGAAAGTTTTTTTCAAATTCATAATTTAAATCCTGGTGATAGAGACACTTATGAGGTGGTTATTGATAGTATTCCATTTTTTATTTGGAGCAAACTACATAAGCATTTTCAAAAACCCTGGTGGTCAGATTGGTGTTGGCCTGGGGAGCTTCCTGTTTTGCAATATAAAGCTCATCTTGGTTACAAATGGCTCACCCCACAAGTTCCAATGGTTGATAAGCTCACTCTAAGATGGAATTTAGTCTCTCTTCCCTCCCAATGGAATAAGAGGTTTCAGATTGCTTGGGCTACTTATATTGAACCTAAATAGAGTTTTTTTGCTTGGAGTCTCTTACATCAAGGGTTACTTTTTGGCAGTAGGCTCAAGCATCTGGGTGTTCATAATCTCATTTTCCTGGTTTGTGGACAAGCAGAAGATTTACTGCATGTTTTTTGGTCTTGTGATCGGGCTTAGTTAGCTTGGGAGTGGCTTCTTGAAATTTTTAGACCTTTTTTGTAGGAGAATTTTACTTGGGTGCATGCTATTTTGGGTGACCCTATTAATTTTTCCTTCAACTTGGATGTTGTTTGGAATATTTTTAGAATTGGTACCTTGTTTTTTTTGTGGAAGTCCCAGAATAGAGCTATTTTTTCTCAGCAAGATGTTGGAAATGTCTTCTCTGTTGCTGATAAATATGATATATTCTTTGATTGCTGGTTACAGATTCAAGTACAGGTTAAAAAAGTACAGGTGGGGCTGCAGTACTTGCGTACCCTCATGGATCATTGGGGGAATGCACCTTGCATTATGAGTAATGTGTATCTTCCTTCCTCTTCCAGGTGGCAGTAATTTCTCGGCTTCTTTCTTTTCGAATGCATATTTAATATTGTTTTGGTAGTTGTTATTGGCAGTTTGTGGGCTGTTTCTGACACTCTTGTATACTCTTAACCACAATGGTTAATGTATTGGTTTACGGGGTGTGCTAATCCCACCCACCTTTTTTGTATGATTAAACATTATTTTATTAATATAATGGCTTTTTCATCCAAAAAATGAATTTTGATGAACCAAACTTTTGGACATTTTCATTTTACCATAGAACAATGCATCTATATAATCATTTTTTTTTTTGTTACATAAATGAATTGGTAAGTGCATGTATATTCAAATCATGTAACTAAGAGGCTAGCACCTCCTTTTCCACATTGGAGACATTCTATGATATGCAATATATCTATAAATATTTTACAAGAAAGACAATAATACAAATTCTATTATTATTGCTTTCAAACCATAAATTTTAATATATAATGGTAGGACCAATTCTTCATAAAAGTTGTTTTACCTTTGAAATAATTTCATCAACTCTTTTAATGTTGATGGAGCTACCCAATATATTCTCCTATTTTTTAAAAATGGTCCTAAATGGTGAAAGGGATGATAAAAAAGTAAATCATTTGATGTTTTTAGAACTTTCTTATACAAGACACATTTAAAAGGTCCATGAAATCATCTTCTAAGTTAGAGAATCTCACTTGTGAGAATCTTGTTTTAGTCTGGTAACCAAAGAAATGTTGTGGCCTTAAGGAGGGCATCAAGTGACCAAACATTATTTTAAGAGAAATCTATGGGAGTAGAAAATTATGATTGATTTAAAGTATTATATTTTGACATGGGAGAGTATCCACCATCTTTTGATAAATTCTAAATCAACTCATCCTTTCATGTAAAAATAAGAAAATAGAACTCTTGAAGCATCATTTTAAGCTCATTCATTATTTGTTTGAGGTCCTCTCCTTTAACTAGGTTGCTAATAAAAATCTATGATTTGGATTTTTTGCTCACATTAATATAATTGTTAACTTTTCCACCTTTACAAGTTAAAAGCTAAATAGGCTCGAGCCAACGATTGCCATTTTGATTAAGAAATAAGAGGATAAAACTACAACTAAGCATTAGAATTTTTTTTTGTAGAATCACCCTCATTGATTGACTATCTATTATATTTCTTGATCAATTATCTTCCTCATTGATTGACTATTTAATATATTTCTTGATCAATTACAAACTATCTGATATGAAGTTCCACGTTGTCAATCCTTAAGGTAGAGTTTATTTTTTGAACAATTTTATTGCATTAATAAAAGCTATATATTTTTGAAGTGACATTTTTGCCCAACTCTTTCCTCGATCTTTGAATAATATCTAGCCAAGTTTTGTCCCTAATACCAAACGCATAATCTTATAATTTTGTAAGCATATTCCTAAATTTTATTTCTTTTGTAAAAATCCTTTCCAAAGAAATCTTTTAAATTTTATCAAATTTGGATGTTATGCTTAGTGACAATTTTGAAAGTAACATCATACATATATAGAGATAGATTGCAATGTAATATTTTTAATTATAGTTTTCCAATCATTATTAAGAACTTACCTTTCCCATCTACCAAACAAGATTTCATTTTGTTCAAAATTATGTTCTAGATCTCTTTCTTCTTTCCTTTTTTAGAGAAAGCAATACCTAGTTATGTTAATGGTGTTTTTCTAACTTTAAATCCTAAAATATCTATAATAATTCATTGTAAAGCAAAGGCAATGGTAATAAAAAAATCCTAGATGTAGTATTAACCAATTATCCACAAGCTTTTGATAGGTGATAATGTTGAAACTCCATGGACTCATCGACCAAGGGATGACACAAAAAAAGTATCATCAACAAATTGGAGATGATATTAGAAGCGACCATTTGTTGTAACCTAAATAGCTATTATTTTTCTTTTGAGAAATTTATCCCCAAAGCCTCAACAAGAATAATAAATAGATATGGAGATAATGGATCACCCTAGTAAGCTCTATTGGATGATTTAAGGTATCCATTTGAGGATACATTACTCAAAACATAATATTTTTAAGTGTTATAACGACATCTAATATAGTTCATATGTCCTTCAAACCATGGGCCACTATTCATTGTTTTTTCAATAATTTTAAACAAGAGAAAATGATGAGGATAAATATTTTGAAAGAAAATTCATAGAGTAATTTGAATTCAATCTTCACTTCCACTTGATATAATTTTGAATCTCCAACAAACCTAGCCACTGTATGTGGAACTTACATATTAGTCATATGCTTTAAGAACCATTATGTCATGCTTGATCATCCCACTTAGGATAATCACTTGTGGTATATTTTTATTTTTTTCTTGGCTACACAAGGGAATCGACAACATTTTCTGTCATATTATTCCCATGCGCACAGTTCAAATTTGGAAAGCTACCACTATATCCCTTGCCCCATCTCGGTAAACTTTTTACTCCAAGTGAGCATCATATTATTCCCATAGATACAATTCGAATCTAGAAAGCTACCACTATAACCCTTTCCCCATATCGGTAAACTTTTTACTCCAAGTGAGGGGGGCCCCAGAGGGGCTCGGGATTGAAATCACCGACCTCAAGCTAGAAAATACTCGGCAAAAATCGGTCAGTCTACTACCTCCACCCGTGGTATAATATTGTTACTTAAATAGAGTTTGTCATAGATTTTGCTCTTCCTCATGTCTTTAATTAGGGTCTTCATACTTTTAGTTAGGGAATCTTTGCTTCCAATTAAGGCTTTCAAAAATGCTTTTCCTTCCATGCCATTTAACTTTTCCTCATAAGAATCTTGTAATTTTTGAAATTTTTCCAAGATCTAAAACAAGAAAAGTTGAGGCTCGCTCTTTTATTGCACTCGCTTTCTACTCACACTTAAAATGATAAGATTCACACTTCGGACTGGAACCTTGTTGCATGGTGTAAAACTTGTTGTTCCTTATTGCTTCTAAACCCAAAGCTCTTTCACAATTTTTAGGGTGCAAAACTTGTCCCTATTTTTAAAAATTATTTTAAATAAATTTTAAGAATCAAATTTTTTAATTAAAATTAGTATAAAATCATCTACAATATTTATATTAAATATTTTTAATTAAAAATAATAAAACTAGTTAAAATACTAAATTATTTTCATACTATTTCTCTTCTATTTTAAATATTTTTGAAACCATATATCATTTTTTATTTTTTTATTTTTTTAAGAATTTGAAAAACTTATATTAAAACAAAAATCATTTACAAGTTGGGATGAGACTCCTCCCAACCTTAGCCGATGAGAACACATGTTTACAATAGTAAAAGAAGATCTGCATTGGAGCCAAATCTCCTAAACCATATTTCTACAATGGTTGTCCACTTGTTTACAATAGTAAAAGAAGATTTGCATTGAAGCTAAATCTCCTAAACTATATTTCTACAATAGCTATCCAAATTAGCTAAACATTGAATTTGTTCATCAACTTGCCTAATTCTCTCATCTTAAATAGCCATGTCAATGTGCCACTGAACCCCTACCTCCTTCTTAGTACCTATCTTAGCCAAAATGTTTACCACTTTATTTAAATCTCTACTCACATAAGCTTGAATCACATCATCTAATTCTCTCAACAATTCCTTAACTTGGGTGACAATAATCCTCAACCTCCATGCCTTCAAAGCAAAGTTCCTCATATAATCCAAAGCTCCTACCAGCATTTGAGAACCTGATTCTAGGATTATCCTCTTGTAACCTTGCCTCATCGTCTAGATAGAAGCAAATTTGATAGCTAAGGCTTCTACTTCATTGTTCATGGCCCTTCCCATGCCTTGCAATTCCCAATAGAGCATTGTCCCAACATGATTCTTATAGACCACTCCAATTCCAACTCTACCCGGATTACCTTTTGCAGCTCCATAAATATTAATTTTAAACCAACCTTCTCGGGGTGGTTTCCAACTAGCTTTGGCCTATACCTCTTGCAATTTAACTTTCTTATCATTCATCTCCATATCAACCTGAGTTTCCTCTTTAGCATACATTGTCATAGTTTCTGCGACTTGCTACAAATGACCTACCAAACACCATCTAAGGATGAAAAGATTTATCTAAAAAAATTATCATTTCTCTCCAACCACACTTGCCACCAAATGAAGTTTAATCCAAGCTTCCAACCAATACAAAGAGCTTTAGATTTAAATATACCCCTCTTCCATCTTTCCCAAATATTAATCCGATTCAAATCACCATTGGCTCAAATTTTATAAGATAAAAACCATTGCTCCTAGATCTGGTGCGTGAATAGGCACTCAAACATCAAGTGGTCAGATGTTTCCTCACTCTTGTAGCATAAAATATATTGAGATAGACCAGTGATTCCCCTACGTCTCAGATTATCAGAAGTAAGAATTTAATTGTGCATGAACTACCAGGAAAAGAAGTTTACTCTTGGCCAACCCTTGGATTGCGAAATCTTTCTCCAAAACTCAACCTGATATGCATGAGGAGGATATTTTTGGAAGGATCTTATCATATCCATCCTTCATTGTGTAGACTCCAAGGCTCCCATAGCCCCAAGCTAATTCATCCTTCTCATATCTACTTGCGAGAAATATTTTTGCTAAGATTTTAGTCATGATGAGTGTCAATTTTGGAGGGATTGGAATTAGCCACTCATCCAACTTCTTAAATTGCTTAAACTTATAATCCCCCAATTGAATAGTATTGAAATAACGTTCAATCTATATCCAACCCTTGCTTTCCATGGTTGTTTTTACTAGTTGTAATTATAGAAATTTAGTAATGATAGGTGGGTATTGATCCCATGAATCTATCCAAAATTGTGCCTTCTCCTCTCTCCCCACTTTCCAAAATAATCCATCTTTGACTACCTGAGATCCTAACTTTGGAGCCTGCTACACTAAGGACCCATTACCATCCAAAAGGAAATGACTCACCTCATTCAAGTTCACCTATCCTAAATATTTACTAGTTAAAACTCTATTGAATAAAGAAGTTGGTTGGGATATCCACCTTCAGTAAAGCTTTCTATCCAAAGCTTTATTATTTAACTCCGATCTCCTCAGTCTCAAACCTCCATTTACCTTGGGTTGACTTACTTTCTCCCAACCTACTAAGGCCCATTTCCTCTCTCCTTTTACTCCTCTCCATAAAAATTTTCTAGTCATCTTGTCTAACTCTTTTCATATGATATGTGGGGCAACAAGGATAGAAAATTTATAAACTGACATGGCCTAAATGATTGACTGTAAAAAATTTAATCCATCCCCAAAGCTTAACCATTTGTGAGACAAATAATTAATTCTTTCTTTGATACAATCCAAAAGATTCCTCCATATCTATTTTCAATTTTTTAGAGATCATCGTGAATCCCAAGATCTCTAAAATTATGTCTTGAAGCCTTCAATTAAGATTGAAAAATACCACTTTGGATTTTTGTATCATTGATGACTTGGTTTATGACCCTAAGGTAAACATTAAGATTATCTCTAATCATTATTTCTTCTCTTAAGTTGGCTACTCCCACCAATCACATGTCATCCATAAACTATAGGTGAGTCAAAACATCCTCACCCACCTTGATACTTGTTAGTAAACCTTGTTGTCTTCTCCTCAAGATGAATCTACCCAAGCCTTCAACCAATATGAGAAAAATATAAGGGGAACAAGGATCTCATTGACGAAGGCCTTGAGTAGCTCCAAATGGTTTTGAAGGAAGGCCTTTGAATTAACACTGAGTATGTCAGAGTTGAAACACAACTCATAACCCATTCTATCCAATCCTGAGAGAAACCGAAGGCTGCCATCATGCTTGATTTTTTAATATGTTTTACTAATTTTTAAATCATAAATTAAAGAATGATGATTCTTTTTTCAATGGTTACATGGGATTGAAATGGTCCCCACCCATATTACATCATCACCACATAGTGGTATTACAACAAAGCTTGGATATTATCCATGTATCGCTTGACAAGATTTGAACATTGGTCTCCTCCTTAAATATTGAGGAATCTAACTAGTTGAGCTAATTCCACTTGATTATATGTTTTCAATGAGTTTACACAAGTTTTTATGAGGGGTCTTAGTCCCCTCATATTGAGTGAGGTTTGAACCTTAGACATCTCAAAGAGAGGCCAAAGCCTTACCACTACAGTAAGCTTGCAGCTATAAAATTCATTAATTTTTTCAATGAGTTTACATAGGTTTTTATGAGGGGTCCTGGTCCCCTCATACTAATAAAGAATGATTATTATCTATTTATTCATTTTTATATATTAGTTATATAAGTTTTTTTGGAGATTAGTTATATAATTTTTTTTGGTTGAATTATAAGAGGTTGTACTCAAGTCCCCCACCCTTGACAAATTACAACTCTCTTATTTACAGTGGGAGATTTTATAATTGGATACACTTCTCATATCAATTGATATGCTATAGCTAGAAACCTACATCATTTTACATGAAATGTTTGAATTCTTGATTTATATTTTTTGGATTGTTTCAATTTTTTGTGTGAATACAAATATTCCAGAATTTAACATCCTTCTTGACATTTTTCTATAGCAGCCTTCACAATACCAAAACTTCACCTCTGCTATCTATGCATTGCATCTTAGTATATGTTTTCAAAACATCGCACTATCATAGTCCGTTTTACCAAATCTAGATTGCTAGTTTTCTTCCTGAAACACAAGTGCAACCACAAAAATTATAATAAATAGTTTATATAAAAACACATTATTGTTACAAAATAAAGCATATATTACCAATGGAAAACATTAAAGTAAATCTTAATCATTATTTGATTCAAGCAATCAACATTTTCTTATCAACTTCAGCTAAACTTACTACTTCCTCTAACCATGGAAAGGAGAATTTAACTTCATGATCCTCAATCAAAACCCCTCTATTGGCTAACCTATCTGCACATTTGTTTCCTTCCCTTAAAGTATGTGTAAACCTAATTTATTCAAACTCTTTAGCAAGATATTGAATTTCCATAATTATCTTCTGTATGTTCCATGGAGCCTTTGCTTTCCTCAAAATTGCATTTATTACTATGATAGAATCACCTTTGATCTATACTCTATTCCATTTTATTTGTTTGCATATTTTAAACCCTTCTAAAGCCTCTCAAACTTCAACTTCATTATTTGTATTAAATCCACTATTGAAAGCGTAATAAGACAAAATATCTCTATTAAATCTAATTATTCCTCCTCTTCATATTGGTCATGGACTTCCTGTAGATGCTCTATCAAAATTTAATTTAACCCACTCCACTTTGGGTGGTTTCCACTTTATATTCATTGTCTTATTTTTGCTTCTCTTGTACCCAACATCATAATTCCATTTAATGAATTGACTCCATCTATCAAGGCTCTCTGCTTCCAGATTAGGGACTGGTGAGTTGATAGGGTTGGTTTAGACTCCTCTATGGCTAAAAATTAGTTATTTATTTAAATATATCATTATTTTGATTAGAATATTTACATATAATACAATTAGTAACAATATTATCACTTTTGATTTTTTAATAATGTATTAAGTTAATTTTATGTCTACAAAATTTATTAAAAATATAAAATTAGTTTAAAATGAAAACTTTTTTAAATTAAAAATAATAATCAAGTTTGACACAAAGAAATACTAATAACAAATTTAAATAAGGATAGGGAGCAAATCAAATGCCAAGAGTTCAATTGGTTAAATATGTTGAACTTCGAAGTATAAAACAGAGTTCAAATCTTATTAAGTGATATATGCATAATTGTCAATATGCATTGTAAAAAAGGATAGGGAGCAAGTGCACAACTCGCATTTTTTTATTTCAAATCTTTGGAAAAGAGTAAGGAGTGAGTGTGAGTAGAGAGCAAGTGCAAGCAAGGAGAAAGTGTTACATTTTCATATTTTAGATATTGTGGGAAATTCAAAAGAGAAAGGATTCTTATGAGAAAAAATTAGATAACATTGAAGAAAAATCATTTATAAAAGCCCTAATTGGAAGTTAGAATGCCCTATTTGAAACTTGTATGGATGCCCTAGTTGGGAATAAGAGGAAGAGAAAATATATGATAATCCCTTTCTAAGCAAGAAATGTTACACCAAAACTAATTATTAAGGATGAGATATTTGAATATGATATAATGGTTCTTAAAAGCAAAGGGTTGACATGTAAGTTCCGAAGAACACAAGCTTATACTGAGAGGGGGGTGAACAGTATAAGACCAAATTTCACTTTTCTTTCCCAAACAATATTATCCAATATTATCAATGGCAATATTAATAGCAGTAATCAAAGCAATGCACAAATCATCACACACAATGGAGACACCAATTTAATGTGGTTCACCCAATGTGGGCTACTCCACAGAGAAAATATTTCTACTAAAATTTTCTCAACAAATATCTTGGGAATCAATTCCCTATTATAATGTTTATGGACCTCTATCCAAAAGAGACACCAATCCCCTATGCTCTGATTTGTGGATCTCTCTCCATAGGAGAACTCTTTTCCCTTTTCTTTGGTTTGTGGAACTTGATCCAGGAGAACTCTTTCTCCTCAATTGGTTTGTGGATCTCTCTCCACAAAAGAACTCTATCTTCAAAAATACTATATTAGTGTAAAAAGGGAAAAAAAGGGATCACAAAGGGGCCAACGAAGGGGATCCCATTGCCTTTCCTCTTTCTGTTCACACCTCAAGATTAGGGAATCAAGATAAGATTAAATTAAAAGGTGTGTGCTAGATAGATTTGGATATTAGGAGGTAACTTGGTTTCCTTAGAAACATAGATATTTGTGAAAAAAATCACATTAAACATAGTAAATACAACAAATAGAAACCTAAGACTAGAAGTTGTTTTTCGGTTTTGAATGAAAACAAAATAAAAATCATTTTTTTTTTTCATTTTTAACCTTTTAATTTGGTTTTATCTTGATCTATGACATACAAGCAATAAATGCAACAAATAAAAATTGAAGACTAGATGATGTTTTTTTAATATATATCGAATGAAACTAGAATAAAATGATTCTTTTTTAGGTAAAGGAGAAAAAAATTCATTAAATAGTTTTCCCTAAAATGCAAAATACATGCAAATTTGTTTCAATGCCTATAGACAAAAGAATGATTCAATTTTTCCTTTTATAATTTGTGACTAAAACAAATTTACTATTTTATTTTTTTTGCAAAATTACTTTACAAAAAGAAGCAAATTTTCTAAAACAGATAAATTTAAGGTCGTAAGGTGGAAACTAACAAAATCCTAAAACTATAGAACCTAATTTACAATAGAAGCAAGAGGTCAGAATCCCGATTCACAACAAAAGCCAAAAAACAAGAACCTGATTTATAGTAGAAGTAGAAAACTAGAAACCTGATTCATAACTGAAGTAGAAAATGAGAAACTTGTCAAACAAAAACACAAAAATGAGCAATTAGTGTAGAGGGGTTAGTCCCAACAGAAGATGATATGCTTCTTTGCTTATAACAATCAAACCCCTTATTTTAAAGATATATGATAAAAAATATGAATTATAAAGGTCAACAAATCATAAAAGGAGTGTATGCAAATGCTCAAATATGAGCAAAATAAAAACAAAAGGATAAATGTTGAATATATGTAGATTAAAATGAAAGCCAAAGGAAAAATGCTAAATAAATATAAATTAAAATGAAAACCAAAGGAAAAATGCTAAATAAATGCAAATTGAATTGAAAGCCAAAGAAAAATGCTAAATAGATGTAGATCGAAAAGAAAGTTGTAGTGGTTCGCCACTACCTGCTCGTGACTAAGGCAAAACCTCAATAATCGATGACCAGAGTTTTATCTAGCTCATGAAGAATTGGTGTAAGGAACTCTTGGCAATTGAGACTTACGCAAAAATTTATTCAACAAAAGTCTCGACAAATAACCAAAAGAGCGCAAGAGGAGCTACCTTTTGGAACAAGTCCAAATATCATAGGTTTTATGATCCATAATAAAGCACAATATAGAAACTTCTAACCAACCTATAATAGACATCGAAAAGCCAAGTAGACATTGATGTCTAAGTCAAATTAAAAGCAATAGAGGTAGATAAGTTGAATTAATGACTTCCTCGATTGAGGAGATGAAGACCACCTACCAAAATATGACCTCGATAATTACCTCACACATATATTTAAGATAAAGTATGGCATCAGAAGTCCCATGTTGATAAGTCAATATGATCATAGAATTACATCATTTAGTGATTAGAATCCCTAGTAAAAGTAGATAGGATTGTCAAATCTAATTACAAGCAAATTTGTAGGGAAAATCTCTTGATGTAATCTATAAATAGCAGTAGTATTAGCTTTGTCAAGGATCAACAAGTTTACAATTGTATGTATTTGTAGGCTTTCATTTCATTTCTCTTTGTAAAAAAATATGGTTCTTGGGCAACTTATGGCCAATCTTGATCCCCCACTTCAGGCATAATATTTGCAAGAGTTTGCTTATATATAAGTACATGGTAGCCTGTGTCTATTTTTTGGCAATTGCATGCAGACCCATTGTTGTGTATGCATATGTTTTTGTGATATTTTGTTTGAATATCAACTTTTGCTAAGTGTATGTGTGTGTGAGAGACTTATGTCTATTTTGGACTAAGTCACTTACTAGCTTGGCTCTCCTACGAGACATGCCTTCTCATGTATACATATAATTAGTAGACCTTGATTATACTATATTGTGTCGAGGAGAGGAAGTGTTCACCATTGGCACATAGCGTTTAAGCCTATTTTTGTAGAAATATTTTAACAAATCTATTGGAGCATTGCCCCTTTTCTTTTTATTTTTTGAGTTTTTTTTCTTGCATCCATTTTTCTTTATTGAGAAACTAGTGACTTGAATATCACATCTTAACAAGGAGCCATCCTTGTAAAAAACTCTTTGAGGCCCTCGATTGAGCCAAACCCTATGCTCTCGATTGTGGCTCATTGTGTCGCTTTGTATGATTATCCTGAACAAGGATAATCAAAGACAATAATAGTTTAATGGCATGCCAAGTGGGACCCTAGTGACATATCATTGGTCCCAATTGTAATAAGGAGTAGGATAAATACTTGGTGAGGGTCTTGGTCTATTCATACTTGTTGAAAGTACCTCTTTTCTCACCTAGTGACTCTGCTCTAGAACGAACAATAGAAGAAGTTAATGTTGAAGATACTAGATCGAGGTTTGGGTGAAGATCTCAATCCATCTACTTTTAAAAAGTAAGAAGTTGCATTCACCTGGTGACTTCGTGTTAACAAAAGAAGCTCAAAGGTATGTAGACAAAATATGTTGTCAAAGCTCACTATCATATCTCAAATGGCTAGCCCCTTAGCACATATCCCTTCAGATAAGGTAGTATCAAGCCCTCTAAGGCCCCAACAACCACCTAATGTATGGAAGAAACTACCTAGATCTATATTGAAAATACTACTAGAATACACCGATAAAGGCCTGATCACTCCATTAGAACACGTAAGAGAATTGGTATTCATATACCAAATACACAATACCATGGAGCAAGATGTGGACTTAAGGCTATTAATGGTATCTCTTAAGGGAGAGGTGCTTAGGAAATATGAATCTCTTCCTCCTCATCCAATCACAGAATGAGATCAATTAGCTTCATTACTCATGAACGACTTTACCATAGAAGGAGAAAAGGAGCAAACTGAAACTAAAAATGAGCCAGTCCAAATGAAAAAAAATCCCTGCCCATCATGATGAATGCAATAGTCAACCATGCTCTCCAAAAAAAAATGTAATAAATAGGATTAGAGCGACAATATAGACGACAAAAACATCCAAAATTACTCAATGTGTTAAGCTGAAGGAATTAGGCATAAGGTAGCCACATAGACAACACCAAGATAAACCTAATCAGAAATTTTATTTCTATCACCTTTACTAATCTATAAAAAAATGCCATCATGGGTCGGAGAATATTAGGGAGAAATCGTAAAGCCTAAATATAAGAAAGAAATAAAGATCATATAACTATTCTGTTGTAATATTGGCAACAACAAGAAAAGTGGAGTCAAGTAAAAAATTAGATTGATTAGGGCTCTTTGAAGTTGCAATAAGCATAAGTGTCAAAGATTGATCCTGATATGGGACCCTAGTTGAAATAAATTTAAATTTTGGAGGCATCAACTAGTCAACAACCGAGTCTCCTTGCCAAACAAGGAGGGATGGGGGATCATGAGTAGATATGAAAAGGTACACAATCCAAGGTATGTCAACCATAGATCAATAGATGAAATTTAAAATTAAGGACCTTTCCCACTAGAAACTCTTTGGGAAGGAGTGTTAGTGGTTGGGTAAAAAGTCTGCATTAAATGCTACCTCAAGATAAAGCCTTATTCTCAAGAAAGGATTGACATGGAAGATTGTGGGAATAAATTAACCTATAAATACATGAATATGCATTTAGACACTCCTAGAAGAGTATGGTATTCTCCAAAAGTAAGCAAATAAGGAGTAATAAATGCAAGGCACGCAAGGACCACAAAAAAATAATGGCTAGAAGCCTTGATCCAAAAGAAAAGGCCACAAAAGACTTAAATAAAAGGCCACATAAGCCTTGATACTGAAAATAAGGCCACAAAAACCTTGATCCAAAAGAAGACTCCAAAAAAGAGTATCTGATTCAGAAGCAAATTTCAGTACTAATACTTTGTTGCAGGAATAGGGAGATTTAGTGAGTTGGGAAACCTTACTACAAGAAAATTAGGAAGAGTATCTTCTTCAGAATCAATCCAAAACCTTAAGCAAAAGAAATCCAAGAGAAGATATTGCCACCAACACTTCCATAAGCAAAAGGTTGAAGATAAGATCTCAAGGAAGACCAAAAGAAGTCGCATGATCAAATGCTTGGAGAGGTCTCTACGAGCATTTAGTAAAAGGCTTGGAGAGCCTTGCTAAAGAAATCATCAAAGGAGTTCCAAGGAGAACTCATTGGAGAAATTCACTATTAGAGATAGTGAAATATTTGGGATAATTATCGCCATTCGACAACAAACCCAAGAAGAAGAATTTGGTAACGAGTGCCAAATCTTAGAAGACCTCAAGATAAGAAGAAGATCCTATTTGAAGTCAGAATTTAACAAGAAGATTGAAGGAAGATTTAGATAGAAGAATCCTACCAAATCGAGGATATTTAAAGATTGCCTCTCATTATTTAGGAAAAGAACCTTGCTAAAAGGATCGTCAACATGGAACTTCATATCAAATAGTTTATGAAGGGAGACGTTTTTCGCAGGACTGCCCAAACTATCAAACTCGTTTTGGCCATATCTCACTCATCCGGACTCGGATTGAGCTAAAATTTTGAGGGTAGATGCCTGAAAAACCCTAGAACGTCTCCACCAATTTTCATATCATTTGGAGCAACACAGATCCTAGCGCATCCCTATGTGTGAACGACATATTTGGCAAGCGACTATGCGAGGGTTTCATCTGGGTTGAGTGCAAGCAGCTCCGGAGGTTGGTTTTTAGGGCCTTCGGGCCCTAGCGGCCAATATTTTTGTGGTTTATGCTCAATATTTTAGCAAGAAATGTTGCAGGGGATACAATATGGGTTAGAAATTTGTCTTTCAACAGATCATACTATGAACTTGAGTGACAACGACTTCCAATTTGTCTGCACAAAAGAAAAGTGAAAACCATACCTTTCCACGGCGTCTAGGGCAAGGATTAAAGAGATCACGAAACAAGTTTCAAGTAGTTGATCAAAAAATGGCTCATATCTCAAGTGAATCTGGTGCTAAGGTGCACCCACAAAATAATTCTACCGTGAAAACCCCTATCAAGGGTAAGAATTTTGAAGACTCAGTCCCAAAAATGAATTTTAGGGATGCCCTTCGTGGTGGACAGCCTCAGCCCAATGCTAATATCAATATTAGGGCTTCCCATAAACCTCTAAGAATGCCTAAGATTGATCCCAAGAAAATGGAGTCAGGATGTCTTAAAGCAACTGATGGAACTCCTATTGTTAAGCTTGATATGGGTAACATTCAGATTGGCATTGAAGATTTGGAAAAAAGAGGACTAATTTGTCGGTTCGTGGGTTTTCGTCCGAGTCTATCTCGCTTTCAAAGTCTCGGGCTGCAAAAAGCTGGAAAACTAAAGGTGAGTTACAAATCTCTATTTATCCAAATGGTTATTTTCTTGTTTTATTTGCTAATAATGAAGATAGAGAGAAAACTTTTCAAGGGGGTCCTTGGTTTTTTGGAAGGGCAGGGCTTTTCATGAAGCCCCGGCATACTAAATTTAAATCCGAAGAAGAGATGCCTTCTATAGCTCCCGTGTGGGTTAGACTCTTTGGCCTCCCTATTGAATTTTGGAATCCTACTATTTTTTCTTCAATTGGAAACTCTTTAGGAACTTTTATGATGACTCGCTGATTGTACTCAAAATTTTGAACATATTATTTATGCTCGGATTTGTGTTTTAATGGATTTTGACAAACCCCTACCTAAAAATATCACATTACAATTTGGGGAAGACACTTGGGAGCAAGTAGTGGACTATGAGAACATTCCTTTTCGTTGTAGAATTTGCCATGAATATGGTCATTTGGCCAGTGCTTGCCCAAATAAAATTCCCGATCAAAAGAAAGAAGATATAAACTCAGCAGGTTTCCAAATACCTAAGAAGAAGAACACTAAAAAAAACCAGCTTATGAAGGATCAATCAAAGTCATCTCGCTAATATGTTTGAAATCCTTTCCACAAATGATGTCCCAAGTGAGGAAGAGGAAATAATGGAAACTGAAATCTTAGAAACACAATTTAAATATGAAGGGAAGAACTCGGAGACAAACCAACAAATCAAAGGTTTTCAACAGAAAAAAAGGAGAAAATTTACACAAGAAAAACAATATTTCAAATGTCAAAACTTCAAATAATGCAGGTCCCAATATAGACTCCATTGAACCATCTAGTAAAATTTTGGCTGTGTACGAGCATTCTTCAAGGTTAGAAGCCATCTCACATTCAATTGGAATAAGTCAAGAAACAGGGAAAAAAAATTGAAGATGGATTCTAATAAAAAAGTAGGTCGCAAGACCAATCAATATCATATGGTAAAAGAAGGTGAAAAGCTTGTAGAGGAAGGTAAGATTAATGCCCTTCCCAACTTTTTTAGCCCTGGTATTAATGAAGATCATCACTTGGAATATTAGAGGACTCAAAGGGAGTCTTTCAAAACAAAATGAAATTAGAAGAATGATTCAGGTAAATCATCCACATCTTGTTTTCCTTCAAGAAACAAAGATGTCAATGGAGGATATGGACTTAATTGCCAGTAAAATTTGGCCAACTGGAAAAGTGGTTTCCCTCAGCTCCCAAGGGACTTCGGGTGGCATTGCTTGTCTTTGGGATCCAAAAGAGGTAGTTATTCACCATATGGTTGGCAGTTGGGGTTTGTTGGCTATAGCTATTCAAAGTAGACATTCCAACCAGATTATGCTCTGCATTACTGTTTATGCTCCGACTTCTTTGGAGGAAAAAAGAAGACAATGGAAGGATATTACTCATATTATCTCTCATTTTCCTAAAGCTTGGATCTTGATCGGAGGAGATTTCAATACCATCCTCTCTCTGGATGAGAAAAGGGGGGGAAATAGAAATTTGGACAAAAGCACCGACCTCATGAGCGAATATATTGCAAACCTCCATCTTGTGGATATCCAACCAGATAATGGCCTTATGACTTGGTCTAACAGAAGGCAAGGCTTAGCTTGTATAATGGAGAGATTGGATAGGTTTTTGCTCTCTAAAAATTTCTTAATCCATGGTCACATTCCTAAAGTGAAGACTCTTAATAATGTCTGGTTCGGATCATTGGCCACCATGGTGGAAATGTGGAAAACCAATGTGAGTTTCTCTCCTTTTCATTTTCAATTAATGTGGCTTAGAGACATTTCCTTCAGACCTCATGTGCAACAATGGTGGAAGGAAGGTAAACCTAGGCATGGGACTAAGATGTTCTGTTTTGCCAAAAGACTGCAATACATTAAATCCAAAATCAAGACTTGGAACTGGAAAGAGTTTGGGGATGTTCATAAAAAAAACATGAAGTTATTGCTCATCTTGAAAATTTGAATAAGAAAATCCGTTTAGATGGCCTCACAGAGAAGAGAAGTGCAGATGAAATTAAACTCACAACTCGGCTTAGAGGAATGGGAAAAAAGAGAAGAAATCTTATGGAAGCAAAAATCTAGAATTCAATGGCTCAAAGAAGGAGATCGAAACACAAATTTCTTCCACAAATCTCTTCTAGCTCGAAGATCTCACAACTTTATTTCTTCCTTAAAATCAGATTCTGGAGATGTTGTTTATACTTGGGATGGCATGAACTCTATTGTTGTTGATTACTTTTCCAATATTTTTGCCGCTACTCCCCTTGACTCAGCCTTCACAATATAATGTTCTTCAAGCAATCCCTTCTCTTATCACTTCTGAGGAGAACTCTATTTTGATCTGCTCCTCGTTACTATCAATGAGCTTCAACAAGTAGTTTTTAAAATGCAAAAAGGGAAAACCCCAGGTCCTGATGGTTTTCCTATTGAGTTCTACCAAGAGTTCTGGGATATCCTTCATGTTGATTTATTAGAGGTGGTGGAAGAAGCCAGGAAAGCCAAAGAAATTTTGAAGGTTATCAATAAAAATTATATTACTCTTGTTCCAAAAGCTCAAGAGGTTGATCATATCTCAGCTTTTAGACCTATTGCTTTATGTAATGTTCTTCTCAAAATCATTACTAAAATCATGGCAAAAAGGTTGAAGCCTCTTTTGCATAAGATTATTTCCCTAGAGCAAGGGGGTTATGTGGAAGGACGTCAAATAGTAGATGAGATAGTTCTTGCTCAGAAAGCCATCCATTCCATGGATATGCAAAATTCTCCTTCCATGTTCATTCGGTTAGACTTATCCAAAGCTTATGACAGAGTGGATTGGCACTTCCTTATCAAAGTTTTGAGGCAATTTGGTTTCTCTAAGGATTGGATGGATTGGATTATGGGATGTATCTCTTCAGTTTCCTACTTAGTTCTTATCAATGGCAGGCCTTCTCAGCTCTTTCCTAGCTTCTAGAGGTATTAGGCAAGGTGACCCGCTATCCCCTTATTTATTCATCATTCTTGTTGAATGCTTGGGTAGGACTATAACCAAAAAGAGGGAAAACAAAACCCTTGAGGGAGTTACCATTGCTCATGGAGCTAGACCTATCTCTCATCTTCAATTTGTGGATGACTCTACTCTTTTAGGTAAAGCTACAGCTAAGGAAGCTTCTAATATTAAGCAAATCATTAGCTGTTTTTCTAAGGCTATCGGGCAGCTTGATCAATGAAGACAAATCTAAAGTTATTTTCTTTCACTGTTCTGCTAGACAGGAATCCATGGTCTTGGATAAGCTAAGATATAAGAAGACCTCTCTTCCAATCACTTATTTAGGTATTCCCATAAATATTCAAAGGCAAAAAAATAAAGATTGGAATTGGTTGTTGGACAAAGTCAAGAAGAAAATTGGAAAGTGGACCAACAAGTGGCTTTCTTATGGGGGTAGAATCACCTTGGTAAAATCAGTCCTTCAAGCTATTCCTATTTATGTTTCTTCCGTTTTGAATATCCCAAAGGTTGTTCTTCGAGAATTGGATCAAATCAGTCATCGTTTCCTTTGGAGTGGTACTAAGGAGAAAAGAAAATGGGCCTTGGTGAAATGGGATACTTTATGTCTTCCTAAGAGTGAAGGGGGGTTAGGATTACGGTCTTCAATTAATAACAACAAAGCTTTAGCTGCTAAATTATATTGGAGGATGTTGCATAACCCCAATGCTCTTTGGGCCAATAATCTCCGTGCTAAATATGCTCGAGAACAAAAGTCCCGAAGACCTTGTTCGCTATCAACTTCCTACCAAAGGTTCTCCCATTTTAGCAGCTCTTAAGACTGGTGAGGATTTGATAAAGAAAAATTTATTTTGGATCATTCATAATGGTCAACATGCAAATTTTTGGACAGATTCTTGGGATGGTCACAAGCCTTTGATAACTCAGTTTCCCGATTGGAGGCCTTGGATGGAGGAGCTTCACCGAGCTAATTGGATAAAGGTGGCTAATTACTGTTGGTACCATACTGGTAATTCAAAGGTTGGTAGATATTGGATCCCTATTGAGGACTTGCCTATTCAAATCCCAAAAAGGCAAAGACAAGATATCCAAGGCATCCTTCATATGAGATCCCTCTCTTGGTCCCATGAAAAAGATTGTTTTGGATGGAACAACACTACTAAGGGTGAGTATTCAGTTGCTCAAGGTTATTTGACCTTATGCCATAATAATCCCAACCATTCTTTCGACATATTTTCTCAATTGTGGGCTCAAAAGCTCCGGCCTAAGGTGAGGTTCTTTAATTGGCTTTTATTGCATCGTAGGGTGCTTACCGGTGAGCAACTTATGAAGCGTGGTTTTCATGGCCCTTTTAGATGTGAAATGTGTGAAGAGAATGTAGAAAATATCAACCATATTTTTATTGAGTGTACTTTAGCCTCCGAGCTGTGGAGGAGAATGGCCACTTTACTTGGCTTACAAGTGGTCCAATTTTTTTACTTTTGAACAGACTTTGGAGGGATTGGCCTAATCAAGAGGGTGTTGATCATTTTATTAGGCAGTTAGTTTGGATGGGTTCTACCATTCTTCTTTGGAATATTTGGAATGAAAGGAACAACCAAATTTTTAATCAAGATAGGAAGGATATTCACTATATTTGGCAAAAGACCATAGCCAACTTAGTTGAATCAGTCCATCATCTCCTTAATCACCCCCAAAACTCCCACCAAAGATGGGATCAAGTGATGCAAAGATTGAAGATTAAACCTTCTAAGGGCAACCAACTTAAAGGGAATGTGAGTATTAGTAAGATGGATAGGAATAGAAATTGGCAACCTCCTCCTAAGGATTTTGGAAAAGTCAATACCGATGGAGCCTCTAGAGGGAACCCCGGAAAAGCCAGTGTGGGAGGAATTGGTAGACTTTCGGATGGCTCCCCGGTTTTTACTTTTGCTCGAGAATTTGGGTATTCTTTCCAATAACCTTGCTGAGGGGTATGGTATCCTCAGAGGTCTTCAGGAGGCTACTAAGGTTGGATGGGAAAAGGTGTTAGTTGAGTCTGACTCTCAACTTATGATTAATCTCTTGAAGAATCCTTCTAAGAATCATAAGGTGGATTGGAGAATAAAAAGAATTATTGAGAAGATTCAGTTAATCCGGATGGGATTTTTGAAAGTTGATTACAATCATGTGGTCAGAGATCAAAACAAGAGTGCCGATGCTTTAGCTAATTGGGCTTTGGACAAAGGTGATCTTACTTGTTATGGCCACCCTCCTATATGGTGGGCTTCTCAAATTAGGGAAGCTCTTCTTTCTATCATTTCTTTGGATGGCTCTAGTTCTGAAGGTACCTAGTTTCTTCTTGTTTTTTTTTTTTGCTTCTCTTTGGTTCATTCAGTTTTTTTTAGTTCCCTAGCTCATTCTATTCTTTATTTTGTTTCCTCTGTTGATTCTTGCCTTAATAGTCTTCTCGGTCTAGATAGGTCATTGTTTTGTTCATTTTTTATTTCTTTTTTCCTTTTTGTTTTTTTTGTTTAGTTTTTTAAGGTGGGTGGGTTTTTTTATTTTGTTTTGTTTTTGTGTTCTTTGTGTTGTTTTTTGTTGTTCTTGTGTTTTTGTTGTTTTGTTTTTTTTTTTTTTATGTTTTTTGTTATTGTTCTTGTGTTTTTTTTCGTTCTTGTTCTTGGGTTTCTCTTTGTTTGTGTTATTTCATGTTTTTATGGGTGAGTGTTTTCTATATTTTTTGTTTTTTTTTATTGTCTATTGTTGGTTGTTTTTTATTTTTATTTTTTTTTATTTTTTAAGGTTTTGGTTGTGTTTATTTTTCTTGTTTTTTTTTGGGTTATGTCTTTGTAGTGTTCTATTGTTTTTGTCTTGTTTGTGTTTTGTTATGTGGTTCTTGTGTTTTTCTATGTGGTTTGTGTTGTGGTTTCTTTTATCTTATTGTGCGTGTTTGGTTGTGCTTTTGTTTTTGACACACTCAAGGAGCATGTTTTTTATTTTATTTTATTATTTTTGTTGTTATTTACTTATTTTTAAATTGGTTTTGTGTGTTTGTTTGCTCCTTGAGTATGTCAAAGGTGGTAGGCCAGGTCCGAGTCCCGGGCGTTTTTGGTGGAATGGATACCCCTGCCTCCTTGGGTCTTACCCGAAAGTGGCATCCCTTTTGGGATGTTTTCCACAAATAAAAAAAAATATTGCCTCTCATAACAAGGAGGCATCGCTTCAAAAATAAAGATCTCTTCAAATATACAACAAAAGAAGACTACAAGATGAGAACATGCCACCAAAATCCCAAGCTCGTGAAAAAGAGTTTGAGACCATCCTTTGGTGAAGACGAAGTTATTCAAGGCAACCTACAGAGAGGTGCAAGATCGTACTCAAGGTAGCAACTTGGTGATCTTAGACACCAAGATCTACATCCTCTACAGAAGTGGTGAAAAGGGCTTTTAGACAAAAGGTAAGCAACTATTGGTGCAAGTAGATTCATTAAGTGGATTACTTTATCAGATTTGTTTAAGCACCTTGATTGAATTAAAGTTTCAAAAAGGAGAATTGAATTACAGTCTTCAAAAGTGTAAAAAAAAAAGTTTTCCTTAAGGTTCGTTTGCACTTTAGGAGTTGACTAGATTTTAGAATTTCTATCAACTACCTATCATCTACTTTGGAAAGCAAAATAAGAATATCTCCTATTACCTTACTTATAAGAAAAGTTCAAAATAATTCTTGAAGATTCATTTAAGATTAATATTGATTAGTTGCAGTAAATTGTTTAAGAACATTATTTTTGAGAGTTGATTGGAGTGATAAGGTAAAATTGTTAGTGCATTAGAAGTAAAAGATTATTAGATTCATTTGCACTATTATTGTTTTAAAAAAGATTATTGTTTGTGTTCATAAGAAGGACACAAAAGTAGAATTTGTCATAGTGTCTAAAGACACTATTAATGCACAAATATCTGCAACTTTGAGTGGCCTAAGGAAGCCACAAAATTAGCTCAATCCTCCAAGCATTGGAGAAGAAAGTAACCACAAAAAGAGCAACAAAGGAATCCTAGAATGAGACTTGGTGAGTCTCAAGTTCAAAGCATATGAAATAGTGCAGAAAAATACAGCAAAAAGAGAACTTCTATCAAGTGGTTACAAGCTAGGATCTATTTATAAAATATCCAAGCAAAAGGGAAAGGTGTCTAATCAAAGAGACAACCTCAAAACCCCTATATTGCACTCAAAATTCTGCCTCAAAACCAGAAATTCAGATTTGAAAGGAGTGCAAAAGAAGGTGCAAACAAGGATATTTTATATCAAAATATTTTACATTGTGTTGCACTATCCTAATATGGTCTATACAGGGAGATAAGGAAGATTTAAAGGTACCTCAAAGGCACTACACTTTATAAAAAAACTAGCCGAAAGTGGTCGTATGCTAGCGTAAATCCAAGCATATCTCAAGAAGCCACTCAAAGGGCTCATTCTCCTCACATCCTGGATGGCGGAACCTACAAGAAATAAGGTGCAAAAGCAAAGGGATAAAAAACGTCATTCTTAGAGCAACATCATCTACGAAAGGATGTAAACAAGTAAGAAAGGAAGGAAAAATCAAAGCATCATTAGAGTTTTTTTTGGAAGTATGAGCAAGTTTTGTTGTCATTGATGTCAAGAGTTGTCACGAGTTGTTGTTTCAGTTTCGCCTTCATTAAGGTCACCAGGAGGTTTTTCCAAAAGGGCAAAGTAGGTTTGAAAGACAAATATGATATTATAGTATTTAATATTATAATACTCCAAATTACAGGTTGAGGTGAAGAGGATAGGTCCAAGGAGAAATTAAAAATAATTTACTCCCTGAAAGACCCATTAAGCAAGTTACAATATATTTAATTTGATTTATTTAAATTTAAATATATATATTTTTTGATAAGTAACTAGAATTTTATATACAAATTGGGTTTTTTAAGAGGATCCCAAAACCTTATAACAAAAAGGGTCGTAGCACCGAGATTTAAAGAAATTACTTAGTACATGAAAATAAACACAAATTGAAAGGGAAAGGGCTAGAAACAACCCTTGATCCAGCAGAAAGACCAGATTCTAGTACCAACTAGTGAGGCCCACTTCGTGAAAATATCATCCTCCCATTGTTGGTAGTTTGGGATCCTCCTAGGGGTGGATACAACAGTCTGGGATCCACCCGGGGGTGGATACAATAGTCTGGGATCCTCTCGAGGGTGGATACAATGCACCTGCCCAGACCTACGTAGGGAGAGCGGGAAGGCCAAGAATAGCCTACAACCAAAAATCCTACCCGAAAACCAAAAGTAGGGAATTTTTAGAAAACTAGAGAGGATCCTCACCCAGGGACGGCTCGAGATGCAACCCAGGGTTTAGCAAAGCAACAAGCAGTCGTGCAAGCAAAGCAACAAGCAACACCGAGATACATGCTAGGGATCAACAACAAGACAACCTGGGAAATGGTATCAGGATCCTCAAAGAAAAAAATGGGAAGCCTTCGCATGAGCCTGAAAAGTGGAACAACACTACTGGGGATATCTACAGGCCAAGATATCCCTATGCATAGTAAGGATAAATACGAGGAAGCCAAAAGGATCTAGGGAAAATCGTAACAGGCGTAAAGACAAGATCCCAAAATCTAAAACTGAAGGAAGAAGGAGGGACCACGATTGTAAACACACTGATCTCCTTCCAGACTAGATAATACAGAAGGAAGCCCCCACCACTCTAGTAGAAATGCCCAGGAACCACCATCCTTGCTCACAAATAGATCCAATGAACTGGGACTAGAAGCCCCTGAATAGGAACTAAAATGAACAACCTGAGGATCCCAGGTAGGACGTGGCAACAAGCACAAAGATGGGATCCTCAAAAGCCTACCTGGGGAAACCAGGGTCTGCATGCACTGATCATGGGTCCCCCTCCAAGATCTAGATATGCAACAAAAACCCTAGGAACCCCAAAATAAGGGACCAAGATCCCCCCATCCTTGCTCATGGATAGCTTCAAGGAACTGGGACTGGGACTGGGAACAACCCAGGCAGAGGAAGAGGCCCACCCCGAAGGCCAACCAATGCCCTGGGTGTCCACCAAATCATAGATCCAGCAAGAAGAAGCCTCCGAATAGGAAACCAAAAGGGCCCTACCCAACGAGATGGGACCGACAGCAACCATAGGCATCCCCGAGAGGAGTCACTGACGAAGAGGAAACTGGCCCCCCCAAACCAACCCCAAAGTAGAGAGGACCTCACAGGATGCACCAGGAAGTAGTAGAAATCCCAACCTGCCACCACCACCGATCGAGGATGCCCTAGGAACCGGATCCACGCAAAAAACCTATAAAAACCCTAGGGGAAAACCTAAGGGAGATCAAGGAAGGGATCTTGGAAACATGCAGGAAACCCTAGGAGACCCCTGGGATGCACCAGACCACGGGCTCAGGTAGGGAAACCCTAAAACTATTGGGAAAGGAGCAGAAAGTGGAGAAGGATCTCCCCCTAAGGAGATCATCTACTACAAAGCATTCCCAGAGCGAGATGACCCGGGATGAGCCAGGTACTGGGCAAGAACAAGGGAGGGGGAGCAGGGAGAGGGAGCAGGACCCTCCCCCTCCCCCCTCCTATAATCAAAATTTAAATATTTTAACCTAAAGGTAAAATTTTAAATTAAAATAGAGTTTGGGCGCCAAAGGTAAAAGTTATAAAATATTTTATTTAATCGAATTTCTAAATTCAAAATATCCACCGACGTCAAAGTGCATAAGCTAAAGGATATAAAAAGGGGGCTAAAGTTTTATTTTCAATTATCCATGCATTTCAAAGCCCTAAAGTGAGAAAGAAAAAATTGTGCGCCAAATAGAAGAGAGAAATATTTGCATGTGTTAAAAATAAGAAGGGCAAATCTTGTATAAGACAAAGTGGAGCATTAAAATTATCACCAAGCGCTTGGTAGCGCAAGTGGCGAGCGACAACTGGTTAAGGCGCTTGTGGCAGATAGGTCAAGTGTTCGATTCACATCCCCTTTATTTTTGGTGGTGGCAAAGTTTTTCATTCATTTTGAAATGTGCCAGAGAGCAAGGTAAAAGGCGTATCATGTGCCTTTGGTATTGTCATGGGTGTGTGGCCCAATGACAACCAAGTCGTAAGGCTTAGGCATCACGACGATGGTTGGTCGTGGGTTTTAGGCAAGCGTAGTCGTGAGGGAATTATTTTTATCGTAGGCCACCGTCTAAGGTAAGAGGTTAATTTATTTTGCCAAGGTGTGATTTGTGATAAGGGGCCATGTGAATTATTGATTACGCTTTGATTAATTCTTGCTAAGGTTAGAGATAGAGAGTCATAAGGGAGTTTAAATATTTTAATTTTTACTTAGAATTAAAATAGAGATTGGATATATAAGGTGTTTGAAAGGAAATTAATTGTGTTGGATTTTATTGTTTGAAGATTGGAGTTTAAAGGATTAACCAAAGGAATTAATTTTATAAGTGTGAAATTTGGATTTATAAAGTGTTTTAAAGAAGTTTTGATTGGTTATGATTTGAATATTATTTTGTGAAGTTTGGAGATAATAAGGTGTACTTGAGAGCTAATATTTTTGTATGTGAGATAATTATTGAAGGAAATATTTGAGTGGAGATTTTGAAATAAATTGTTGCTATCTAACCTTAAGAATAGCAAAGAGAATTTGAATGTGATTGAGACAGGTTTTTGAAGACATATCTCCATCAAACAAAAGGTATGAGCACATCTTCCTTGTGAGTGAAATATTGTTTGGTTGGTTGAAGTTGTGAAATGCAAAGTTGGAGTGAAAAGGTTTGTTTGATAAGCATTGTTGAGTGAGTTCTTATATACATGATTGGTGAATGTTTGTGAGAGCAAACGAGTGTGAAATTGAGAATTATCACGAACTAGGATTTATTGAAAGATCATGAGTATCATTGTTATGTGAAGTTGAGAACTATATTGACTAGGGTTTGTAAAAGAACATGAGTGTCATTGTTATTTGAGATTGTTTGATAAGCATTGTTGGAAATATTTGAGTAAGATTTTATGTGCATGATAAGTGTTTGTGAAAATATCATGAGTATCATTGTTAAGTGAGTTTGAAATCATCTTGAGTCAAGGTTGGAGCTCCATAGTGTGAGTTGTTGGAAGTTTGGTGAAACACTTGGTTAGGGTTTGTAAGCAAGTTGTGTTTCATTGAGTGGATGTTTGAGTGAAGTTGATTGAGCGTTATTGATCAAAAAAGTTGGAGTGATAGTTCAAGATTTGTGAAAAAAATTGTTCTTTATTTTAAACTAATTTGAAGGAGAATTTGAAAGTGATTGAGTATTTTGTGAGTGTGAAACATATTGAGTCTCTAACCATTCTCTATATATTTTTGTAAGTTAAAAAATATTATGAGTGAAACTTGTTTGTGGGATTGAAGAGGTTTTCTGTGAGAGATTGAGTTGAGTTGTGTATGCAAGTTTTGCAATTGATTTGAATAAAGCTTTTGTGAAAGCTAGTGGATAGATTTGAGTAAGTCCTAGAGGGGATTTAAGGATAGAGTTGAGTAAGCTTTTGTGAAATCTTAAGGATAGATTTGTGTGGAAGCTTACAAGAAGATTTGAAGCAAGTCTTGGTAAAGACTTGTTGAGAAGATTGGACAAGTTCTAGAGAGAACTTGTTGAGCAGATTTGAGGTAAGTCTTGGTGAAGACTTGTGGACAGATTTGAGGTAAGTCTTTGAGAAGACTTGAGAGCATAATTGATTGATTGATTTGTTCAAGCTTTGTGTTAAGGCTTGGGGTAGATCTAGAAGAGTTGATTTGTGATTGGATCAAGCTTTGTGTTAAGCCTTGAGGAAAGATTTGAGGACAAAGTTTGGTGTAGATTTGAGAGCATATTTGTGCTAGACCAGAGACAGAGATTGAGTAGATTTGTGCTAGACCAAAGGACTGCATTTAGTGTAAATTTGAGACAAATATTGAGCAAATTTATGTTAGACCTAAGGACTGTATTTAGTGCAAATTTGAGACAAAGATTGAAAAAATTTGTGCTAAATCAAAGGACTATGTTTAGTGCAGATTTGAGATAGAAATTGAGTATATTTATGCTAGACCAAATGATTGTGTTTAGTACAAATTTGAGATAAATATTGAGCAAATTTGTGCTAGACCGAAGTACTGTGTTTAGTAAAGATTTGAGATAGAGGTTGAGCAGAGCTAAGATCAAGCTTTGGAGGTGATAAAGTAGAGGACAGTAGTATCTAGTGGATAGAGATCCATTAGCTAGGGAAGTGAGGACAAAGGTATTCTGATTGAGGACAAAGTCTTTTGTGGAGAGAGATCCACAAGCCAGTGTAGTGGAGGCAGTAATATTCTAGAGGATCACCAGCCAGAGTAGAGGAGAAGGAGTTCTCCTGTGGATAAAGATCTACAAAATTGATTAGGGGATTGGTATCTCCTTTGGGCAGAGGTATATAAAAATTGTAATAGGGAAGGATTCCCAAGAGTATTGTTGAGGAAATTTTAGTGAAATATTTTCTCCATGGACATAGCCCACATTGGGTGAACCACGTTAAATTGGTGTATCTATTTGTGTGGTGATTTGTGCATTGCTTTGATTACTACTATTGATATTTCCATTGATATATTGCATAATATTTTTTGAAAAAGAAAAGTAAAAAGTGGTCTTATACTATTCACCCCCCCTCTCAATATAAGCTTGTGTTCTTAAATTGGTATCAAAGCAGGTTCCTTTAGAAGAGTTTAAAAGCTTGAAGGAAAAGCTCACAAGAACATAGATGGATTCTCAAAATGGATATTCAAGGAATTTGGTACCATTGTTTGATGGGAACAATTATGCACTTTGGAGTATGAGAATGAAGATTAACCTAATGGCACTAGGGAATGAAATATGACAAGCAGTTGAGGATGGATACATATCGCTAGCTATTCCACCTACAGATAAAGATGGTAAGATCCGACAACTGAATAATTCAAAGTCAATGAATGGAATTTTAAAGGGTTTGCATGAAACAAAGTTTATAAAAGTTATGCATTGCACATCAGAAAAGGAAATTTGGGATAAGTTGAAAGGCATATATGAGGGAGACAAAAAGGTCAAAAGGGTAAAGTTGCAAAATTACAAGAGAACATTTGAAGACCTAAAGATGAAATATGAGGAAAATATTGCTACATACCTACTTTGTGTGGATGAGGTTGTTAACTCCATGCAAGGACTTGGGCTTAAAGTTGAAGAAACAGATGTTTGTGATAAGATTTTAAGGTCACTCCCAAAAAGGTATAGTGAAAATATTTCAACTATAGAAGAGTCAAAATATATTGAACTTTTGACAAGGGATGAATTACATGGAATTATCATAGCTTTTGAGATGAGAATAAAAGAGGAACATATTCCTCAGAAAGAAGCAACCTTCAAAGTTACAAAGAAGACAAAGGGTAAGAAGTCAGATTCAAGCAATGAGTTATCCAGTGGTGAAGACGCAAATTATGGCAGAAGGAACAATGACTCAAGAAAGTATAAAGGTACAAAATCAGTTAAATTTTTAATTATGGTAAATATGGTCACTATGCAACTGATTGTCCAGAAGCTAGAAATAGCAGTGAATATGAGAACAAGGAAATAGGAAAGTACATGTACTAAAATAAAAGCAGGGATGGACAAGGCAAGAAAGGAAAGAAGTTTTTCCAAAGGTATAAGAAGAGTTTTTATGCAGACAAGACAAGTAAAAGTATAAGTGATAGTGATGACAGATCATCAGATACTGAAGAAGAAGAAATTATATTTTTGGTAGAAGAAAAATAAGTGGTTAGAAAAAGGTCACCAATAATTCTCAAGTGTTTTAGATGTGGTAACTTTGGTCATCTTGAAGATAGTTGTACAAGGAATGGATTTAGTTTCAATGATGATGACTATGAAGATGCTCTTGAAGGACAAAAAGAAGGAAGTCTAATTTTGGCAATAGAAGAAGAAAAAGGTGATCTTATAGAAGACAAATCATAAAGGAATGAAGATGATCCTAAAGGTAAATATATAGAGGAAGAATCAGAAAAAGGAGAAGTTGATCTTGAGGGTGAGCTTATTTCTGCCCTTGATGCATTAAGGAACGTAAGAGAGCAAAACTCAAAACTCAAGCTTCAATTTCAAGAATGTGATGAAGAGAATGGAAAGCTTATAGAGGATCTAACCAACTCAATAGCTAAGACAAGGATATTTAAAGAAAAGTTAGAAGCAAAGGTTTTAGAATGTGAAATACTAGAGCATGAGGTAGCTACACTAAGGAAGGAAGTAAAAGAGTCTAGAGATAAGCTACACAAGTTTGAGAGAAGCTCAAAAACCATGGATAATATTATCAAGGTACAAAGACCTTCATAAAATAAAACAAGACTTGGTTTTGAACAGGAACAAAGAGAACAAGGAGAGGAGTCAATATCAAGCTCCAAAGAAGAAGAAGCTTCAGAAGAAGAGAGTGTAAGAGAAAGTGAGACTTATGAGGATAAGTTGGACAATAGAAAGTTTAACAAGAGAAGGAATAATGCACAAATGAGGAACAAATGGAACAAGAAGCAACACAGGGTAAAAGAAACTAAGATACCAATGGGGTCAAGGCAAGGTAGTTTCAATGGATGATGCTTATCATGTCACAAGTTTGGGCATAAGGCTACATAGTGCAGGACACATGAAAGACAAGAATATGGAAATTTCAAAAAAATACATCTTTTTCAAGGGTATTGCTACTCTTGTAATTAGTTTGGTCACAAGGCAGTTAACTACAGGTTTCATAACATGAATGGATATGGCTTCACTAGGAGAAACTTTAACACATATACACCTTCAAGGAATTATAATATTAAGTGTTATAAGTGCAATAATGTTGGGCATATATCCAAGTGGTGTAGAGAAGAACTTATAGAGACAAGCAAGAACATGAATAGTCAGAGGAATCAGAAGGATCAATTGAGGAAGAAGGTGGAAAAAGGTAAATATCAGTGTATGCTAGGAGTAGAGATACTTCCACCCCAAACTTAACCACCTCAATAGAGGAGGTGGGGGAGGGGCTAAGATAAAAGTCTCATTCTTAGCCCCAAGCCCCAAAGGTGGCCCTTTGCCATTGATGTCAAAGGGGGAGAGATTTGAGTTAGGGGGAGAGCATTTAGTCAGGGGGAGCAGTTTCTCAGGGGGAGTAGATCTGAAAAAAGGTAAAAGAAATGGTAAAAGGAAAATGGATTGCCATCAATGACAAAGGGGGAGATTGTTGTAAATATGAGCAAGTGTTGTTGTCATTGATGTCAAGAGTTGTCACGAGTTGTTGTTTCAGTTTTGCCTTCATTGAGGTCACCAGGAGGTTTTTCCAAAAGGGCAAAGCAGGTTTGAAAGGCAAATATGATATTATAATACTCCAAATTACAGGTTGAGGTTAAGAGGACAGGTCCAAGGAGCAATTAAAAATAATTTACTCCTCGAAAGACCCATTGAGCAAGTTACAATATATTTAATTTAATTTATTTAAATTTAAATATTTTAACCTAAAGGTTAAAATTTAAATTTAAATAGAGTTTGGGCACCAAAGTTAAAAGTGATAAAATGCGAACTAGGTAGAGCATTGTATAGAGTAGATTTATAGGGTTACATTAGGCTCAGATTAGCCCACAAGAAGCGCAGTTGGCGAATAACAAATGTACCCTAAATAACCCAACCTAACCAAATGCTAATAATATAACAATAATACTAATAATGTAATAACAACATATAGCCTGTAATAGAGATACACTAACATCCCCCCTTATTACATTATTTGGGTAAAAATATAACTACTAGCTATGCTAATATCCCCCCATACAACAATATTTGGGTAAAGTATATAACTGCCCCAATACAGTGAAGAAGAATAAGAGAAATGAAAGAATGGTGGCTCGTGCTTTGTCTTCGGCTCTGGCTCGGGCTCATGGCTCTAGCTCTGGCTCTAAGCATACCTTTGGAATTGTACCTTTGGGTCTATCTCGGGATCTGCCTGTGAAACTGCCTCTAGATCATTGCCTCTGGATCTGCCTGTAGATCTGCCTCTGGAACTTTGTCTCTGGGTCTGTCTTTAGGTCTGTATTTGGGTCATTATCTCTGGGACTGCCACTCGATCTGTCACTGGATTTGCCTCTGGGTATACCATAGGTTTTACCTTTTCGGTAGAAGCCATACACCATTTCTTTCATCATGGTCCATTGTGTGAAATCTGTCCATCCACAATAAATATGAACCTTGTTGGCCATTTTCATTTTATGCCAACATCATGAAGAAGAGTGATTAGTACATCCAAAAAAAACACAAGGATGTAATCTCCAACACTTAGCTGCAACATGTCCTACTTTTCCACAGTGACTGCAACAATGCTTTTTAGGAGATGTAGGAGATTTAGGTTTTACAAACATGGAATTACTGGTACTTACTTGTCCAGTATAGCCAAGGCCTTCATGCTTTGCCCTGACATTTAGCATTATTGGAGATTTAATGCCTTGTTCCTATTTACCTAATCTCTCACCATTGAATCCCATTTTATTCATCATTTTGGAACCAAATACTTTGGTGTGTTTTTCAAAACACCCAATTTCAACATCTTCATCAATGCTTTTAAAAATATTGCATTTGTCGCTATTGATGAGATTATGGAGCTCTTTTTGAGGAGGTTCAGTTGTTAAGTCACTAGTGTCACAAGAAAAATCTGCTACTAAAATGAGATCACTTGTGCTACAACTGATATCTACCATAGAAGGTATGAGGTCGCCTGTATCACAACAAGCATGTGCCATAATGGACTGAAGGTCACTCGTGTCACAACAAGCATTTGCCACAATGGGTTGAAGGTCACTTGTATCACAACATGCGATTGCCTTTAGGACCTGTTGGTCCAAAATCTGCCACAGGAAAGGATTTTACAAGTGCGCCCTAGACCCGGCCAACATTGAAAGGCTGGAAGCAAGAAATGGCTCCCAGACCAATCTCTAGAGTGGGCTGGTTCCCTTCACTATTCTAAACTTGGTTAAGATAAGGGTTACTGGAAAGAAATTGAAAAGGTTACAGAAAGAAATGGGAAATATGGCCACAGGCCGAAGTGATGAGATCAAAAAATAGCAGCAGGAAACTTCAAGTGCAGCAACAGCAAGCAATAAAAGTTACTAACTTAACTTCCGCACAATGCATACAGAAAAACCCTCCAAAATCACATTCCAGGAATTTATACTCTTACAACAATATTCAAATCCAGTATGCAGAATTTAAATGTAACAGCCATGAAGACATACAAATGCTATTAGAAATGCAACATCAACAGAAAGGAAATCACCAATGCAAACGCTTTGAAAAGTTAGAAGCCAATCCTTTATTCCTGCAAACGAACTTCCAGTCTCTAGCAGAGAATTTTCCAACCCCTTGCAATGAAGTTTACATTGGTTTTTATAGAGGTCCGTCCTCTTTGCAGCATTAAATATTTGCCACCATCCTTCTCGTGATCTACAATTGTGCCTTGGAAACCAAGAACATGATCTCCTTGATTACAGCCTTGAAGAAACAAAAATTAAATGCAATGAAACGTTCACGGTCACCTTCATTAAATTTGTCTTTGAACGTGTACATGAAATCATTGAATTAACCTATGAAAAGTGGCTTCGAACAAATAAAATCTTCAATTTTGGTGGCTTGAACGCATTCCTCGACCTTGACCGCATTGGAAATCCACATTACATTAAATTCGGGATAGCATTAAATCCTTGGAAATCGAGAAAAACCCCTTAGGCCATTCATACTGCACTTGGCGGGAAACTGCGTAGGTCGCGAAAACGCGACGGGTCGTGAAATCGCGACGTATTCTGACTCCGTATGCTTTGACCACCTTTGACCCGCAAAAACGGAACATGTAGCAATATCGCTACATGTTTCAGGCACTTTGTACGGTCTTGTGAAGAGGCCGCGAAAATGATACAACCTTTTTCTCTTTGAATGTCTTCGCCCTTCTCTTGTCACGATTTCGCTGCATATTCATCTCGCTCAGCCCTGTCATCAAAATTGCAACGAATCGCTACAACTTTCATTTCTTTTGTTTTCGGACCAAAACGACCGCAATTTGAGAACGTGCAGCGCATCGCTGTAACTTTTTGCCTAGACTCACTTCTCAACAAAGACCGCACGATTTTGCAACGTGCAGCGATTCGCTGCACATTTGAGCCTTTACTCCCTTTTCACAAAATGCCCCACGATTTTGAAACATGCAGCCTTTGAAACAAAATGCCTTAAGACTTTGGAACGTGCAGCGCATCGCTGCACTTTTGCTTTGGACTTCCTTTGCAACCAACTCCCCGCGATTTTAAAACATGCAGCGCATCGCTGCAACTTCCGAGCTCTCAAGCCTTTGAAACTGCTCGCGTTCTTGATTTTGGGACGTGCAGCGCATCGCTGCACTTTGAGCACTTAAGTCTTCGGCTGAGTTTTTTTGTCGCGATTTCGTGATAATTTGTCGCTGTTCCTCCTTTGCTTGTCACAAACCACAAAAATAGAACACGTCACGATATCGCGACGGTTCTGCCCAACCTGCATGCATTGACCACGTTGACCACGATTCTGAGACACGTCAGCGAATCGCTTCAGTTTCTGGACTTAGTCATTTTTGCTCATTTTCTCTCCTTTTTGCTTCAAAGTCGCATCAAAGCCTGTATAAACGTTAGATTTGCAATAATGTACACATTAATACTTCAATGAAAATCAATGTGGCAAAAATGCCAACATTCTTGGCGGCTCGCGGGGTATACAGCTCGCTATATGCAAGAATCCAGGCCTTAATCCATTGGGCACGAGTCATGAAAAACTTAAAGTCAGTTGCTGAGATACATTGCAATGGATCGCCGTAAAACTTCTCTCGTTGCTAAAAGTTGGAACTGGAAGAACCTGCATAGAACTAGTTATGAAATAAATGGAATGAGAGGGTGGAATGAGATCTTGCGATTGCGCAAGCGGTGGCTGCAATGGAATGATGGTAATAATGAAATGATGAAGTGGGCAAGTGATGTAGTAGAACAACAACAGAATGCTGCTATACTGCCAGCTGCAATGGATATGGAAGGAAAGTAAATGAACGAATGGAATGGAAATGGAAATATGAAGGCTATGGAATGAGATTGAACTAAACTGTAAATAAATGCATAAAATGATAGAACTTAGAAGAAAGGGATAAGAAGGAACGAGAATAATAGGAATGGGGAAAAGAAACAACAGTCGTGGCTTTGTTTTGTTTTTTTTTTTTTTTTTTTACTGCAGAAGAAAAAGAAGGAGGAAGATGAAGAAGGGAAGGAAAGAAAAAGGGAAGGGAAAAGAAGAAAGTTCTAGAAAGCCACCAAACTTTTGGGAGGAGAAAAACAAAGGAAAAACAAGCATCTACGGCTCGCAGGCAACAAGAGCCGAGATGAATAAATAAAAACAATACCTCTTTTTTTTTTTTTCTACTCTTTCTATATTTTTTTTAAATATTATATACAATAGTTCACGACATGATTGGCATGTCGCCACCAGACACCCGGTCTCAAGGATTTATCCGATAAATCTGCAATGTCCCGACCAGATTTGATCATACTTAAGTCGGTCCTTGAAATTGGGCTGGCTTCTTCCTGAAGTTCTCCATGTTTCAGACACTGGCAAGTTATCATGCTTGCTAGTACCCACACAATTGACAAATAATGCAGAAAAGAAACCCCACCATCTTGAAGAGTTCTCTGGCTGTGGACTGAGAACAGGTTCCTCCAACTCCTGGATCCCATCACAGGAGTTGTCCAGCAACAGTCCTTTCTTCAAGATCTCTTCAGACTCTACCTGTTGATCTGACATATTCAACAGGTTCTGACTACACGCTTGCGTGTCTTGCACAGCTATGCCTTCTTGGTGCTCAGGTTCTACCACTTGAATCTCTTCTTCCTCTTCGCTTATATCCTCCGGATCCATGAGATCTGTCCCTTGAACTCCACACAACTGCATCTCAGTTTTTTTTTCAGTATAAGGGATCTGGCATGAAACAGACTGCACGGGATGGACAGGAGCAACAACTACTGGAGAAAGTGATGGAGTTTCTCCCCACGGTAATTTTCCTGATAAGAGCAAAAGTTGTTTCGCTCGCACTGCTTCTTCAAAGATTTGTGGGAACCTTTGTTCACCTGATTGCAGCAAGAGGAGACCTATGTCAGAATGGAAAGCTCGAACATAGAAGAGGTGGGCCTGGGTGGGTGATGGTTGGATCTTCTCTGGAATTCTCTTCCAGCTTCTCAAGAATCAGACATTGAAGTTCGTGATGCTCTCTAGAGGTGCTCGCTTGATGTACATTAAAAACTGATAGAGGTCCAAAGAACTGTAAAAGGGATCTTCGTCAAATCTTCTGATTAGTGCTCCCGCTAGATCATCCCATGAGCTGATGCTTTGACGCCTGAGTAATCTGTACCACTGCAATGCCCTTCCTTCCAAAGACTGATCCAGAAGTCTGATCATGATATCCTCATGATTTATGACATGGATCATTGACAAAGTAGCAATATCTTCAACATGCGCCAGAGCCATGCCTTCGGTACCATCATATTTTGCTAGGGCCTTCAGGGCACCTTTGGGAATTTCATGCCAGATTTGGAGATTCAGAGGGCCAGGATCATCCCATCTAGAAAAAACCCTCGCCTTTATGGCAGTGGTCTGTGGGATCATGGCTATCGCCATTAAGTCAGAGTCTCCAAATGAACATTCTTTCAGCTTGGAAAAAAAAACAGGCGTCCACGATCAAGAAATTCGGATCTTCAACTCAGCAAAGTTGCCAGATGAACTTACAAATCTCCGCTGTGAGGCCAATACAGCTCATCAAATCTTGAGACCTCTGGGTGTTAAACAATAAAATTGATGGATCTTTTGAGACAAAAGAAGTCTGTCCCACCGGGTGTGCCAAAAACTGTTGGCACCGGTGGGTTTATCACTTTGGAAAATTATGCTTATCCCATCGATTATGAATTCTTGGAGACAAAACTTGTCTGTCCCACCGGGCGTGCCAAAAACTATTGGTCCAAAATCTGCCATAGGAAAGGATTTTACAAGTGCGCCCTAGACCCGACCAACATTGAAAGGCTAGAAGCAAGAAATGGCTCCCAGACCAATCTCCAGAGTGGGCTGGTTCCCTTCACTATTCTAAACTTGGTTAAGATAAGGGTTACTGGAAAGAAATTGAAAAGGTTACAGAAAGAAATGGGAAATATGGCCACAGGCCGAAGTGATGAGATCAGAAAATAGCAGCAGGAAACTTCAAGTGCAGCAACAACAAGCAATAAAAGTTACTAACTTAACTTCCGCACGATGCATACAGAAAAACCCTCCAAAATCACATTCCAGGAATTTATACTCTTACGACAATATTCAAATCCAGTATGCAGAATTTAAATGTAACAGCCATGAAGACATACAAATGCTATTAGAAATGCAACATGAACAGAAAGGAAATCACCAATGCAAACGCTTGAAAAGTTAGAAGCCAATCCTTTATTCCTGCAGTGAACTTCCAGTCTCTAGCAGAGAATTTTCCAACCCCTTGCAATGAAGTTTACATTGGTTTTTATAGAGGTCCGTCCTCTTTGCAGCATTAAATATTTGCCACCATCCTTCTCGTGATCTACAATTGTGCCTTGGAAACCAAGAACACGATCTCCTTGATTACAGCCTTGAAGAAACAAAAATTAAATGCAATGAAACGTTCACGGTCACCTTCATTAAATTTGTCTTTGAATGTGTACATGAAATCATTGAATTAACCTACGAACAGTGGCTTCGAACAAATAAAATATTCAATTTTGGTGGCTTGAACGCGTTCCTTGACCTTGATCGCATTGGAAATCCACATTACATTAAATTCGGGTCAACATTAAATCCTTGGAAATCGAGAAAAACCCCTCGGGCCATTCATACTGCACTTGGCGGGAAACTGCGCAGGTCGCGAAAACGTGATGGGTCGCGAAATCGTGACGTATTCTGACTCCGTACGCTTTGACCACCTTTGACCCGTGAAAACGGAACATGTAGCGATATCGCTACATGTTTCGGGCACTTTGTACGGTCTTGTGAAGAGGCCGCGAAAATGATACAACCTTTTTCTCTTTGAATGTCTTCGCCCTTCTCTTGTCGCGATTTCGCTGCATATTCATCTCGCTCAGCCCTGTCATCAAAATTGCAACGAATCGCTACAACTTTCATTTCTTTTGTTTTCGGACCAAAACGACCACGATTTGAGAACGTGCAGCGCATCGCTGCAACTTTTTGCCTAGACTCACTTCTCAACAAAGACCGCGCGATTTTGCAACGTGCAGCGATTCGCTGCACATTTGAGCCTTTACTCCCTTTTCACAAAATGCCCCGCGATTTTGAAACATGCAGCCTTTGAAACAAAATGCCTTAAGACTTTGGAACGTGCAGCGCATCGCTGCACTTTTGCTTTGGACTTCCTTTGCAACCAACTCCCCGCGATTTTAAAACATGCAGCGCATCATTCCAACTTCCGAGCTCTCAAGCCTTTGAAACCGCCTGCGTCTCGATTTTGGGACGTGCAGCGCATCGCTGCACTTTGAGCACTTAAGTCTTCGGCTGAGTTTTTTTATCGCGATTTCGTGACAATTTGTCGTTGTTCCTCCTTTGCTTGTCACAAACCGTGAAAATAGAACACGTCGCGATATCGCGACGGTTCCGCCCAACCTGCATGCATTGACCACGTTGACCGCGATTCCGAGACACGTCAGTGAATCGCTGCAGTTTTTGGACTTAGTCATTTTTGCTCATTTTCTCTCCTTTTTGCTTCAAAGCCGCATCAAAGCCTGTATAAACGTTAGATTTGCAATAATGTACACATTAATACTTCAATGAAAATCAATGTGGCAAAAATGCCAACAGGACCTCGCTTTCCTCACTAATGTCCCTTTTCTATTGTGCTTTGTCAAGAGCATAAAATGACATGAATATGCCCATTATAGCACCAATAGGGATTAGAACACCATTTTTTTGCATGTCTCCACAAGACGCAGAATCATTGATTATGGCATTTACACCACTCCTTAGTGTACGAAATGTGCCATCTTCATAATAATCTATCCCTTCCAGGTGTGGGGAAAAATATGGGCCTTTAACTGATTTTGCAACATCATCAGTTTGTTTTGGGATAGGTTTCTTCTTTGATCTACCCATTCTTAAGGTGTCGGTCTCTGCCTAAAATGCACCTTTTACAATAAAATTTTGCAAAAATAATTTGACTAAGGTGTCGGTTTGCGGAAAATGCACCCTTATAAGTCTTCCCCCTTTGGTTTTGCAAAAAATTATATCTCCCCTGTACGGGGTTCCAAGGGGCAGCGCAAAATGGGCACTCCAGAAGGCTTTTTTTTACTTGTTTGTAAAAAATTACAATATTTGCCTCTTAGGCAGATTAGCACAAAAATGTCATAAAAAAAATCCCCCTTGTGTGAAGTACTTCAAACAATTTTTTTTTTTTTTTGCTATTTATGAAGCCTACGAAAAAACAGGTTCCAGGTTTTGAGATTTGATGACTTGATGCCTTTCTTAGTGCCTTTAAGAAGTATCTCCCTTTGTTTCAATTTTGTGCAATGAGGAACAAAAAATCCCCCTTGATTTTTGAAAAAAATACTCCCCCCAAAAAAAAATTCTCTCTTTTTAAAGCATTTTTAAAATATTTGTTGTATAACTAAAGTTAAAAAAAATATTTCATATAGTAAAAATTAATTTAAAAAAAAAAAAAAACTTTTAAACTATAAAAAATATGTTATTCTTAACTTTAGAAAAAAAATATTAAAAAAAAAACTTAAAAAAAAAAATTGATTTTTTTTTTTTTTTACCTTGGGGGGGTCGGCGGGATTGGAACCCCCGACCCTACGGCTGTTAGCCCAACGACTGGCGCTCCTGCCAGTCGGGCTACGCCGCTCGACGAGAAGGAAAGGGAAGCTCCTTCCCTTTCTTCCTGTCCCCGACGTGAAGCGGAAAAAAATCCCGTGGGATTAATCCCACATCGCCCCTGCGGGCGATGCTTCACGGGGATAAAAGGGCAAACTCGCCCTGTTTATTTCGATTGCCCATAGGCAATCGGGTTTCCCATGTCTTTTTGCTGCATCAAGTGGCGCGTGGCCAGTCCGCCATGCATCGCGTTTGGGTGGCGCGTGGCCAGTCTACAACGTGTCACCACGTCATCTGTCCATGTCTAGTCAGCCTCGGGTTATGTGCCCGATGTTTGCATCCAGTCAGCCTTGGGTTTTGTGCCCGATCTCGTCCAGTCAGCCTCGGGTTCTATGCTCGATGTTCGCATCCAGTCAGCCTCAGGTTCTATGCCTGATCCCGTCCAGTCAACCTCGGGTTCTGTGCCCGATTTGTCGCCTCAAAAAATGTCTTCGATCCTTCTCAAGATCCGATCCAGTCCAGTAGCCCTATCCGGTCTAATGCCTCGAAAAATGTGTTAGTCCAGGCATCAATCTGACCTCAAGAAATGTGCTGAGTCAGATCCAGTCTGGATCGACCTCAGGATCCGTGTCCAGTCCGGTGGAACCATGTCAAATCCTTGACCTCGAGAGATGTGCCTGGTCAAAATTAAATTAGTCGATAGTTGTCTCCGGATGCATGCTTGAGCAGGTCCAACCCTACCTTAGGAAACATGTCTATGTCTCGAAAATCGTGATGCCAAAGTCAACCAAGAGCCGCCTGCTCTGATACCATGATAAAATGCGAACTAGGTAGAGCATTGTATAGAGTAGATTTATAGGGTTACATTAGGCTCAGATTAGCCCACAAGAAACGTAGTTGGCGAATAACAAATGTACCCTAAATAACCCAACCTAACCAAATGCTAATAATATAACAATAATACTAATAATGTAATAACAACATATAGCCTGTAATAGAGATACGCTTATAAAATATTTTATTTAATCGAATTTCTAAAATTCAAAATATCCACCGACATTGAAGTGCATAAGCTAAAGGATATAAAAAGGGGCTAAAGTTTTATTTTCAAATATCCATGCATTTTGAAGCCCTAAAGTGAGAAAGAAAAAATCGTGCGTCGAAGAGAAGAGAGAAAGATTTGCATGTGTTAAAAATAAGAAGGGTAGATCTTGTATAAGACAAAGTGGAGCATTAAAATTATTACCAAGGGTTTGGTAGCACAAGTGGTGAGTGACGAATGGTTAAGGCACTTGTGGCAGATAGGTCAACTGTTCGATTCGTGTCCCCTTCATTTTTAGTGGTGGTAAAGTTTTTTCGTTCATTTTGAAAGGTGCTAGAGAGAAAGGTAAAAGGTGCATCACACACCTTTGGTCTTGTCATGGGCGTGTGGACCAACGATAGCCAAGTTGTAAGGCTTAGGCACCATAGTGATGGTTGGTCACAGGTTCGAGGTGAGCGCAGTCATGAGGGCATTATTTTTATCACAGGCCATCGTCTAAGGTAAGAGGTTACTTTATTTTTTCAAGGTGTGATTTGTGATAAGGGGCCATGTGAATTATTGATTACACTTTGATTAATTCTTGCTAAGGTTAGAGATAGGGAGTCATAAGGGAGTTTAAATATTTTAATTTTTACTTAGTGTTAAAATAGAGATTGGAGATATAAGGTGTTTGAGAGGAAATTAATTGTGTTGGATTTTATTGTTTGAAGATTGGAGTTTAAATGACTAACTAAAGGAATTAATTTTATAAGTGTGAAAATTAGATTTATAAAGTGTTTTAAAGAAGTTTTGATTGGTCATGTTTTGAATATTATTTTGTGAAGTTTGGAGGTAATAAGGTGTAGTTGAGAGCTAATATTTTTGTATGGTGAGATAATTATTAAAGGAAATATTTGAGTGGAGATTTTAAAATAAATTATTGCTATCTAACCTTGAGAATAGCAAAGAGAATTTGATTGTGATTGAGAAAGGTTTTTGAATACATATCTCCATCAAACAAAAGGTATGGGCACATCTTCCTTGTGAGTGAAATATTGTTTGGTTGGTTGAAGTTGTGAAATGCAAAGTTGGAGTGAAAAGGATTGTTTGATATGCATTATTAAGTGAGTTCTTATATACATGATTAGTGAGTGTTTGTGAGAGCAATTGACTATGAAATTGAAAACTATCTTGAACTAGGATTTGTTGAAAGATCATGAGTATCATTGTTATGTGAAGTTGAGAACTATCTTGACTAGAGTTTGTGAAAGAACAAGAGTGTCATTGTTATGTGAGATTGTTTGATAAACATTTTTGGAAATATTTGAGTAAGATTTCATGTGCATGATAAGGGTTTGTGAAAAGATCATGAGTATCATTGTTATGTGAGTTTGGAATCATTGAGTCAAGGTTGGAGTTCCATAGTGTGAGTTGTTGGAAATTTGGTGAAACACTTGGTTAGGGTTTGTAAGCAAGTTGTGTTTCATTGAGAGGATGGTTGAGTGAAGTTGATTGAGTGTTATTGATTGAAAGTGTTGGAGTGATAGTTCAAGATTTGTGAAACAAATTATTCTTTATTCTAAATTGATTTGAAGGAGAATTTGAAAGTGATTGAGTATTTTGTGAGTGTGAAACATATTGAGTATCTAACCATTCTCTATATAATTTTGTAAGTTAAACAAGATTCTGAGTGAAATTTGTTTGTGGGATTGAAGAGGTTTTTTGTGAGAGATTGAGTTGAGTTGTGTATGCAAGTTTTGCAATTGATTTGAATAAAGCTTTTGTGAAAGCTAGTGGATAGATTTGAGTAAGTCCTAGAGGGGACTTAAGAACATAGTTGAGTAAGCTTTTGTGAAAGCTTAAGGACATATTTGTGTGAGCTTTTGTGGAAGCTTACAAGAAGATTTGAGGTAAGTCTTGGTGAAGACTTGTTGAGTAGATTGGACAAGTTCTAGAGAGAACTTGTTGAGCAGATTGGACAAGTTCTAGAGAGAACTTGTTGAGCATGTTTGAGGTAAGTCTTGATGAAGACTTGTGGACAAATTTGAGGTAAGTCTTGATGAAGACTTGTGGACAAATTTGAGGTAGTCTTTGAGAAAACTTGAGAGTAGAATTGATTGATTGATTTGTTCAAGATTTGTGTTAAGGCTTGGGGTAGATCTAGCAGAGTTGATTTGTGATTGGATCAATATTTGTGTTAAGCCTTGATGATATATTTGAGGATAGAGTTTGGTGTAGATTTGAGAATAGATTTGTGCTAGACTAGAGATAGATATTGAGCAGATTTGTGCTAGACGAAAGGACTATGTTTAGTGCATATTTGAGACATATATTGAGCAGATTTGTGTTAGACCGAAGGACTATATTTAGTGTAGATTTGAGATAGAGATTGAGAAAATTTGTGCTAGATCGAAGGAATGTGTTTAGTGAATATTTGAGATAGAGATTGAGAAGATTTATGCTAGATCGAAGGACTATGTTTAGTGCAAATTTGAGATAGGTATTGAACATATTTGTGCTAGACCGAAGGACTATGTTTAGTACAGATTTGAGATAGAGGTTGAGTAGAGCTAAGAGTAAGCTTTGGAGGTGATAGATCAAATGATAGTAGTCTCTAGTGGATAGAGATCTATTAGTCAGGGCAGTGAGGACATATGTCTTTTGAGTGGGGACAAAGTCTTATATGGAGAGAGATCCACAAGCCAGTGTAGTGGAGGCAGTAGTCTTCTAGAGGATCACCAGCCAGAGCAGAGGAGAAGGAGTTCTCCTATGGATAGAGATCCACAAACTTGATTAGGGGATTGGTATCTCCTTTGGATAGAGGTCCATAAACATTGTAATAGGGAAGGATTCCCAAGAGAATTGTTGAGGAAATTTTAGTGAAAGGTTTTCTCTATGGACGTAGCCCACATTGGGTGAACCACGTTAAATTCATGTCTCTATTGTGTGTGGTGATTTGTGCATTGATTTGATTACTATTATTGATATTGCCATTGATATATTACATAATATTATTTGGGAAAGAAAAGTAAAAAGTGGTCTTATACTGTTCACCCCCCCTCTCAGTATAAGCTTGTGTTATTCAGTGTTTCTTACTCCATATCTACTGGAAAAAATTGATGCTCAAAGCCTCCAAGTTGTTGCTCCACATCCCAACTAAAATACTACATGTGAACAAAAGAAGAGTTGGGGAGTTTCAAATTTAAAAGAATCTCCACAGGGCTCATTTGAACTAGTAATAGAGATGACGTCCATGTAGATAAGAAAGTGACTCTTGTCACTCAAGGTAAACCCTAACATCAATTCAAGTGAGCACTCATCTTCAAGAGAGGAGTTACATGAACATGCTAGTGCATTGAGTGTATGGGATACACTTGTCCATTGGGAGACTAGATGTTTTGCTAAAGAATGTAATGTTCATGCATTACATAAAGGAAGACAAGCATTTATTTGGCATCTAATTCTCCTCAAGCTCTCAAAGGGAAATGGACATGCCACTTCGCACTTCAAACAAGAATATTTTCCATTTTAAGGATGTCAAGTTCAACGATTAACAACAACATGCAATCTTCATCTTCGTATTTATCACTATGCCATCTACATGCACAAGACCAATTTGTAGCTTGTCAAGAATGTGTTCGAGCCTTCAATTCTCAAGTCAAGCGAGGTAAAAGGAATAGTCTATACAATGCTAGATTTGGAATGCTTTATACAAGGATAAGCTCCAAGCAATTCCATTGGAGGGTATAGTCAAATTATTCAAAGCATCTACATCAATATTGCTACCATAGCTCATTTGAAAAAAATATTGAATATTGCTTGGTGAAAGGTAAAGTTCATTCCCATTCTTATGTGGTTTCTTTCCTTGGGAGTTATAAGGTTAAAATTGAAGGAATTTGACTATATTGAAAGCCATACATCTAAGGGAATATTCTATCAAATAAATATAATATTTGCAATATAAAACCTAGGAGTAATAAGGGTTTCTACTAGAATAAATCTTGAATGTTTGTAAATATTATTGTGGTCTAATTTTTCCAAAAATTAGGGAGTCATAAGGGCTACTACATAAAATTAATTTATTGGAAATTAGATACACTTAATTTAATTCCCAAAGGATTATTTAAAAGAGAGGTTTATCATAGTTTTTTCAAAGGTTGGATATTTATAAAATTATTATCTCAAACTTCTCAAAAGGAGATAAAAGATCCAACATTATAACCTCTTAAAAATTTGGAAAAAATGATTAGTTCAATAGGAGCAATAAGGGATAATAAGAGTTGATTTTGGTATTTACAAAACTTTACAAAATCAATCAAATATTGAACTATAATTCACAAAAACACTATATCTTATCCATAACATACTAGGGAGTCATAAGGTATTCTACAAAACTTGGTAATATCAACATCTATCAAATATTATCAAGTTACAAAATATAAGCTTTCCTCAAAACCTAAAAATCCTTAAGAGTATATACTCACATTACTTGGGAGACATAAGGAAGCCTACAAAACAAGGATTAATAAAGGTTTTATCAAATCAAGCTTATATTCTTCAATCAGGAATCATATATCCTAATATAGGGAGTCATAAGGTAGAATTCTAAGATTCTTGCAAATTCAAAGGATCTATCATGGATGATATCTTGAGGAATGCTTTCAATAATGAAGAACTACTGCACGAAGTAGAATACTACTCCCAAAACTTAATAGATACTCTAGAAGAATACGAGTATCTACCCATTAGTGACAAAGAGATATTTTTCTTGTTTCTTAAAGAAGCTAAAGAAGGTAACTTTACAATATTGATTGGTTATCTTCACGATATTCTCTTCACAGCATGGTGGAATTCATAATGATTGGTTATATTTTCACCAGAAGAATATCTGATGGTGTATCTATCACTAATTGTGTTTGTACTTACTCAACACAAGGAACAAGATAAATAATAATATTATTGTGATGATAAACTAAATTTTCATGAAGCAAAAATTATACCAGCGCCAATGCAAAATCACAAGAGAAGAAGAAGAAGGAGGAAAAGGAAGAAAATACATGCTAAAAAGAAATATGGCATCAAGGAGATTAAATCAGTTGAACATGTACAACAGTTAGAAGAACCTCTAGCTACAACTAACTTTGCATCATATGAAGACACATATTATCTACTAAACCTGATCACAGTAAGAAATTAAGGAGAACACAAATTCCATTATCCGATGGAAGAAGATCCACATTGAAGACTAAAGTCTTCAATATCCAAATAATGTAATATAGGGGGGTGTTATAAATAGACTATATTATATCATTTGGATAATGTAAATGTACCTTTCTTGGTGCATCCTCTAGGACATTAGATTACTTTAGGTGGAAGTTATCTAGTTACTTCATGCAATGTAATAAATGCACAATTTTCAATGTGTAAGTTGTATATTTACAAACTATTTCTTGCACAGCTAGATAGAGTGTTGGTCAAGGAACACATTTCCTATATAAAGGGCCATAGATAGAGCAAGATATAGCAGTAGGAAGTAGTTTAGAAAAGTGTGGTGTGATATAGCAGTGTATGATGTAATGTGATGGAGTGTGATATGCTCTAAGCCCATTCTTGAGCAGTAGATTTATTCATGGAGTGTTCATATCCTCCATAGCTACTTTGTAAACATTTCCATCATTTCTATTTATAGTATATTTTCAATCATCTCACAGATTTACTTTATGTCATATTATTCTGCATCTTGTGAATGCTATCTCCCATTACATGCTGCATAAAAAGATAACAAAAGCAGTCAATATAACTATATACTTGTAGAATAGACTACCTACAAGGATACTCAAGAATGCTACTCCAGAAGAAGTATGGTTAGGAAAAAAACCAAATATTGAAAAATTAAGAATTTTTGGATGTAAAGCTTATATGCACATTCCAAAACAAAAAAGAACAAAATTAGATGAAAAAACTATGTTAGGTATATTTCTTGGTTATGATGATGAATTTGCAGGATATATAATCATTAATCCAATCACAAATAAAGTCTATATAAGTAGGGATGTTATCTTTGATGAAAAAATCAAAGAAGAGATTAAAGAACAAAAGAATGATTCAAAAATTCTTCTAACATTCTCAGAAGAAAATACAAATGAGGAAATAGAATCAAAATCTCCCAAAGAACAAAGTGAAAATATAGAGATTCCAATGATTTCATAAAGAAAATAACCTATTTGGCTCAGAAATATAGTTAGAGATTCAAATATTGAACAAATGCCTGATCTGACTACTACAAGACCTCAAACTCATAGTCTAACTTGAATAAATAGAGGATTGATGAGTAACATGATAGAACCAGTAACAACATGTCAAGCTTTAAGTCATTCAAAATGGAAAGCAACCATGGAATCAGAATATTCATCATTGTAGAAAAATAAAACATGGAGTTTAGTAGATCTACCTCCAGAAAAAAATAGTAGGTTGTAAATGGATTTATAAGATTAAATATAAAGCAGATGGTTCTCTAGATAAGTACAAATATTGATTAGTAGAAAATGGTTATACTAAAAAAAAAGGTATAGAATTTAGAGAAACCTTTGCACCAACAACTAAAATGTAACAACCCCAATTGTTACCACTCAACCAACTAGATTTTTTTTGTTTCATTTATTTATCTTCCAACAAGTGAAGGACATAATCATGATCCATAATGAAATGTATTCCAAGAAAATTGTAAGTTACCAAGGCATCAATCATCAAGAGATATTAAGACTTGGTCAGAGTCACTCTTGAGTAGAAGTGACCAACTTCTACAAAATCCTCATACCTCCATGGTATGAGAACGCTCAAATGGTCTCTACATTCTCCATGAATGTACAACAACTAGACCATAGCATTAGGAGTTTATCCCACACATAGGGGAATCACCCTTCTCCATACTATCCATGAAGACTAGTATATAAGTGAATGCCTTGAAGATTAGATATCACACCTCCATGGTGGATCATAAATACTTAATTACCCTCATCTCCATGATGAGGTAACTAAAATAGTTATCACTCCACATGATAAACTCACATAGGCCTTGGAATAACCACCGTACCATGATTATATTCCTATCTCATTGTCTCTCTTATTAATAGTATATTTTAGATTTAGTCATTTACTAACCTTGTTTTCAACTCAAGATATACTTCTACTTGAATCATTATTATTCATCTCATCATAGTAATGTGTATATCCACATTTATTATCCTTATTAGGTGTAAACCAGAGATAAATTAACCACGTATGATTGTCATCTAATCAAAGGATAATTAACATGCATTTTAAATCAATTCATCATCTAAAATAGTGTCATCTCATAAGCTACATTAGCATGAAATAATAATTATAGCTTTAATTCATAGTTTTATTCTAATCAACTAATATCTAAATCGCTCTTAATATCAACAAGTTGATAATTAATCATAGTCACATTCATCTATAAATTGTCAAGACTATTTCATTTAACATTACATAATTGTACAAACATTGCATCACAAGTAAACAACATTTTAATACCATATCATGATAATTCAAATACAACATCCATAATCTATCTAATTAACATCATATTGAAAAGTAAATATCAAATTCATGTAAAACATCAATTGCAAACCACAAGGTAAAGATACACAACATATATCCTAGGAACCCTCATGGAGAATAAACCCAACCTCCAAAATATGTTTCTCCTCTCATTTCATAAATTTAAGTTGTCATAATTACAAGTATAGAAAGGCATCCCATGGATCCTTTATCTAAATCAATTATACAATTAAAATAATAAAATCATTCATTTTCAAATCATGATGTAAATAAGGAAGTTCCACATTTCCTTTTTCCAAGTCATCAATACAATATATAATAATCTCACAAATTTTTATATCCACATATTTATAAAATGATCATTGAATTCATATTAAGGAGAATATTCATCAATTATCAAAGAGGGAACCCCATAATTCCCTCAAGAATGAATTCCATATTAATTATCCAAGATTTAATTGCATCTAATCCCTTATAAGTAGAATTCACTAAGTAACCATACTAAGCATATGAAGAGGAAATCTTATAATTTCCTCAAGAATGGATCTTCCATCCATTCTTATCACAACCACATTAAGAACTTTAATCCAATTCAGGTGGTAGCCACTCTATGTATGCTAAACCAATAATAGAACCTTATCTATTATTTCCCTAACTAATCATTCTAGATTTCATGGCTTGAGAGGGTTCAAAATCCTCTCAAGAATAGATCATCTATTCTATTTTTACAACATCAAAATCATACCAATTTTACTAGTTCATCAATCCTAGAAACCATAATTAGAAAAGGGTCATATAGGATCATTAATCGTTTGATCAAACACAATGAGGAAACCCCATAATTTCCTCAAAGAATGAGTCCCATATTCATCCTTTCCTTTACTACACTCTTTCTATGAAAGAGTGTTTTAAATGTCATTATTTTTAATCCTAATCTAAGATATTCCTTTAATTTAAGGTATCCCAAAATAATTAGTAAACCTATAGTCCATATAATCATTTAATTGTTCAATATTTCACATAATTTATCCAAAAAAATAAATTCTTTGCTATAAGAAAACCTTAAATTTTTCTTTGTAGTTTCCTATCAAGTTTTTGCCTCTAAATCTACTTCTATATTTACAGAACTTGTATTAATTTAAATATATTAAAAGAGTACTTAATTCCAAATCTACTTCTAGATTTACAAAACATGAATCAATTTTCTTTCCCTTTTAGTTGATTCTAGCTGGCGTATTGCCAAAATATTTAATTAAAATATTTCTCTATTTTTCATAAGCAATAACATCTTTTTTATTCATTTAAAGTCTCTTATAAGAAGGGATTCATCAAATCTAAATTTGATAATTCTTTTAACTATACTATGAACATCTTTTTTTTTGTTCTCTTTATACATTTAAAGCCCATTTCTATAAAAGGGTTTAATATCTGTTAACACATAGTCTATTTCAATGTTAGAGATCCGAAGTCGTCTATTTCAAAGTTAAAGATCCGAAGTCAAGCTTATCCATCAGAAAACCAACCCACAGATAGGAGGAACAATTAGCACAAACAACAAATATAGTCAACTCAGTCAACGAGGCAATCAAGTGTAGACAACGAAGAGGTCGAAATAAATGTGTGTTGGGGTTCATTCATAGAGAGGATGGCTTAGCCAAGTGCATAGGTGCTTGGCTACGAAGCCTATGTACACTGGGTTTTTATAAAGGACCGAT